>OY744553.1:30408591-30501091 GCA_963556195.1 Sepiola atlantica
ATTTATTTTAACAGAAGAGAATAAACCACTTTGTTTAAATTTTTCCAAATTTAAATAATTTCCTACTTTGAAAAATCTGTCTGCACATATTCTTTTATATATATATATATATATATATATATATATATATATATATATATATATATATATATAAACAAATTATTTATTACCTACATACATCGAGATTTCATGCTTATGCAATCTTCAGTGCGGGAAGTTAATTTCCGACGGCCGGCGGGCGGGCGCGAACTCTGATCACAAATCACTACTGATTTGCAGTCAAGAACGTCTCCCGTTAGCCATTACAAATTAGCTTAGAATTAAGGACGAATTGAACTTTGTAAATACTAAGTCGGCTGGTATTTACAAAAAAATAGCTAATTGTGATCTACAACAACAAACTGTGTTGGATGTCGCAATCAAGCTAGTAGTACTTCTTGTTATTAAACTCACTCAGAGTGAGGGTTTTAAAATAACATTTATATATATATATATATATATATATATACAAATTGTGTTTAACTGGCATTATTCACAGCCACTAGAAATACCTTTCATCATGATTTTAAAAATATTGCATATAGATTTATCAGCAGAATCGCTAAAGTCATATTTAGAACGAATTCTTAACATTCATTAAATACTTTTTCGAACAAAGGAATAATTTATTTACTTAAAATGGCAAATAGAGAAAAAAGGGGTGGCAGCCGAATCGCCATTCGCATACTCACTTTCCCTCGAGATCATCATATTACACAAGGGCAGTTTCCCTCGAGCTTTGCGACATAAACCTGAAGTAATATATTTACTCAACTGAAAGAAACACACATAGTATTTTAAGATACCCACGTTCAATTTAGTGATTGATATACAATTTCAACCTTAAGCGTGGCACAGTATTTGTCCATCAATGAAACGAGAGAACATATTATATAGAGACAGATTATCATCTAAAATCCTATTTCAAGACAAAGTGTGATAACTACGAATATTATATTTCAAATATAAAGGTGACAATTATTGTAGAGTAAAATACGAATCTAAGAGAACTGTTAAGCAAAATAGATTATGCACTTAAGCTAAATATATACAAATAAAAACCCGAAAAATAACAATAGTATATCGGGGGAAGTCAAATACAACTTAAAAAACGAGATAATAGTCACAAAAATATTTAAATTACAAAAAACACCTATATATATATATATATCATTATCTAATAATTATTAGAAATTTAAACATAGTTGACGATTATCCGTACTGAAATGACAAATATTAAAAGTGGGCACATATCTAGACGGTTTATGTAGTTTGTGTTGAAGCGAGAAATTAGAAATATTAAAGTTTAAAGACGTAAGAATACTGAATCTTGAAACTATACAGAAAATAACTGTAGACACGGAATAAGATTAATTAGTATATTTATTGGTAGACAAAAAAGAAAAACAACAAACAAACAAAAAGCTCTGTAATGCTAAAATTATTAATCTAAAATCTAATATATTAATGTGTGAACTAAATTTAAAATGTGAATCGATAACAAAAGGGAAACATCTAAGCAATGAAATAACCTAAGTTTCTTATGCCAAGGTAATGCCACCCTTTGTGTATTTTACCCATCTAGAAGAAGAACATATGATTGGGTGAAAATATGAATTATTAGTCGTATGTAATAAAACAAACGACTCTGATTAGTCGGTAGATAGCGTAGACACTCCTTAACTTAATACATAACATTTAACCTTTATATATATATATATATATATATATATATATAAAGGTAAAGGTAAAGGTCGCATGGCCTGGACGCGCACGAGCGTCGTTGCCGACATTGCACACTGCCCATGGCCGTAGCGACGGTGATTTGTTAAGAATCACCGTGTCTAGGGAACAGCATATGGAAGGCGGAGCCCACCCCCCTCATTTCGCTGCCTTTAACCTTCCCTGAGTTTTAGTCAGGTACCCATTTACTGCTGGGTTGACAGAGGGAGTTTTCAGACCCGAAAATCCGCATATATATATATATATATATATATATATATATATATATATATATATATATATATAGAGAGAGAGAGAGAGAGAGAGAGAGAGAGAAGTAGAGACAGAGAGAAAGAGAGAAAAATAAAAAAAAGTAAAATATATTAACATTTTTACCAAAGGTGCTCAATATAAATTACAGATTTTATAAGTAAACATAAATAAACATTAGACACTATAGACTGTTTCTAAGGTTTTTTTCTTTATTAAAAAACACAGAACCAAGTCACGTTGAATTTTAAGTTTTAATTTCTACTAACGTGACAACCCAACAACCATCGTAGTAGGGGAGAATTAAAGTATATAAGTGTCTATATGAGCAGACATATTTTCGTAGTCTGTCATAACAGTGTTCAACAACCCATATTACGCATTCATTCGCAGCCTTGTGTTAATTCTCTTAAACTGCCCATCTTGTGTTAAGGCGGCTATAAACAATATTATGATAACTATCTTTATATATACCAATGAAACTCTGATTAAAGAGAACCAAGTTTTATTTTTTAATATTTTCTTAATTGTTGTCTTTGCCTTACGAGCAAGTTTCGTTTCTATAGTGTCAATTATGTGAATATGGTTTTGACAGTTCCCTTTTCGTCCATTATAAGCGCTTTCGAACGTCGCCATCGTCTCCCAACATGTTGTTTTGTTGTATACTTTTTATATTGTTCTTGTTTTTTATTAATTTTATCTGTAGTTTTTTTCGGGAAAAAATAAAGTGGGATCCAATCTGCTATTCAGTAATGTATTTGTATATTAATGATTTTATGAATCAGTTGTTTTATTTGACGCATTCATTCCTTGAAACTACGTTAATATTCGATGTGATGCCCCTTTTCATGTATGTGCTGAGATTGGTGTGATAGGGTTTGGGTTAATTGTCCCTAAATATAAAAATATGGGGTGTTACACTCCGGTTATTAATCGCATTTTGGAGTACCCTTGCTGCTGCTGATAGATCACTACAATATCACTGAATGACGATCACATAAAGATTGTTCGGAATCCATGACTGAAACTAGGTGGACAACTCATTTATATTATGAAGTTTATTCGTAACACATATAGTTGGATTGCAAAAACTAATTTTGCATTGTATTAAAGAGTGTGAGTTTGTTTTTCTACTGTGTGTAATACCTAAACACAATTTCAACATATTAAAATTATACCGGTTGGTAGAAAATTTAATTCTACCGCGTTAGATCTAACTCATTTGTTTTGTTATTGTTTTCTTACAATGTATCGACTGTTAAATGTTCCTCACTTTTATTAAGTAAATAAATACTTATTCAAAAATAAGGGGTGCTAATTAGCCGAGTTTAAATGTTTTTTTTCAAACACAACTTAATCGCCAAACCAAGTAAAATCAGGGAAAGCCCCATTTAAAAGTTGGGGTACAATGGCCTTAACCCACCCATCAAAAAATTAGATTAGTCGATGTTAGTAGCTTCGTAACAGGAGATCAAATTATTATCTAAAAATGTCAATATTAAAATATTGGAGAGCAGAATTTTTCTGTTACCGAATTGTTTTCGCGTTGTGCCATAATTCCCCTGGGCAACGCCGAGTCACGGGTCCTGCTGGTTAATAAATACAACAAAAAAAAACGATGTATATTGGTTGATTATTTTATGACGAATGATGTTTTACGCCATCACAAACGGTAATATATAAACAGATCTTCAAAGTTAATGCCCATTATTATTTACTTTAGATAATGCATTTACTCCGAATGGGATCTGCGTTCAATTGCCTAACTGCAATTAACATGATAAATTATCGAATAGAAAACTGAATGTTTCTTGTTCAAACCCTACGATCACAAGGTAAACGAGCTTCTACCTCGGCAAATCTAATCACGCTCGACTATCACCGACACTTTGAGGCCGGCTAATAGTCCAATAAATTCAATAAAACCAAGCCACTTGAAAGCTTAGAGAAGCGGATGAGAATTACTGTTATGGAGTCATTTACGTGACGTTATTGCAGTGGGAATGGGGAGCGTTATCGATGGTAGATGGCGCCGTGTTCTATGAATGCAATAATAAAAGATGAAAGGCAGTGTGTGTGTTTTAAATTGGGACTAATTACTGTCGCGGAAGGATGAAAAGAAACTAAGCCGGTTCAGTTCATTAAACACGCCCTCAATGCGTATTGTTTGCACGTGAATTACATGTATTTAGATAGAGTTTGAAAGCCGTGGAAATTGCTGTTAAACTATCACCAGGCAAATAAATAAGTCCGCTTCCGATTTGATGACCCGGGAGATTGCGAAGCGCTGATGCTAAGTTAGTTCGGTTGAGTGTATCTGTTTGTACGTTGTATCAACAGATTTTGATGATTAATGCCGAAACAGAATCCATTATTATTATTATACTAAAGCTGAGTTAACCAACGTGTTCTCCTTGATATAGATGTTCTTATATATTCGGTTAACAACAAACTTCCCGCCAGTTTTATTTCATTTTGTAATTTTCCGGGTGTTCACACTTTCTCATACACATTTTTTTTTCTGGAAAACCATTTTGATAGAATGTGTTAATCTCTTTGCTTTAAATTAGATTTTAAGTAAATTTGCGAATATTTTCAGATCAATAAGTTAATAAAAACGAACATTTTCGACACCTTTTTGCTTTGCTTTTGTTTTTAACTTTTTGGTTTCTACAAACGAACGTTCAAAAGCAAGCAACTGTAAACAAAAAAAGGATAATGAATTAGTGATCAATTAGTTGTTTTCTGATTTAACGTTTTACATTTAAATATTAATAACTGCGTAAACTTTGTTGCCAATCTAATATTAAATCCCACATAATACATGTAACAATATTCATTGTTTTGGTGGTTAAGTTATGTGTGAAAAAAATGTTAACTTGTCTAATTAGTCGTAATTTGAAATTTACTTAACAAGCCATTCATCTGTTACTAAGTTTTAGTTTATTACAATCACCATCTCCACCTACACATTTTAATAATGATTTCATATTTGAAGTGGTCTCCACCACATTTGCCTCTGACCTCTCTCATTTTCTCTTTCTATCGTTCTGTATCTTTTCTCTATTAATAAACAGCAAAGCTGATGATATCACTAACTATACAACATGAATCATTATAGAATACCACTATATTTGTTATACAATTTAACACATAGGTGGATGGGGTCGCTCAGGTAATGAATGAAAAATGTATAAATTCTAAATATAACGTTTTTTTTCACTATACAAAAGTAAAAAAATAAATAAATTAAAGACTTCTCATGTGATATTTATGAAAATTAAAACCCCTTAAATCCTGTATTATTTATAATAGGTGTTCTAGAATAAATTTGTTTTAAACATTTGCAATAGCATTTCTGCTATGATTTTATTTTGAAAATAGATGACACAAGTTTTTTTTGTACGATGAGCATTGAAAATCTATTTTCTTGCAATATAGAACATAACATTATTTACCCACATAATGACATTTTGAAATAATAAATTATATTTATATATATATATATATATATATATATATTTATATATATATATATATATACATATAAATATATATATATATATATAAATATATGTATATGTATATATATATACATACATATATATATATATATATATATATATATATATATATATATATATATATATATATATATATATATATATATATATATATATTACACCCGTGCTAATGGAAGTAACAAAGTGGATATGATGGTCTGAACCGTCATGAGACATCTATCTTGTGGAAATATATATGCATGCTTATTTTTTTTATATTAATCTTATTCTCGTATCGTAGAGTGCCCCCTCCAGAAACCGAGAAAGCTTGTTTATTCTCCCCTGTATCACTAACAAGTGTTGATGGGTGGTATATAAGTTAATCGAACCTAAATGTCATGGATATTTACCAAACTCGGTCGGGGTTCAGGCAGAAGCGGTTGTATGGTTTTAAGTGAACGCACTTGCCATCGGGCCAATTTCTGTGCATCGTAAATATTCGGTTCACAACGCGTGCTGGAGGTGACGGCCATGTCCCAATGTCCAACTCTACTTTCTGTAATGGACGGCCATGTTGCATTTGGTTCAGTTTTTCTTTGCGTTTTCTTTACGCGTGTATTTTTTTTATTTTCCTTATTTATCAGTTTTTTTCATTTCGTCTTTTTTTTATTTTTTAAAATGCTGTTTTTATACTTTGTTCCGTTGTTTCTTTCCTTCAGTATTTGATTCTTACTTTCTTTTGTTTTATACTATTTTTATTTTCGCTTTTTTAATATGTTCACTATTGTTTTTTTTCTTTTCTGTTTTCTTTTGTATGTGGTTTTCATTCGTAATTGTTTCTTTCTTTTTTTAAATTGTCTATTGTTATCTTTTTAGACACTTTTCTTTTTCTCTATTTTTTGTATTCATTTCTCTTTTTTTTATTTTCCTTCTTTTTTACTAATTTTCTATTTTAATTTCTCTCTATTTCCATTCTTCTTTTCTATTTTCTTTGTTATTTTCTTCCTTTCCCTTTTTCTTCTTTTTTTGTTGTTATTCTTGCATTTAAGTTAAACGTGTTTTGTTTACTTAATGGTGGTTTTTCGTCTGTTCTTGATTATTCGATTTTCATCATTTATTTTCCTTTTATTTATTTTTCCTCTATTTCATTCGTCCAGGATTTGATATCAATTTTCTTTTTCTTATTCGATTTTTTTCAAACTTATTATTTTATTTTTACACTGCTCCAGTTCTACTATATTTATTTTTCTTTTTGTTTATACTCTTATTATCTATCTTAGGTGAGATTCTGTCGCTGTTCTAAACTTCTGTATATTTGTATTCTTTTTACCTTCCGTTCTCTTTTTCGTTCTTTTACTTTCTTTTCTTTTCTACTTTGCTCTTTTTTCATTTACTTTCGTTTTACCGTTGTTTTTTTATTCCTTTCTTCTTCTTATCTCTATAACTTCCTTTTCTTTCTTCACTTTATTATTTACGTTTTTCTTTTCGTTCTCTCTCTTTTTCTAACTTTGTTCTTTACTTTCGGTGTTTTCGCTTTTTTCTTTTTCTTCCCGTTTCTATTGCGTCTTTTCTTTTTTAACTTTCTCATTTCACGTTTTCTTTATTTCATTTTGTTTCTCAGTTTTCACTGTTCCTTTCTGTTTTCCATTCTATTGCACTCATTTTCCTTTTCTTTTATCATTTTTTATCTCTATCTATTTTCCCTATTCTGTTAATATGTTTTTATACTTTCTCTTCCCATCGTTTTTCTTTTTTTTTATCGTGTCTTTCTTTTTTCTTTCGTTGTGTTTATTCAATTCATAACTCTCTTTAAAAAAAGTTATCTCTTTATTTCTTTTTGTTCATTTCTGCTTTTCTTTCTGTGTTTCTTCACTTCTCTTGTTTTGTTTCTTTTGCATCTTTCTCTCATTCTTATTTTTCTGCATTTCTCTTTTTATGCCTTTCTTTACCCTTTTTTCTCATTTATTTTTATCTTGCCTTCCTTTAATTCGGTTGTTTTACTCTTTTTCCTTTCTTTCCCATTATTTTTTTTAACTATTCCCCATTATTTTTTTTAATTTCTCTTCTTCATTCTTAATCTGTTAATTCTCTTTTGCTTTCTATCTTCTTTTCTCTTTTCTTTTTTATTCTTCTTTTCTGCATTGCTTCGTTTTGTTCTTTATCTTTTCTTTTATATTTTTTAAAATTATTTTACCTTTTTACTTTTTCTTTCTGTCTATTTTCTTCCTATCTCTTTTACTTTTATTCTGATTTTCCTAATCTTTTCTTTTCCTATTTATTTTATCTTTTTATTTCTGTGTTTAATCCGTTTTCTTTTACCATTTTTCTCATTGCTTTATTTTATTAAATTCCACATTTGTATCTATACATTTTCTTATTTTCGTCGTTTCTCTCTTCCTGTGTTGTCTTTCTTATTCTTTTAATTTGTCTAGGGATACTTGTGTCTTTTCTCATTTTCGCCGTTTTCTTTTTTTGTTATTTTCCTAATGTTTTCTCCCATTCTTGTTTGTTTATTTTTATTTTTATTAGAATCCTTTGTTACTTTGTTTCTGTTTTCTTTCCTTTTCTTTTTCATTTCTATCATAATTTATATTTTCATGACTATCACCTTTTTACTCTGTTCGTTCTTTTTCTATTTTTCTTTCTCATTTTTCTGTATTTCTCTTTTTATTTATTTATTCATCTGATTCACTTATTTCACTGTTTTTTTTTTAATTCTATGTTCATTTCCATTTACCCCATTGTTTTCTATTTATTTCTCATTTTTTCCTTCTCATTTTTCTGTTTTCTTTTTCTGATTTACGTCTGTCTTTCATTTCTTCTTTCTTTTCATTACTTTCTGTTTTCTTTTTCTTTCTTTTGCCTTCATCTATTAAGTAAGCTTTGTTTTACTTTTTTTCTCATTTTACTTTTCAATTACTGAATTATTGTTACTTTTATTTCTAATTTATACTCACTTTCCTCTCTGTGAATGCTCGTCTCTGTTCGTTTACTTCACATACTGTGATCGTCCACTTGTTGTGTTCGTCTGAAATTACTACTAGACGATGCCACCGGTTGTACTTTGGTCTCAGTCAGTGTTGCTACAGAAGGTTTCTCCTTCCAAACAAAATTACAATTTCAGTTTAAAACAAGTAACACAGTTGAATTTTGAGAGACGTAAAACAATACTTGTGTTCTTCTACCGAAAAACATACCTCCAATTCAACACGATCCATTACCGTAGAACCCATCTATCTCTAAAATAGATACCAATATTTTAGGAAGAACTCTAATCCCTTCGGTGGATAGGTGAAAGTTTGTTTGTTTGCGTTCTAAATTTTTTTTTTTAGCAGGGCCACCCGTTTTTTTGAATCAGACAGTTTTTACAATGTTTTTTTTTGTTGTAAATTTTTAGAGTGTTTAGTTTGACTATTCAAAATGGGTGAGTGATTTTGTTTGATATGTAAATGCTTTTGTGCTTCTTTTATCTTGTTTAACATGTTATCGCAGTTCATTGTTTTGCAAAATAGTTTTAAGATTGTTTGCTTAGTTGAAAGATAATCAACATTTCTATGCACGTTAATTGGTATTTGTTTCTTGTGAGATGCCAGAACAGAGTTAAAAAATTAAATATGTTTGTACAACTGAGTTTTATAAAAAACATATTATTTGATAACCACCTGTATTTTACCATATGTTTTTAATACTTGTACTTTGTAATATTTCTGCGTATATATATTATTGATATTAATTATTTTATTGCAATGGTTACACTGAGATTCATCTTAATTCCAAAGCAGAAATTCGTATGTCAGCCTTGTGGTGTCGACCCTTATACGTGTTGATACGGCGTCTTTACTTCGATCAGTTTTCATGTGTATGTTTTCTCGTACGACCATGGGTTTATATTCATGTAATTTCTCTTGAAGAAAAGTCTACCATATTGCTTGCTATTATGAATGTAAGTACTTTTAATTTTTAGTTTTAAATCTGTACGTGGTATTTTGATATTAGTTATCTACTTGTTAAATACATTTGGATTAATTTATTAGTATTCCCATTTCCTAGAATGGCAGAATGTCTTGATATTCAGACCATGTCTTGATATTCAGACGGTTTACCTTAATTATGGAATGTTTTGATCTTATCAGATCAATATGTAAGTCGGACGATTAAAGTAAATGTAACATGAATACGGCTTATAGGAAAAACATCTATTTTAAGTAACAAGACTTATACGCTCTATGGGTCAACATTAAAATATATTAAATATTTGATTGTATTTAACGGCAATAAAATGTTAAAATAAAATAAATTGTTCTTACTATTAACATATTTCCAACGCTATTGATGATGTTTACGCATAACTCTGGGAATAAATATCATATTTGGTCGTTTACCTAGGATTAAAATTTTATTTGAATCTAAGGGTATGTATTTTTAAGGGTGGGGAGCAACGTTGAAGTAATATATTTCTTATATAGCCTATAACAGTAGCCAATAGTCCAATTTCCAAGCAATTCTGTGCAACGGTATGGGTGAACATAAGCCACAAAGATCAGGCGAACACACATGCAAACATTCATATCAAATATATATATAATATATATATATATATATATATATATATATATATATATATATATATATATATATGTGTGTGTGTGTGTGTGTGTGTATTTAGGTAGCATTCTTTCATTAATGCATGTGTTGTTGAAAACAACAGAACTCTTCCCTTTGGTAATCCCTTTTTTTATTTCTTCCATTCTTTGAATGATCTTTTTAACGTTGACATGGAATGAATTAATGTAGGATCCGTATGTTTGACAAACGTTTTGATTCTCTCCGGAATCATCATCAGGTCTTTTTAATGGCACAAAATGAATAAAAAAGCGTGTGAAAGAATGGAAGATTTTAAAGAAATATGCCGCTAAATCGTTTATTTATTTATTTGTTTTTTTTTATCGTTTATGTCTGAATTCCTGTTTTAGAGCATGATGCAACTTATAAATCTATGCCATCACGCCAAAGCTATAATCAGTGTGTTATGAAAATGTTTCAAGCTCTATTTAGTAGAAAGTCCACCTAGCTGAGTTGGTAGACGTCAGACTGAAGATCTCAAGCTTTGAATTTCTGGTAATAGCATCCGCTTTATTCGTTGAGAATGTATTATTTACTGTCAATGACATATATTTTCCATTTCTAAAAGTAATTAGAATTTCTGATATAGCAAAATGGGATATCTATCGACATGTATGTATTACATCAAAAAATTGCGACTGGCGAAAAATAGTGACTGACAGACAGACACTTTCTCTATTTATATAATATGTTTATCAATATACAGAATGCTTTATCAAATAAGCGCAGTTAAAACGTATTTATTTACTTTTTTGGAAAACATGCATATATATATATATGTTTCGAGAATATAAAGTAATAAGTGTTATTTGCAGTTACTTATCGATTAATTACACGTCTTATGAAACTTTTTAAAATATGTTTACTTCTGTGTTATATCTGCACACCAATCACCAAAAGAAAGTCTATAGATTACGACGAAACGTTCATAACTACATAAATAATATTTCTGGTGTTCTTATTTCTTATTTTCCAGTGTTGCCAAGGTTAGAGTGTCGTGGAGCATCATATGCAACATCATGGTAGGGAGAGTTTACTTTAAAAGCAACCTTGATGCTGTCAGCTAGATATCTTACTCACCGGGCTATTCAGATATGTGTTAGCACTGTTAAACTAACGCTAATCAATAGATTAATTTCATTCTGTAACATGTTTTAAAATTGTCATTAGCTTCTTTAAGGAACAGCCAGGGACGCAAAATTACTTCCATTATGTTCACATGCAAATTGTGCATGTGAATACAATTATAATGAAAGTACAATTTCTAGTATGTCTTCGTTTTTAGTGACAGACATGCACAGACAGAGAGGTGTTCTCATTTATATATATATATATATATATATATATATATATATATATATATATATATATATATATATATATATATAATTATTTCCACAATCAGACAACGCCGCAGCCCACAACCTATGAAAAGAAACAAACCGGAAGTCCTAGACTCGAGTTTCGCCCTTCTTTGGGCTAATCAGTAGAACACATCCGAACTCAGGATTCGAAACCCGAGTCACTTGCATGGTAAGCGAGTACTCTGCCACTGAGCTACCTCGCCACATACAAGAATGTCTATTAATTTACACAGATTAAGCAAACCGCGGCGATGACCGACTGTGGCATTTTACCTACTCTTTTCAACAAGGGGTGTAGTCATCCAACTACTATGAACCCAGGCCGATGTCTCACAAGTAGGATTTTATACTCGCTAGGACGATGTCATCCAACAAGCTAACCAAGCGAGCAAATAAATATTAGATTTATTGAATGTGAGATGATATATATAATTATTTCCACAATCAGACAACGCCGCAGCCCACAAAGGAGGGCGAAACTCGAGTCTAGGACTTCCGGTTTGTTTCTTTTCATAGGTTGTGGGCTGCGGCGTTGTCTGATTGTGGAAATAATTATATATATCATCTCACATTCAATAAATCTAATATATATATATATATATATATATATATATATATATATATATATCATTTATAATCATAGGGAAAACAGTTTTCAGTGCAAGGGGTGTGCCCTCGGGGACCATCTTAATATTATCAACATTTCATTTAAATAAAAGGGAACACAGTGTTCTAGTTGGGGGTAGGGTTTTTTAATATTATCGAAATTTGCTGAAATTTTGGAAATATATATACTTTTTAGTAATTTACCTATCGTTTAAATTTCATTTAAATCAAAGGGAATGTATTTTTTCAGTGGGGGGGACGGAGACACCCAGTGTTGAAGTGATACATTTTTATATAGCCTATAACCTATATCGCTAGTGACTATGCCAATTTTGAAGCAATTCTGGTCGAGCGGTTGGAGTAAACATAAAACACAAAGATAAATATAATTTGAACATTGCTCCAAGAATTCAAAACCAACAAGCATTCGGCGTACTATCGTTTCCAAGACCTTTTAGAAAATGATTTTTGTTACTTATTTTTGATGATATATAAATATATATATATATATATATATATATATATATATATATTGGGTTACATTTGTAGGTCTTTTTTAGTTTTCCGCTGTACAAGAAATGTGACAAGGGTTGTTTGTCTCAATTACTCTTTCTATTCTATACGACATAATGTGTTATGTACAAAATGATATTGTTATGCATGGAAAAATAACTAATGTATTTTGATATCCAGGCAAATATTACTTGTGGGTTGGGTTGGGGTGGAGTAGTACACGAGGTGGAAAAATACTATTCTCTCTTTATCTCTATTTTCACCTTTCACTCCCTGTGGTTAACGCTTTGAGACGAGGCAGACATATTTCCGAATGACTTCCTCCCTCCCTTTACGAAGTGGAGCGGGAGTATACTTATAATGTCTAAAGCGAACCGGAAATACAAGCTTTGAAAACTATTAAAACTAAAATAATTGCTTTTTAATTTCTTCTCTATTCAATTATCAATTCTTTGTTGTTTCCTTTCATGCAATCTTATTCTATTTTTCTCTATATTATTTCTTACAATCTTTGTTATTTCATTTTCTTCTTTATTACTTGATGACCTGAAATATAGCTGTGAACCAAAGTCTGATTATTTAGTGGTGTATATACATACCTGCTAATAACGGCAAGTCTGCGCGTGGGAGATATTATACTACGAACATAGAGACCGCATAAGAAATGGAAAAATATCTTGCTTGGTGTGTGACCACGCCAAATTTTATTTTTCTATCTGTTAAATTATTGCATCTTTAAATGGCTCCTCATGTTGAGAAATCAGACCACTAAAGCCCCTTCATACCTATTTCAGATACAAGGTTATGACCCACTTGAGATGTTCTCAAATTAATGATCATAACCCGTAGTGGAGTCCTGGTAAGTCAGTCTTCCATGCCCATAGATTGGCAGCTGATTATCTCAAGCGGCTACTCTGCGGTTATTCTAAGGGTGTATATATATATATATATATATATATATATATATATATATATATATATATATATATATATATATATATATATATTTATATATATGTATATATATACATATATATATATTTATATATATGTATATATACCTATATATATGTATATATACATATATATATATATATATATATATATATATATATATATATATATATATATATAATTATATTTCTTGTTAAATGAAATTTTGTAAGGGAATATGATGTTTTTAGGTATCAATTTTCAGTATTTACTTCAACAGTGCTCGATACGTAAGTAGGGCTAGGTAGTAAGTTATGAACATATATTTATAGCAACTAAGCTACACAGAGGCTCCCGCGTTTCATCCCCGCGAGGAATCTTCAAACTAAAATGTTCCCACCCCACCTCGTATAAGGATGGAAGAAGTCATTCGGGAATATGTTTGTCTCGTCACAAAAAGTTTACCATTTTAGCCTGAAGATTTCCCCCGGGGATAAAACGCGACAGCCTCTGTCTAGCTTGATTGGCATGAAAATATTTGCATAACTTACTATATATATATACATATATATATATATATATATATATATATATATATATATATATATATGTATATATATATATATATATACATATATATATATATATATATATATATATGTATATATATACATATATATATATATATATACATATACATATATATATATATATATATATATATATATATATATATATATATATATATATATAGTCTAAAGAAGCTTTGAGTTATTTTAAACAAAAAGACACAAAAAAAAAAGGAAAATGCAGTTTAAATTCCCAGAGAAACTAACTAAATCCCAAATAGTGTAAACTTAACATTTGTTGGAAAATTCATAAATAAATAATATATAATAGTAAGTAAATAAAATAAAAAGGGGATTTAGTATCTAACAGTGAAACAAAAGCAGGAGACCTTAACGTAAGCATCTAATATTAACACGGGAATCGTCAGCTGTTTACCATGTAACTGTTTCGGAGATTTAAAAACAGGACAGTTATATGCATGGCTCTCCAATGGTACAGATAAAACTACCATTTCCCCAATAATCAAGTGTCGAAATAATTCAGCTTAAAATGTATATATATATATATATATATATATATATATATATATATATATATATATATTATCAAACAAACATGCAGAGGAGCTTAGTTGGTGTTCTGGGCGTCTTACGAATAGATGGGCCTTTGAGTATTATACTGAAAGGCTGTACTCAGTTGGACTTCTGTTTTTATTCTGTCGCACTAATCAGGTTAATTTAGTAGAACACAGGTATCATTGTAACATAAGAAATAAACGTTGTTACTTGTTTTAAACTGGTATTGTAATTTCTTTTAGACGGACAGATAATCTCTGACAGCACTGAGTGAGGCCACACAGTTTACATTGCGATCGATCTCCTAATTGGGCAAGTGAATGAGCACGGCGTATAAAGTTAACACGCAGTGACGTATCTTAAAATTCCAATCTCACAATAGAGACTGTTAATTAAGAATTGATTCGGGTGATTTGGTGGCTTGCAATAACTTTGAGTGTTTCAGAGACTCCAGTTACGTCCGATGTCTCATATCACAGGAAAGATACGCGATAGAATCCCGGTAATGCTGCGACTAAAATAGTAAAATTCCAAGCAACAGTAACATTGAAAAATTGTGTTTAAAACTTGTTATAAACATTATCAGTCCGGTCAATCAAAAAAACTTTGAGATATATGGATGCAAAAAGCCGCTGTAACATACATAGGTGATTTACTAAGTAGAACCAGTATGTAATTAATTATGTAACTCCGAGATACTTGGTTAGTAGTATAATCTGTCTTATATTTATTTCTGAACAAAAAGCTCATATACAATCCGATGCAACCTATGCTATAAGTTAGTTATAAAGCACACCCATACGCTAATCTCATTTTAAGTCTTAAATAATAAGGATCCTAGTCATGCCACTCTTACTACTTAGACACCACTCCTATTTTTACAATTTCGTCACCATTTATAAAGTCTAAAATCCACCCGAGTATAAGGTTTCATAAAATTGGTAAATTTAGACTTGAAAGCTTATAAATATCATCAAAAAAAAATGTTTTTAATTGAAATCGCTCAAGACAAAGCATGAAGCCATTTTATTTATTGAACACAGGTTTTACAGATTTGAAACACCAACTATTTGATAAAGAGGTATTTCTTCGAAATATATTATGGAAAACGATTAACGCATATTAGATCAGTATGTAGAAGGCTTGCCTAATTAAGTAAGATTTCTAAAAAAAAAATTGTGTTTGTCTTACTTTTCAACGCCGACATATTTCCATTTCTTGCATTGTGATAGCGTTCTACTATCCCCCTCTCTCTATATCTATATCTTTCTCTTTCTATCTTTCTTTCTATATATATATATATATATATATATATATATATATATATATATAAAGATAACACTTTGAGGCACCACGTGTCTAAATATGTAGATTTAGATTTAAAAAAGAAAACTAAAAAATGGTGCAATTTTAAAAGATATAATCAGTTATTCATCTTTTTTGCTAAGACTTTCGATTAATATATATTTTTCAGAAGTGAGGCTTATTCCCTTTTCTTCTTCATTTCTTTGTATTAACACGGATGGGGTCATATACACTGTAGAGTCGAAAATACGTCAAATTGTTAGAGACGATAGTTTAAAGTGAAATATAATGCGGTCGATATTGCTGTGCTGGCTTGGCGCCCTTTGAATAAGGAAATTGGTAACATCATTGACGCACGACGTGTTCGAACCTTACGGTGGATCAGTAAGAAATGAATTAGTCTCGCTACTGAAACAGATGTATTCATCAAAGGTGTTAGCAAAAAATAAATAAATACATGTTTTTATCGTTTAAAATTGCACAATTATTTATTTGCTAAAATTGCAATATACATATTCAGACATGTGGTGCTTCAAAGATATGATCACTTTCATTAGTCAAAGGGCGCCAGCCTACGCAGCAACATTGACCAGACTATATTTCAACAGTCTTTTCAAATATACGTATGTATATATGCATATCTATAATATGCTTATGTATATTTTTCTGTAAGTATTTTCCTGAGTATCTATATATATTAGATTTTGTATAGGGAACGTTTATGTGTTTGTCTTTTAAGGAAAGTGGGGTCTGATCTACTCTGCTGGGAAGCCATGAAATTAAATACTGTCTTGTTTTTTAATTCCCGAAACAGTTTTTCATGGTAAACAACTGATGATCCCTTAAAATAGTGTTAGAAAAAAACTAATATAGTAACTGTAAAAAATAAATTGACTTACATGAATGATTTTCCACTGAAAAACTTGGGACTATTAGTTTGTTTTTTTTTTGTTATTTTTTAATATAGTTTTAATGGTTGAGAAACTTCCAAGACTATATATATATATATATATATATATATATATATATATATATATATATATGTATATATATCTTTTCGACGATTTGTTAACCCTTATTCACTCTAAATAAAAGGCAAATTGTCACTGAGATGTGAAGGGCTATTGTAAATTTGGTGGACTACATACGGGGCCATCTTTAGTGAGAAGTTGTGGAACGAGATGGTTGTTCCCATTACATTAACATTTTTACGTGTAGACAGTCAAGAAAACAGGGAGCAGTTAACGCATCCCGAAGGTTAGCAGTTCGAGGAAAGAAGCAAAAATTAAGGAAGCTTTCTGGCATTAGGTGAAGGGGTGCGATTTAGCTGATTGTTGGGTTGTTCAGAGGGGTATTTACATTGAGGGCGCATAACGGCAGAAAGTAAAAAATATGCACATTCTATTAAAGTACTTGTAAAACAAGCCCAGTGTTGCAACATTGCCGGAGTTAAATATTAGCTGTAGCATGGTAGATACTGTGGGACCTATTGCATTATAGTCATATTTAGGGCCTTGAGAACAAGGGTGTAGTTGTTGGTGCACCAGTCTGAATGCGACAACACTACTCGATGCATACATTTCTTTCTTGCAATATATTTATTCCAGTATATTCCTATTTATCTACATCCCCCATGTGTGCATATCTATTTATTTATCTATCACTGTATTTATATTAACTGTATCTATCTTTCCGTACATGTTCCTATATATCTATATCTTTTCCAGTAGGTTTCATTCATATATATATATATATATATATATATATATATATATATATATATATATATATATATATATATATATATATATATATATATATATATATTTATATATATATATATATATATATATATATTTCTGCATCTTAATCACTTAAGAAATGGACAATCGAAATAATAGTAAGTAAAATAACAACAGACGCTGCAATCAGCAATAAAAATAATTACATAAAAATACATTAAATATTTAGGTGATAAAAATCGTACATATTTCTAGACAGAGCGTCTTGGTCCAGTGATAAAACGCTGGACTATAGACATCAATATCAAAGGTTCGATCTCTGTCTAAGTTAGCCATGCTGATGACGGCTGTGAGCCAGAAACACGTGCCCATGGATTACTTGTATGTACGTATAAAATAAATAAATCTATCTATCTATCTATATATATATATATTCAAGTATTTTCATATGTACCTATCTATCTTTACCAGTCTAATCGTTGTATTTCTCCTTTCTATCATTTTCTTATCTATTCATCTATCTATCTACCTATTTATCTATCTTTTCCCATATGTTCATATCAATCAAGCTGACAATCTTCTATAGACGCAATAAGTCTCTGTGTTCGTCTTATCTTTTGGCTTAGACATAACAAATCCAATTAAAATACTTCCGGTGACTCCAAACAGATGCATAATTGAAAAGTAATTTTACTTATGTTATAGTTCTGTTTCACAAAGAAAATTATCCCACAAAGCAATTTGGCACGCGTGCAACGTAAAACCGGAAGTTCGAGGCAATTCATATAATTTACAAAATCATGCAAGAACAGTAACAGAATAACCCTCATTAATCTAGGTGATTTAAACGAGGAAGAACCTTTATTAAAACTTCATGGTAACGAACTGATAGATATCAGATGTGAGCACCAAAAGAAATTTACGACTTTTATTGATGTATGAAAAAGCTTCTATGTGTGTTAATTAGTATTATCTCATATATAAAGTAAAGTCGGTGTTCCTTTATTTTTATATTAAATAACTTTGTTAACAAGACGTACAGTTTTACAACGTAACAGTCAGTTTGTTTTGGCAAATGTTGTTCCATGTTGTTAATAACTAAAAAAACATATTTGCAATTTATTTCAATGATTTTATATTTAATCTGGCTCAATGTTGTATTCATTATATAGACTAACATCTAAAAAAAAACAAAATATAAACACTCGGGATTGTGCATTTACTACACAGATAACATCTGCTTTTATTCTTAAAAAAATGTTGGTTTCTCGTTCACAGGTTAGACAAATTCGTATACTTAGATCCAATATTTTCTAAACAAGTTCTAAAAGATTTAAACACATTCTTAACTATACAGTATTTAATAATCTCCCTATACTTTTCTAAATACTCATATAGTGGTATCTCTCTCTCTTTTGGAAAATTATTTTTAATTGTAAAAAAATATGTTGTTATATTGGTGTATTTTTCTATGCTAGTACATGTGGCAGTCTTTTTCCCTCTATAGTGTTCCTTCACATCTTTGATTTAATTGGTTTGTATGCAATTGGAAGTTTATGGTAATTATTACAACCCGATCCTTTCTTATTGTTTCGAACTGCTGTAGAACTGAGAGTTAACTATACTCTAGTCTTGGTGCTAGGTGTGTACATCGAAGTTAATGTCTATAACTTGATCTGATTAAGACATACTATCAATAACAATGAATATAGTCTCAGGAGCGATCGTACGCGAAACTGGTGTTATGTTAAATTCTTGGAACGTACGTAAATAAATATGTGGTAAAATTATTTACCTAGGATCTATAATATATATATATATATATATATATATATATATATATATATATATATATATATATATATATATATATATATATATTCCCGAAACAGTTTTTTCATGGTAAACAACTGATGATCCCTTAAATAATGTTAGAAACAAACTAGTATGAGAACTGTAAAAATTAAATTTATTGCATGAGTGATTTTCCACTGAACGACTTGGGATTTAAGGTTTTTTTTTTATATAGTTTTAATGGTTGAGAAACTTCCGAGACTATATATATATATATATATATATATATATATATATATATATATATATATATATATATATATATATATATTTTTTTTTTTAATTTTATTCCATTAGTTGCGACAAAACAGGTTTTGTTTCATTGGTGCGGATAGCTACCAATTCATCAGGCCGGTGAAAGGAATTCAAATGGCATAAAATTTACTTTAACGGGAGATTGAAAATTGAAAATACATTGGAGGGGGAGGGGGATAGAGTTGGGGCTTTGTCTATAACGGCGACATGGGACATGAGAGGGGAGGGGGGGTGACCTCAACAAGTCGTGTTTCAAATTATTACGTGGAAGGTTTTGCACGTGTCAGTGCTGCGACAATCTCAATCTCGGCCGGGGCGGGAGGGGGGAGATGGGGCGACGGCCAGAGTGAGTCAAATTCAAAATGAGGATAAAACCATGATTATAACCGTTGTTCTTATTTTATTTTAATTCTAATAAGTAATTATCATGTGGATAAAAATGTTTGATAATTTTAATTTAGGGTATTAATTGCTACTTTTGCATTTTATTTATTTTATTTTAATGTTTTGTTTATTATTTGTAGTGAATTATGTTGTGATTATATTTTTTTTTAAATTGTGATTATATTATACCGAGATCAATACTAGTGGAATCTTTTATAAAAGAAGTTTTCTGGTGTTACCAGTCATATCACCAACAAAACCGATTATGACAATGGCAATGTCCGCCAACCATACTCACGACAGTCGCAGCGACAACAGCCTTATGTAAAAGCCTTAATAAAAATAAAATAAAAATAAAAATAAAGATAAATATAAATAAAATTAGAATAAAAATAGAAATAGAAATAACAAGTTTGTAAGAATATTAATGATAATAACAATAATAATAATAATAATAATAATAGTATTAAAAATAATAATAATAATAATAATAATAATAATAATAATAATAATAATAATAATAATAATACTAATAATAATAATAGTAATACTGATAAATATCACCATCATTACCATTTTGCTACTTGTGAAGTCAGTGGGCGAAATAAGTCGACAAGTGATGGTAGGCTTTTTTAATTCCACCGCCAATGACAAGGACTAAGTACCAGTTAATAATTAAGTGTTCAAGGTAGTGATCGAGGGGTTAAGTAATTGAGATTAGTCTAAGTGATATCAGTGTTGATAGCTGTCCCAGTTATGGGTTTATGTTAGAATTGGTAGTATGGCTGAGAGGTTATTGAGGCTGTGCATTATAGGTAGTACGTAGAGATTTGATATTATTGGTAGTTTAGAGGGGTGGTTATATATTTATAGATTCATCAAGACTTGTTGGGGTGGGATTGGGTTGTAAATTTGGGTGGGTGGGTAGGGGGTTATAGTGTGTTTTGGGGTAGTGTATAGTGGGGGTTAAATGTTATCATTCATTTTTGTAAAAAACAAAAACAAAAAACTGTTAATTTTATGTTGAAGTTAAGTAGGGTTGGTGTGGGGTGAAGGTGGGGTATGTGGGTTGCTAAGGAGGTAGAGTCTACTATGTTTACAGTTGATAGATGTCTCTTGTTTTCTATTTAAGAGTTTGTTTTTGTCCTTAAAGCGGATAATTTCCAGTTTTTCATTTAACCATAATCTACATGGAGAGTTTATTGATTTGCAGGTGCTGGATTTTTTCAAGATTTTCCACTTTATTATGGGAGTTTCTTTTTTGGTTTTTAGTTTGTGGTAGTGTAGTGAAAGTCCGGTTTGCCCAGGATGGTCTGGGTTGTTGAAGGAGAGTTTATGGTTGTAGAATCTTTCCTTGAAGTTGTTGCCTGCCAGACCAATATAATAGTTAGTCTGGGATGGGTTTTCAGTTGAGGAGATAGATGCCTCATAGACCACTTGGGTTGATAGGCACTTTTGATTTAGGGGGCAGTTTGATTTGTTATTACAGTTGCATGTTCTTTTAGAATTTGGGGTTACTGGGGTGTTTAGTATTTTCATGTTGTGCTTTTTTATGATTTTTTCTAAATTGTCACCACAACAATAGCTGAGTTTTAGTGTATTCTTATTGAAAATGTTATGGAGTATGCTGTTATTGGGGAAATGAGTGTTTATTAAGTTCAGGAATTTATTTCCTATTTTGGTTTTAGTTGAGTTGTTAAATGGAGGTGTATACCAGATAATTTTCCTATTTCTATTTTTGTTCCTATTAGGGTTATTTTGTGTAGTTTTTTATCCACATGATAATTACTTATTAGAATTAAAATAAAATAAGAACAACGGTTATAATCATGGTTTTATCCTCATTTTGAATTTGACTCACTCTGGCCGTCGCCCCATCTCCCCCCTCCCGCCCCGGCCGAGATTGAGATTGTCGCAGCACTGACACGTGCAAAACCTCCCACGTAATAATTTGAAACACGACTTGTTGAGGTCATCCCCCCTCCCCTCTCATGTCCCATGTCGCCGTTATAGACAAAGCCCCAACTCTATCCCCCTCCCCCTCCAATGTATTTTCAATTTTCAATCTCCCGTTAAAGTAAATTTTATGCCATTTGAATTCCTTTCACCGGCCTGATGAATTGGTAGCTATCCGCACCAATGAAACAAAACCTGTTTTGTCGCAACTAATGGAATAAAATAAAAAAAAAAAATATATATATATATATATATTTTGCTCTGAATTTTCATTGAGCACTCTTATAAACCCGGTTTCAACTTCCTTCGGATTCATACCCCCTGGATATTTGTAACAAGTTAATTATATATATATATATATATATATATATATATATATATATATTAATGCGAAAGTGTTTTTCATCTATTCTAACTGGTTATGCTTATTTAATTCATGAACATAATGTCTGTTTAATACCGTATATATAAATTTTGTCTTATATAGCTGCATATTTATTTTATAAACAGCTTCTAATACACAATATTTTCGTCGATAGTCTGATGTCGCTGGTGAGAACAGACACTACCCTACAAAAGGCTAATTAACCAGACAACTAATGTTTCTATAATTAATCATTTTAAATTATTGAAAAAGATGATCTAATCCATCATTGTATCACCTTTAAGTGGGGGTGAATAGTTTAGTATTAGTTATGTTGTCAGTAATGCCCTTCCAAACATTCCCTCTTCCTTTTTAAGAGGATGGAGATAATTGTCACAGTTATTACATCCTCTTTATATAGAAGAATTAAGGTAGTATATGTTCTGCTGTCATGACACCATCTTCAAAAGGACTACCTTTTCATTTTTTTAGTGTAAGAGAGAGGGTAGTATAGTATATGTTCTGCTTTCATGATGTCATACTCACAGGCATTACCTCCTTCGATGGCGTTAGCTTCCCATGTATTACCTCCTTTTTTGAGGAGCGGCAATACGGTCATTCCATGATTACTTTTCCGTATGGTGGGGGAGTGTAGTGTACTACGTGTTCTCTTGTCATGATATCATCATCCCACTCATTAACTCAACTTTTATTATTTTAAGCTGAACATCCTTCATGATACCATCTTGTTTATCATTTCACTATCTTCTGTAGTATATGTGCGTTTACCATGATATCATTCTTCCAGCTTCGCAATAATATGCGACCGGAGGAAGCATATATTTGCTAGTATATATATATATATATATATATATATATATATATATATATATATATATATATATATATATTTAAAAAAAGTCAAATTCTTAAACTTAGATATTATTTTCTAAACAAAGTAGAAGACACCTCTACTTAATAGATTTAAAGTAAAGTATATCAAGTCTGTCAGATACCAATGAATACTGCAGATATAACATCAGCTCTATGGATAAAACTTTGCGAAATATTCATCATTATGTATACAAGTTCAAAAATTAATTATCAATAAAATTTAACTCTATACACTCTGACAAAACTCTTGGTGAAGTGTTAATAATTTTTGTTTAAATTTATTCCGATGAAGAGACTTACTCACTTTTTGGTTTGGAAACGTACACTCTAAATGGCGCTTACAAAAGATTAATTATTAGCTAAGCATATACTGTAGCAATGGGAGAGATTTAGTTAACGGTGGAAAGTGGGTGTGGGGGAAAAAGTAGCGGTCGAAGTTATTTAAGAGGGGCAGGGAGCGTTCATAATACAAGCCCCAAAAGGTTGCTTATCAAAAAATAAATAATGACTTGCAAAAGATGGTAGTTATAAGAGAACATAAGTTAAGTGTGGAAGGTGTGGGGGATTTGGTAGCGGTGGAGCTATTTAAATCACGAGGGAGGGGGAGAGAGTGTGCGTCATGTTTATTTAAGTCGGAGGAATCGTTATGGAAGCAGGAAAAAGAGAGGGTTCAATATTAAGGTCGCATACGTGTATACTGAAAGCGGGGGTAGGGGAGAAACATAACATATAGCGATGGAAAGTAATATGTAAATAATTTATATATATATATATATATATATATATATATATATATATATACATAAATACACACATATATACACATAAATGCATATATACACATATACGTATACACATAAACATATATACACGTATATATATATATATATATATATATATATATATATATAAATATACGTATATACATATATATATATATATATATATATATATATATATATATACATATATATATATAATGCCCAGGAAGTATTGTTAATGGCGAATATTTTCCACCTCACTCTCTTCTGAGCCTGCCTGCCTGTATCCACGAGCGTACCTCCTATTGGACATTTTACCCTTTGGATTTTCTATTTTCGCCGCACCTGAAGTTGTGGCTTCTTGGAATTTAACTTTGAACTCTCTCTCACAACCTTTCGGGCCTTTTAACGACCTACGTATCTACATCTCATTCTCTCCGCGGGACTTTTCGACACCGGACTTTTTAGCAATCGGACATTTGCTTGCATTCGGGCAGAATTTTGCCCTGTGTTTCTTCCCCTACAACTTTTATTTTATTTTTTCAAATTTTAAATCTTGGCCTTTGCCAACTTATCTATCCCAGCGACTTCCTCTGATGATAAGATTTTGATCTTTGAAAAGTTAGGCTTAAGGAAAATTTAACTTGAATAAATTGCCTTTTTTGCGGAATATACCTTGCTCTGAGCAATTGAATTGAATTATGATTTGGCTTTTGCTTCTCTAATTCCTTTCCATTCTTCTTCATTATATATATATATATATATATATATATATATATATATATATATATATATATATATATATATATACGCACATATACATACAGAAAATGAAACAAGTAGGAAAAAATATTATTTATTTTATGACGACCTCGGTATGATAGACAGGAATAGGTGGTATTGCTCTTTTTTCGAAGTAAAACTGATCGTTGCTAATTGAAATTCGTTAAACTGTTTATGTAATGAAACGGATAATTTTATTCGTTTATATTTATTTTATTTTTGTTATTTACTTTGTTATGGGTATCATATGTAAAGTGTTTTAGGAGTGTCGTACATATTTGCCAGCCTGGATCTTTATTCAAGTTATTTTTCGGATAAAAAAAGGTAGCTCATTAAAAGAGATAAATTGTAGAAGCCATTACCTTGTTTAACTGTTTTAGAGTGTATAATGGGTGCAGGCATAAGAAGTCTGATATTTATTTAATATGATTTAACGATGCTAGCCTGTCCAAAATTAACAGAATGATCGTACGTTATGTATGAGGGGAATAGTGCGTTCAGAGAATCCTAATTTGTATATATGTCTTATGTTCACAAAGCCTTATCTTTAGGTCCCGTTGAGTGTCTGTTAGGTATATCTGATGACAACTACATTATGGGATAGTGCATATACCATCATTAGATGTGTTTAAAATATTTTGATGTTTTTAATGTTTGTTTATAGTTCATCATGTAGGTTTTATTGTCGAAATTCCTACTTCATTTATAGTATTGCAAATTACTGTATGTTTGGAATAGATACGTAATACATGTCTATTCTTATTGTTTTCTGAAAATATATGTAGGGATTGTTTCTTTGCATTTAATATAAAGTTTATGGAACATTACAATGTTTACAATAAATGTGCCATATATTTGAATTCTTTTCACTAGATTATTATTTCTATTTTTTGTACTATTGAAATACCTACGAGCACATGAACCTGTCACAACACACTAATAATTTTAAATATTGTACAATGAAATAGTAAAATAAATTAAACATACATACATAGAGTTGTCTGATACAGTTTATTATGTCAGTATCCCAGAATTGTCAGTTACCTAGTGTGAACGCTGTGTCTGGTGTTTTCGTATGACTTGAATATTTCATCGTATGTGATAATAAACAAACTCTCATTAATTCTTCAGGTGAACGTAGTCTTTCTTTCTTTTTATCTTTTATATTTTTTATGGTTGAAAAGCTCAATTAACACAAATAAGGGATAGAGAACTGTAAAAGAACTAATAGGGCCTGTTCAGATAATGCTATAATGCTGGAAATTGCTTTTGTATTGAACTCTAAAATGTGCTTATATCTACCTCAGAATCACTTATTTTAAGGCTGCAGTTACTTTCGCATAAATATAACCCAATATTAGAAGATGCATCTACATAATATTATGTACCAAGTCGTACTTTTCTGTGTTCAGCGACGGAAAGTAATGATCGATGTTTTCTTCGAGCGCCGCGAGATGATCAATCACGATAGGGATCATTTCCTTTCGTGCAGTTAGTGTGCATTGTAGGTAACATACCAACCCCACCCAACTTTGCTCTGTTTTTACAAATAACAATTTTATTTTGGAGGGTAAGCAACTTATCTGTAAAAGTTTGAATATGTTCATTTCGACCTTACATACTACTGTTCACAGTAGTAAGTTGACTAAATATTTCCGTTAAATATTCCATTTTGGTCATATAAAATTCAAATAGTTATAGACTCCTTCTAGTTTTTCTTTATTAAACAAATATTATCTATTCCTTCTGTAGTTAATGAATGTGAGTTAGTTCTTTAATTTTTGACACGAACGTAGGTATGATGAATAACCGAACATGTTAAACTCCATTGATTTGCATAATTCTTCGAATAATATCTACGTTATTGCCCTGTTTTACATTTAATTGATAATTTCAACTACTTTATTTAACACTTGCTTGAACTCTTCTTGTGACACTTTTGAACCGTAACTACTCTATGTTGGCTAAGATCAAAGTGTAGTATCTGTTCCGATGGATACTGCACCCCATACTGGTGTTGTTTTGGCCTTAGGGTCTTAATTTACGCCGGTCAATGGGTCTGTCCTATGCAGTTCTGGGAGGTCCACCTTCCCAGGCTTTGCCTCCCCTCTTTGGGGAGGAGTAAGTTTATTGCTTACTGCCTGAGGCTCCCCTACCGGGGAATGCCGACGGGGCTGCCCAGGTAATTTTTAAACCCCACTTTCCCGACCCAACCTTGGGTCACATCTTACTTGTGGGAGTAAGATAAAAACTGGCCTTGTGCCTAACTCCTGGAGAGGAGTAAATCAATACTATATGCACCAAGTAATGAATATGAACAAGATTTAGATGTTTTGCCTGTGCTAGAGATGCAAAACCTTTAATGCAGCCAACCATAAATGGTGCACCATCAGTATAAATGCATGCAAAGAAAAATTCACGTGAAATTCATTTTTTAGATAGCCTGTTATCATATCAAAAATATATTGACGTCTAGTTGTTGTTGGCATTGTTTTACAACACACAAACTAATTAATTAATCTTCATCAATGAACTGAACAAATACAAACAATTGAGCACGGTTTCGCATATCGGTCGATTCATCAATAATCCAAGAAAATGTAGATCCTTAAAGTTTTCTCTGAACATTTATGTCAATGGTTTCAGATAAATATAAACTTATCCATGTGTATTATATCATTTGAAAGTAGATTTTTTTTCTAATTTCTTCTTTAGCTGTCTCACTTCGAATGGATTTCAGCATCGTTTTCCAAGCGGAGAAGGATTATTAACTCTATAAGAGCGTGATATTTGGATTTCATTGCTATTATCTCAGCTATCTAAATTGAAGCAAGTTCAGCTCGTTTAGACACAGTCATTATTTTCTTTTTAAAATATTGCATTTGCTTTGATTGTTGTTGTAACAGTCTTTGAAAATAATTAATACCATTATCCTGTAGATAAGAATGTTTAGTCGTGAAATGTGTTTCTAATTTATTTGGTACTATTGATTCATCACCCATTTTTTCACCACACACTGTACATAATGCACATGGTTGAGAAACATCTCCTGTCACAGAAAATCCAAACTTCAAATAATCATCACAATACTGTCTATTATGGCGAACTTTTTTCTTTTTGCTCGATTGTGTAGGCTTCACTGTATGTTATGTTTCAACTTCATATTCGTCACTAACATCCTTTCTTTTAACAATTGCATCTTTTGTATATAGTATTTATAATCAGTTCATATACACGTCTCTAACCAACAACGGTAAACTACAGGCAGTTTTAAATTAGTTCGTGAGTCAACAGTCAACCTCCTGTGTCAAACTTGAACATTAAGTTACTCACCTTTGAGATATATTCAAAAATTAATATTTATCCTACGACTACAATTACAAAAAAGTGAATAGACTCATTTAATTAATTTACCATATCATTTAACTCAAGTATTGTGAGCTAACACACTATAAACTGAAAGTACATACACAACATTGATTCTAAGCTAAACAAATTGCAAACAAATTGAAAATTAGACAAGCATAGAAAACAGCATTCGACTCTAGTTATGATTAGTCACAAGCTAATTTAGTTTAAAATCATCTGCAAGTTAGAGGTTAAAATTGAGCGTGTAGTACAATTGAGTTCTGACGTGAGCAACTTCTAAACAGTGTTGGCACGTCTTCAGTTTGGTTATGAAGCAGAATGTTTTTATTTCCAATTTTGAAGAGTTGCATTTAAGACAGCAGAAGACATTTAAAAAAATAGCATATATTAATTAAATATATGTTCGGAAAGAAAAGCGTTGTTTTGAGAAATATTGTAATTAAATATATTTTCTGAAAGACAAACAGTCTAAGAAAGTATTTTTTTTATTTTAAGTAATGCGAACAATAATAACAGCGAACAGTGTGTTTTATTTTATAATGTAAAATGTTATAAAATGAACAGCCATCAGTAATTTATTTTGTATAATTTAAAACGTTATGAAACGAAAAGTTATCATTTAAAAATAATTTGAAAACTTATTTATTTTTCTATATTTTGGGATGCCTGATTTATTTATCAAACGAACAGTCAACATTAAGTGTTCTTGTCTGAATTCTTTCCGGTTGATTGTTTGCTGTTGTCTTTAATGTACCTCTATAAAATTGAACTAAACAAATTCTGCTTCACAACTCAACCGAACAGATTCCGAACAGATTGGCCGTGACGAGAGATGTGCCAAGTGTGTTCTAACTAGCCTAATTTCTTAATTTAATAGACTTAATCGACTACATCGCTTTTCTAATATACAAACAGGTTTGCCGTTACGACACATTTGTTAAGTCTGTTATAACTGGCATACTTTCTTAACTAAATATACCTCATTACCTCCACCTTTTTACTAATAATTGTTTGAGAATAGCAGTAATTGAAAACACAACGAAGTTAATTCAGCAACCGGCACTACGTGCGCGCAAACACGACCAGGGCGGAACAACACCACACACTACACACATCACACTGACGCCTCATCGGGAAACTAATCGACCTTGAGCTAAAGGTGAAACGGTTGGTGACGGTAACTAATTGGTGGGCTGCGGATGTGTGCAAATTCATTGGAGAAAGTTCTTTCTTTCATGTAGAACATGAAACGGAGGTGTATGCACATTGCTTGTGTTTAAAGGTGTTCATCACAAAGTTTCGCAACACACTTGAGGGAGCCTCACAAAACACGACACGGCAGTTAGGAATCACTGGTTTATATTTTGTGGACTACAGATTCTGAAAGCACGTAGGGAAAATACTCATGCCCGTTTTTCTTTTCTTTTTATGGTATGTATAAACATGTATATAGTCGTTTTTTAGTGGTGTTGCGATGCTCTTTAAATGATAAGTTATTGTTCGATGTTGTAATAACTGTGTCTACAAATGGTACAGGTTATTTTTCTGTTCAATGAGTACATTTAAATAATTGTTCGACTGCGTTTAATTTGTTTTTGAGATTTACAATGTGTGTGTCTTTGGGCAGAAAAATAAAGAATTTCATAAATATATCTAAACTAGTCACTGTTTGGATGTTATTTTAATTTGAAAGTGTAAGATTCCACTCAGAGGGTTGCATATAGGGAGTCCAAAGGTTTTGATTATGGAACTTATTGTCATGTCAGTGATGAGTCTGTTTATCTCTATTAAAGTGTTGGGTGAAAACGGTAAGTTGATGTTGATCTCTGTTAGGTGCATATAGAGTAAATTTTAAAACCTTTTGACGAAAACATTAGTGTATAAATTTAGTTCATACGCATTCATTACTGACTCATCTATTAGTTCCTAGACTGAAGATTGCGTTAGCATGAAACATCGATGTCTCTAGGTATTTAAATAATTAATATTTATTTATAAAAATATTATTGTTTATCAGCTCCCTCCCACAAAGGCTGAGCACTCTCGAGTAGCTTTAATAACAAGCAGTGCAAATAGCTATATGCACGATCCGAACGCCGTTTCGTAGATCACTCTAACTGCCTGGTAAATAGCCGCCGATTTTCGCTATTTACAGTTAAAGTTCCACTATATTTACTAACTAATTTGCTATGGCCGAATGGATAAGATCCCCGACTACGAATCAGTGACAGTTTGTGTTGGGGGTTCGCGCCTACCGACCGTTGAGAATTAGTTCCTAGACTGAAGATTGCGTTAGCATGAAACATCGATGTCTCTAGGTATTTAAACAATTAATATTTATTTATAAAAATATTATTGCATATATATATATATATGATAATGAATGATAAGATGAGCATTAACTCCTCAGGATAGGATATAATACAGTGATATAATATTAATATGTATTGTTTGATATATATATGTATATATATATATATATATATATAGATATATATATATATAATAACAAAGAGACATATATTTACAAAAAGACGTATATATATATATATATATATATATATATATATATATATATATATATATATATATATATATATATACAAAAAGAGCAAAAAGTGGACTTTGAGTTAGTAACTGTTGTTTCTCTTATTTTCTCCTTTAGTTGTCACATTCAATGAACGATGCTTCTGACAAAAACGGAATACTTGCTGTTTTCTTAGTCGGAATCTATCCATATAACTTTTTTGTTGGCTGGTTTTTTACCATGAAGTATTATATTTAGTTATTTACATCATGTGGCTTCAAGCATTGTCTGGTGTGATTCCCATTATATATATATATATATATATATATATATATATATATATATATATATATATATATGTGTGCGTGCGTGTGTGTGTCTGTTATTTTTCTTTCAAGATTCAAGCAGCTTACGCCAATTTATCCTCTTTATGAATCGTGGGTTACCTGTAATGTCGATAGCAGCAAGGTGTAATAAGTATCTGCTCTGTGTGTTATTATTTTGCATCAGCAATGATTCTGCAACACGCAAGGTTAGTCCCTGAAGATAAGCTGTTTCACCTTGCGTTGCATCAGTGCCATTTTACGCGATAGAAAATCACTATGTCTTTTCCGATCATACCCTGGAGAAGAACAACGGAACACATTATCCTGGATTTATTCAGCAAAAGTTGGAACAAAGGAGAAATATCCAAAGAAGAATCAATAGTTTTCTAACGACTTGTTATCCTTACGATAGTTCGGAGACCGGCATTGTTCTTATTTCATGATTTACGTGGCCTTATCTGCTGCCCACATACCAGTTGTGGTTATAGCCACTCTTTTTCGGCTCTTAAACTCTCCGGCCTTCAGATATGAGATATCGTTGTAATTCATCTTTTTTACAAGAGCAAACTGTATCGTAATTTTGGCAGTTTTTATTCTCACAACGCTTCGGCACGTGTGCTGTTCGTTTGTTTACTTGTTTTTTGTTTACTTAATAACAATTAGAAATTAAAAACGGACCTTTTTAATTAATCAGCCAGGACCGGTTGCTCTGACAGATTTATGACATAATTCTTTTTTCAGAATCGTTAACATTCAAGAAATGTCGATGTAAACCCGCTGTGATACACTAAAGGATAAGGTGTGCACACCATTCTTAATTCTATTAGCTGTAAAGAGAGAACATCGATTCTTAGGTTGATTTGTTAGTGTCTAAGTTGTTAAAGACAAAAAAACAACATACACAATGTGTACAAAATGTATGATCTATTTTCTGCTTGATTCCTGATCTTTAGCAGACTCCGCCCGCTTGATCTAATCTAGGTTTTCTGTTTATTCAAAGTTTATATAGAACTTATGTTCTTCATATTACGTCAGATCTTTCATCGGCAATTTCCGAAACGATATTTTCAATCTATAGTGTTATCCAATCACATTAAAGCTTAATTTGGCCAACTATTTATCGAGATTCTTATCGTCAGATTGTTTATCCGTGATCCAATTTCGTAATCTTAATTATCAGATTCCCTAATAGAATTTCATTTCAAAACTGTTATTAGCCGCATTTATTATTGTCGAATTAGGTCAAAGGAATAGTGTGATTTCCATATTCTTTCAATTGCGTTGAAAATCAACCTTTCCGAGTTATTATTATTATTATTATTATTATTATTATTATTATTATTATTTCATTACGTAAGTTCAAGTTAAAACGACTTCGTCCGAGTAATTAATTTAAACTTTATTCTCATACATTCCTTTATATATTTTCATATTTTCCTTTCAGTTTTAAGAAAATGAAAATGTCATTTAATGTTATTACTACTTAGCCTGGAGGTTGCCTATACTTCGTAAACAGAAACGGCTGCTCGTCTCCATAACTCGTAGAGAGTTAGTTTATTTTATAGTGACTTACATCTAGTTGAAAAGGTGAGCATGTGGTAAAACGAGAGTCGATATATTTGTTCAATAGCGTCATGTGTTTGATGTGGTACCATTTAAACATTACGTGAGCTCCCTCTCGTCTGCTTCTTGGCAAGGTAAACGAAGATCAAGCCCCGAAAATGAAAGCGTTTAAATGCAGTCACCTCACAGGTTTAAGATGAAAAATGTGTTCATTCTTTGCCATTTTATTTCAGACGTTTGTACGTGACGTCATATCTTAACACATTATTGTTTAACACTTCTGCTTCATTCAGCCTTACGACCTTTTTTATAAATCTGTATTTTCAGCCATGATGTTACCTACAACATAGAAGGAAATTGCGCTTGTAATGTAATGCAGTTGGCCATATTCAGGATTCTAAAAAATAATTACTTAACATCATCTGATATTTTATACGAAACTAGATGTCTCGTATTTCATTTCATGAAATTAGTTCCAGAAAACCCATTGATTTACATATGCATGAACCCAACAATTACGAAAGATGATGTTGGCAAAGACAGGATATGCCTATTGACCTTACTCGTGAATAGACCAGGGCTATATGTAGTAAGAGAAAACAGTCAGTAAGAACCAAGTTACACAAGTCCGCAATTCTTGGAAAAGAGCTACTGGAATAGGAAACGTTATTCCAATGAGGTATCAAAACATCGAATTGATGGATATCAGTCAACCAACAAGTCAAACAAACTGAGAAAAAGGTAGAAGGGAATAGATCAGACAATTCTGAAGAACACATGATATACTAATATTTAGAGAAAAGACTGAAACTAACAACATCACGTGTGTGAGAGAGATTTCAATGAAATACCAGATATATTTTAAATTACAAATTTGTTAATTTCAATTATTATATATTTTAACTTAAGACAGTTGGAGTTTGTAACTTAGATAACAACACAGCAGTGGCAAGTCCTGCTTGAGAGATATTTCATGCACTTTCTGTTCTGCACCCAACGATACTCAGAAGCAATTTATATTTTGAAAAGTGGATCTGTAGTAAAATGTTATTTATTATGCAAAGCAACTAGAATAATCCCCGCCCCAGAACGCGTAAAACTTATTCCCCGAAAAGGGCAGTTTTGCAAAACATTGATATTGTTTAGGACGAATAAAATTAAGATATAATGATACTAAACTTTTAGTCGAATATCCTCATTTCAAGTTTGATCAAAATCCATTACGTTATTTTGATTCTAGAAACATCACAAATCTTGTAAACATTATCAAAAATGATTCTCCGAACATTCTTTTATCCATAATGTATTTGATTTTGTAAAATGTTGAATTTGCTTTCTGATTGTATCATGTGATTATATTGTCTAAAATCAATTAGTCAATATAAACAAATTGACTCATGCTTTTTGAAATATCAAAAACTGTTAAATTCATGGTCAATACAGTGATTTAGTGTAAATTTAAGGATTTTATATTTTTGTACGTTTTACATTTAATTTGATGGAAATAATTCAACCCTTGTCAGCTGCTTCATAATAATATGTATAGTTGCTAATGACTGGACATTACTAAGAAATATTTTACTAAAACTTTTCTCAGTAATTAGTATTTAGTAGTAATTTTGGTATTAACATATCTGCCCTTTGTTGTGTGGCCCAGTCGCATGTTCGCCAGTCCTGTATTATGGATCACCTTGAGTTCAACTCACATAGGTTATTTTAAGTTTGAAGGGCACTTCAATATTTCGCATCACTTACATTGTTTTTTCTCAGCAAATGTTATACATATAATTTTAATTAAATAAAAAGAGGATATATTTGACGTTCATAAACGAGTTAAATTTTCTACGACCTCTTAAGTATTCACTTAGAGATTCAGAAAACACTTCCATTGTCTTCCCTTGTAAATTTAACATAAGAATGCACTTGAGATGTTATGTAGATTCTCTTACCTTTTCTTCACTATAGAGAACACACAAACATAACACACACATGTAGTGTTATATATAGTCTCGGAAGTTCTTTTAACCTTCAAAACTGAAAAAAAAAAAAAAAAAAAAAAAAAAAAAAAATTTTTTTTGAAAGATTTTAGTCTAGTAAGTCTAGTAAGTTAATCAATCTACTGCAATCACTATTTTAGTTTACTTCCAAGAATATACTCTAATATAATATATTTTTATATATGTTTTTATATATAAGGGATCGTCAGTTGTTTACCATGAAAACTGTTTCGGGATTTTAAAAACAAAACAGTATTTCTTTATCATGGCATCCCAGCAGCGTTGATCAGACACCACCTCCCTATTTAATAATTATTTTTTAATTTAAAATGTTTACAAATATTTGATTTTGTTTAGCCTCCAGATTTGTTTTTCTAAAGTATTAAAATATAGTTTCTCCTTACCTGTGTTGTTCCTTTCAAAGTGTGTATTTACTATTTTACAGAGAACATCTATTTTATAGAGTTAGATTATTCCATTATAATAACCCCCTTTTTTTTTTCCCCCCTTGGTTATTTTCTTTGTCTACAAATGTTTTAAAATTAAAAATATATATTTATAAAAATATTTCATATATACATATATATATATACATTTATTTATTTATTTATTTAATCATGGACTATTTACATATGTTATACATTTTTATAGTAGAGTTTTGGATTTCTTTTATCAATTTCTTTTGATTTATTTCATATAATTTAAAAGCGTCAGGATAGCGTGTTATTGCCTTATTTAATTGTCTAAATATTTTATTTTTATCTCCACCTTGTTTAAGCATTCTTATTACTAATGAAGTGACTGGAGGTATAAAATCCATTAACCTTAAAGTAACGCGGGCTATTCTTAGAAATTCGGACATTATACTCCCATAAAATATATACATAGGACAGGTACTACTTTTATGCGGCATGCGTACGATATGAAAGGGAAAAGAATTTCTTTTATCAAACATTTTATAAATAAATCTACCATCCTCAATTTTTATATCTAAATCTAGAAAGGTAGCATGTATTCCTGTATGTTCACAATTTAATTTTAATTCCCTAGGATATATTAAATGTTTAGTATTTTCAAACTCCTCTCTATCATTTATACAGACCAGGTCATCAATAAACCTCCTGCAGCCGTGGTAACTATATGTTCTAGATATATCATTTTTTATTAATGCTGACATATATATGTATTCATATCTATGTAAATAGAGATTAGCCCAAAAGGGGGCAGGGTCCAAACCCATAGGAATACCTATTGTTTGTATTAGTGTATTATTTCCTATTTTAAAATAACTTTCTTTAATCAAGTGACTTATAAGTATTTTAAGGCCATTTTTTGAAGTACTAGTTTTACTGTTTTTAGTCTTACACCAAAAGGCTTTAGATTTTGAAAAATCTATGTATTTACCTTTACCTCCGGCAAAAGCTAAATCTATAATGTTACCTAATTCTTTAATTAATATATATATATTATTTGATTCGTGTACGCCTATTACACTTCGTGTACGCCTATTACACTTCTAACCAATAACATTATTTGTTTGCAAAATCAAGTGATCTGGTGACACAATGAAAACATTTCATTGTTCTGTCGGCAGAACGTTAAAACGATGAGCTGATTAAAACGTATTGAAGAAGGTTCACACGACGAATATACGTTATTTATTTCATGAAATTGTTCATGAAGAAATACATTGCACCCGACATATATTTGCGACTTGATTAAAAAGAATATATACAGTTGTTTGCCTTTATCCCGCTAACACAAGTGGCTGGTGATTGGTTAAAGATAACTGTCTTCTCCAATCAGATGGGGTTATTTTAGAAGCCAATATCTATTCACACAACAGAAACATGGATATACTCCATTCACAAAATAGATACTCTTTTTTTGGGTGCAAATTTAGACACTTACGTGTAGTGTTTGCTCACCCCACTTGTTATTCCAATTTAGTCAGTCATCTAAGGAATAACGTCACTAAACCACGCTGATTTGATATGCGTCGCTGTAATTAAACCGTAACTGAAGATAACTTTTTAAAAGAATTAACTTTCTATTGTTACATATTACGAAAGTTTAATTCTGTACTTAACAAAAATGAAAAGTGTTACAATTTGAATCCATCTTAAATTGCAAGAAGGCTTTCTCCTTCACAGACAGAAAAGATCAAGTGTAGTATCAGACAATATACTACACTTTTAAATTTGAATGTAATGTACACACACATTTAGCTGCACAACCGCTGACCTCGGATGTCCCTATAAACCTGGCCCTTAATTAGCAATATCTACTTACGACTCAATTGCAATGTGCCTTGTTTGCGCTAAATGTAGGTAAAAAAGATGAGTTGCCTATAATTTCGCTGTAATCATGTGAAATGAATCATGACCTCCGTTCAGTATTGAGAGACAATGGATACCCTGTGTAAGGGTGACTGTGGGTGTAATTGTGAAGCAAGAACTTCGTAAACACGTCTCATAAATCTGAGCTACTTGATTCAAATAGCAAGGATAAGTCAAGGACGACTGGAAACAATGCCGAGATAAGCAGAGAGCACACCCAGCACCTTGGATTCCGAAATAGTCACTCATTTAGTACTCAACGTAACAAAACTTCGGTTATCTAATAGGAACAGGTGTGTCAACGTGATTATGCCGTATGTGAAATGAACAGATATCATACTTTGATCATAGCTAAAAGTTGTCATCATTTATGTACTTATGTAAATGTGCGTCTGTGGGCGTTCACTTCACCAACCGTGGCCGTTCGTTGGCTTTTTTCGTCTGAAATCTTTGCTTGATTCAAACACCGGTCTCAGTGTTAATATTATAGGCTCAGTCAGTGCTGCAACAAAAATAAATCTTCCTTCAAACATCACAACTCAAGTTTATTTTTATTTTCATATTAATGCGATTTCATGAATATAAATAAGAAATGGATTGACCGTAGAATAATTAAATGTGAAAGCTCTTTTATCATTGGCTCCTCCACCTCCTCCTCCTCCTCCTCCTCCTCCTCATCATCATCATCATCATCATCATCATCATCATCATCATCATCATCATCATCATCATCATCATCACTAACAACAACCGGTTTATTTGTTGAATCAGGCAACAATTAATCCTCTGGTGAGGGTGGGGCCTGATTGTCTAGTCTCGAAATCTAATACTTCCTCTCCACTTCTGTCTTTGGCAAGGCTTGATGGAATCCATACCCATGGCCTTCCTATCACGTTTCATTACGTCCTCCCAAGTCAACTTGGGTCTGCCAGTGGTGATGTTCTCTGCTGGCACATTCAACTGTCAGACTTTAGCAATTCAGCCATCGCTACGCTCAATGTGACCTAACCAACGCAGTCTGTTCTTCCGACTGATGTCCGCAAGGCTTTTCAAGTCGACCTGTGAGAGCAGGGATAACAAAAAAAAACGTACTGTTCAGGCCTCACCAAACAGATCCATCTGACCATTGCTACTGCATGGAGTAATAATAGAGCGGCCCACATCCTTCCCGAGTGTGCTCTGTTTCCTCTTAGTTACTATAATTTAATGCTGATTGTTTTAAAAGTAGGGCCTCATCTTCAATATTTCTTTGTCTATAGTATGAGACCACGGAAGATTGAACTCCGCTCTCCTACCTATTAGAAAACACAGTAACCATTATGCCAATATGAGTTGATTTCTAACTCGGCATTATTATTTGCATATCACCAAGTTTCTTTTAATTTCATTTATTTTATGTCTATTTTACGCTTTTTATTAAATGTCAAGATTCTTGACATTTAAAGTCAACTTCCACTACGTATGAACAACTGGGTAATAACTAAAATTCAGTTTAAATGTATCATGCTAAACTTATAAAAAAACGTGTATGCATATTTGAAAAAAATAATTCAAGTGTTTATTTTCCGAAATTTCATAAAGGTTAAATTAACAAGAACATAAATCATTAACTTGCGTCCATTTAATCTGCGCGTTTATCGATGAGGCGTTTATTTTCAACTTAAGCTTACCACTGATAGAGAGATTGAAGGACAGAATTATAATAATAATAAACAATAAAACGACGTACCAAATATTTTGTGGAAGAACTATCAAGTCCTGGAAACATATAGAAGAAATAATTGTTGCAAATATTTGATATACCATCTACAATAACTAGGCAATTCTTACAGCTATATACTTAGAAAATAAAACTAGACATAGTGATATAAGACAAGAAAAAGTAGCAACCCTGGTTGAAGTCATTGCCTTTAATGAGTCTGGCTAAAATAGAGATGAGAGAAAAAGAGAGAGAGAAGATAACGAAATAATAAGGTCTTATATACCACATAACAAGAAATTCGAAATGTTAGGAAGATTTCCATCATTTCTGTAATCACAGGAACCACTGAGAGCATGAAAACAAATTTAAAAAAAAACACTTTGTCAATATATCAAGTGAACAAAGCGTAAGAGAGATCACAACAATTAAAATAAAAGGGGCGGTTAGAATCCTAAAATTATCTCTCGATTGGAGTCACTAAAATAGCAATTGAATGTCTGTTATAATTGTAGAGAGCAACATTTTTAAAGATTATATGACGTATATAGAAATAGTGTTGAATACGTAATTGTGGCAGACTGTTCAACAGACATGTCTTCCTGTCTTTTTGCGTTAGTTCTTGAACTACGGTGGGGTCCATAATAATAGATGTTGGTCTCCACTTGGCAGGTCACACGCTAGGTCCGTAGTGAAAGCTATTTTATGTAGATCATTGTGTAAGGCAGCTGTCCATCTCATAATAGCCTTTCTGACAGTCGCTTTAAAGCGAATTTGCAATTAACATCAATTTTTACGACGGTGTCGTCCCTGATCCTCATGACATGTCCAAACCATCTAAGCTGCCATTTCTTTATCGGAAGATTGCCTTTTGAGTCCTTCATAACATATGTAGTCGAGCAGTGTAATTCCCTAAATCCAGCGAGCATTTTGTTTTCAATAAAGGTCCGAATTCCTCGTTGTCAGCAAAACTCCGGAGCTGTATGAAGCGATGTGCAGACGCCAGTCCGATAGATTTTCACCTTTAGACGGTCGCTAATCTTGTACTCATAGATGATGCCGGGGTTTGTGTGTCACGTCGTATTGATAGGCGTAGCGACGTCGACGAGGGTGTCATCATCGCTGAGAGTCGAGCAATGTTACTTAGAAGGGTTCGTTCGTTCAAGATCCTGTCCGTCAACATTAATGTATTCATCTTTATCTGAGGTTAAATACTCCGTCTACTTGATGTTTAGCCGGGGACTGACTGCGCCAGCTTGTACTTGCAGAACTTAATTTACCGCAGGTCGAATTTAGTTTTAGATGCGAGCAGGACATCACTCCCGTACGAGGGTGTCCAGGAAACGGGGCAGGGCATACCATTTGTGATGACGTCCATGACAAGAATGAAGAATAGCGGGGAGAGAGTTGGGTGTTGTTGTCTTTCTACGATGAGTTAGGAGTCCTTACACAGTCACGTATTTAAAAATAAAATTTAAACATTCAATCTGCGCGTATAACAATGTAAATGTAATTTCATGACAGGTATATGATACTCATTTATTTATTTTTACTTTGTTCACTCGAAAAGAGGCATTTTGCTACTGAAGTGTAAGTGGCTACTTTGATATAGGTTAAATTTATAGAGAAATCTAAATGTGTTGGGAGTTGTACGACACTATATTTACTAATATTACATTTTAATTCCTGATTTTTGTACGGTCGGGGAAACAGTAAGCAGGAAGAGAATTAGAATAGACCAGCGATCAAATTAAGTTATCTATCAGAGTAGGAAAGCTTCCGGCATCCAGAGACATTTACGATAAAAGGGTGGGATGTTTCTGCTGGTGCCGTTGGTCGATGTAATTTCCGTTTAGATGGTACACTGAAATAATTCATCGGGGTAGATCAGTGGAAGTACTTGTAAAACAAGAACAGAAACGTTAAAATGCAGCGATGCGATAGGGGATGTAGATAGACAGACAGTGCGGACATAAGAGGTTGGACATTGTTTTTGCATCTTGTCAGAAAAAAAGGCTAGTGGTTATAACATCATTTACAATGTGACAAGAATACTACTTACACGGGTGAATGTTATAGGGATTTAGTATACTGGCAGATGCCAGATATTATATGTGCTTGTAGAGAACACATACTTTTTCTGCAACAGAATTATCAACAATTTCTAATCAAGAAAGTTGATTTTCTTTACTAATTACTGATAACTGAGTTAAAGCAGACGTGTGACTATATTATCTTACAATGTATTTTAAAACAACAAATGTCGTCTTTATTTCCTCTCGCTCTAACTACATCAACTTTATCTGAGGCGCGAATAAAGAAATACACTTAACATTTACTTTTGGAGTTTGTTTTTATTTTATGCTACATTAAAAATCGTTCAGTAAAAATAGAACGGCACCTTCATATATTCGAAGCTGTTAACACAATTCATCCTTAGAGAGAACACAATCATCTCCGATAGTTGAACAATATACTTTGTGGGTATGTGAAAATAATCTTAAAGCAATATTTTCCACATTAGGTTAAAATTTGTAGCGAGTAAAAATCCCATTAGTATATAAGTTCAAGGTTTCAGTACGCGTCAGGTTATGACGTCCAAGACAGGAAATCCAAAATAAAAAAGTGAAGAAGAAGAGAGAATCCAACTTCCTGTATACACTGACTGTGTTTTGCTACATCGAAGAGCGGAAGAGGGGAAGCTCACGTAATGTCTAAATTAATTAAACATCAAAGAGAGTGTTGCTATTCATGAAATATATTGTGAGTGTGTTGCTTTTATGTTGCTATATTAATGCTGCAGCACGTATCGAAGATGATGCACGACGTTTGGCTGCTACATTTACAGCTGAACGTTACTATCTAATGAACTACATTCTTATCTTGTCAGAGAGACGAATAGCTGTTTCTGTCGACAGAGAAGATTACGGAAAAGACGACGAATAATACGTCCATATCGAATAAATCTCTCACGCGTGGCTACAATTTCTACGACGACGACAAACAGAGGGTTAGAGAGCATCTAAAATAAGTAAATATGTACGTTGAGGGGAAATTATGTTATTCGAAATTGAAATGTGACTGAAAGTAAGGTTGTTTGTCGATACCGACTAAACATACAGGGGAACATAAAATTTAGCATTTCTCGACTCAAACATTCATTAAAGTGCTTCGTTAATTTCTAGGAGAATGGTATCATGACGAACGAATATACTCGACTACCTTAAAGGGGTCTAATGCCTAAAAAGCGTATCATAACAAACACACACATACTACACCATACCGCCTCCCCAACACGATGGGTAAATAATGCCTGTTAGGATTGTCTCATGAAAACAGACTAGATTCTAAACTGCCTTAAAAGAAGGAGACACTTCATGAGAATATTGTATCATAGCGAGCAAACAGATACTACAAAACACCGCAAAGGAAGGGGAGGTACTTACTAGATTATGGTGTTATAAGAATAACACGAATTATGTTTCTGAATCTATCCGCGTGGAATGAATTATTGCTTAAGTTCGAAATTCCGTCAATTACAATATGCTTAAATGTAATGAAAAAGTCGTGGTAGGACCTCCTTTCATCATCAATCTTGTTAGAATGGACTAATCACTCAACACTGTTAATATCTAAGACGCCACATACATAGATGCGAGCAGATAAATATCAGTCGGGATCTTGTCGATGTTGTCAGACATTTACTCAATAACAGTACCTCGTTCAGTTAGAGGACCGATAGAAAAGAAATATAAAGCAGCGCTGTGAGCAAGTGCAATACGGAAACACATTAATTGCGAACTAGGGTATCTTTGGAAGTCTCTTTACCACACTTAAAGTCGCCCTTGATGTAGACACATACTACGTGACAATGACAGTGTGAACTTTCGTGGGTTGGGGTAATGTTTAAATAACCTGTGATCATGAAATCATCAATACAAACTGGCGAGCCAATGTCAGTTTTACACAGAAACAACAGGTCACATATTGCATCATATAAATAGATTTCAACCTCTGAATGTTGAAACGTGGACAAATAATGTTGAAAATAAACCTGGTAGAAGGGATCCACGTTAGATGTTAGGGTTCTGAGTTTATGCTTATGTTTTGTTTCTTGAGTTTTCATGATGAAATTGGAAGTTTTAATGGAATAGGTGAGTATGGCTGTTAATAGCACAAGACATATAAAGTAAGAAAGAACATCCGTAGCAGTTCCCGCTATTGCACAGTGTCAGTGAATCTTAGGACGATCACTTCGTTTCTAGCGCGATAGCTTTGGATATATAAAAGACCCCCGATAGTGGTTTGGTACAAACTTAATATCTATGGAATATCTGGAAAAATCCTGAGAACGATCAAATATTTTATATCCGATAGTTCTATTAAAGTAGTTGTTTACATGCAGAAGTTTAAAGCTCAAAATATCATTGCTAGCGTAACTGAGAGTTCACCTCTTGTGTCTACCCTCTTCCTGATCTTAATATATTATCGTTCATATTGTATCCGGAGATCATTCGGCACAACAATCTATGGCAGTACATATAACAGCACGAAGGACCCATATTTTTCTAAATCACTCTTTTACGATTTGGAGCACATTATACTATTGGGGAAAAAAGTGGATTGTCACTTTAAACGCCTCTAAAATTAAGCTTGTCTCTTTTCATAACCAACACTCGGATCCTCATTTCTTTCCAGTACTGTTGTCATATCTGGGCAAGCTTCTCTCAAATCCCACTTTCTTGCCTTGACAGGGTACAAAACTAACATTACAATCTAGTAGGTGGGTGCCCTATTCCCTTCTTTGCAGCTACTTTCGCACAGTCTCTCTCTACTGTATTCGTGTTCTTTGTAGGTGCTCAACTGAGCTGCCATCGTTTTTCTCACTCTCTATAATACATTCACGACAAAGAACCGCCTGGCTACAACGTGAGCAGGCGATATTCCTTTCTATTCCTCCGTACCAACGACCAAGCGAAACTTCTATGAGCAAAGTTACTTTCCTAGAACGTCCCCTCTGTGTAACAAAATACCACAAGACTGCTTCCCAGCCGATTACAACATGGTCTTCTGCAAAAATAATACAAACAAGTTTGTTAGTTGTCGTCTTGGATAATCAGTTCTTTAAAAAGTGTATGCTGATTCCATAGTTGTTTTCAATCCTCGCGCGGTGTCACCAAACAGCCAAACGATAGTTTTTTAACGAGTATTCTCGTCCCCAAGACCTTGATAAGCGGTGATTCATTCGTAAAAACCAATGGTTCCTAGTTCGACATGAAGATTCTGGTGCTTGTAAAAATGCAGCTGAATAAGGTAGTAAGTTACATCGGCCTTAATTTTGTGAAAACATGACAACGATTCTCTGTAAGAAGCCGTTTTTGCCCGAGTTTATCTTTGTTATCCACATTTAAATTTTCAAACAGCGTCGTTCATGTCAAGCTTATGTTTGAGGTCAATTACTCATGGCGATTTGGTTTCTGTCTCTCGGTAGACCCTACTAGAAAATTACTGTATAATTGTACCGCCTTTAATGGTCAATTCAGTTCACTTGTTCAAACTAATTTACTAAATTTCAATGTTCAATTCAGGGAGGGTAGTGTAAGATCTGTACCGTTCTTATGACACAATAATCTCAGAAATTACCTCCTAGTACCGTTTAGTATCTGCTTGTTTGTTATCATACAATCTTCTCAATAATTACCTCTTCCGTTGGGGGCAGTGATGTATCTTGTCTGTTTTCATTAGACCATCTTCACAGGCATTATTCTACCATCGTTTGGCGGTGACGGTATGGTGTAGTATATGTTTGTTCGTCATAAGACGATTTTCGGGCATTATACTCACTTTCAGTTCGGCTAGTATATTTGCCGTCATGATACTATTCTCCCAGACATTACCCCCTCATTTGTGATTCAGTTTAGTATGTGTATATTTTTGTTTGTTATGATTTTATCCTCCTGGGAGCAGTGAAGTATATGTTCGTTGTTTTTAACACCGTCTTCCAATGCTTGCAATCATATGTAACCGCATGAAGCATATATTTGTTCGTAGATTAAGGAATATACGTTTATATAGCAAACTGTCTCAATTGCATTCAACCCGATTCTTTCTCTCCTTTTTATGATTTCTCTTACATTTTCCTTTTTTTTCTTCTTTTCAAGTGTCATCGTGGTATCGGGTGGAATTTAAATATTGCTGAAAAATAAACAAAAAACTTCTGTTTACGTCCATAGAGAATTCTATGGTGTAAATTAAGAATTCGCACGATTTCTATCTGTTAATTAGTTGCACTAAGGGAACCAGTGAAAAGCTAAAAATATATTTGACAACAGAAAAGAGAACATAAAAGAAAATGTTTAGATTAAGTGCGTTTAAATCTATTAACAAAATAATTAAAATTGTGACATTTTGGCGCGAAGTTTTTACCGATTTCTCATTATGGTGATATTACGAACGGCGTCATTACTGCCGGGTTTCTTATCGCATTACTCAATCTAGTTTTACAGGTAAAGCATTTGATATTCATATGACAAACAAAAAGAAAACAAATGACTAATAAAATGTTAGAAACTAAAGTTATAGAATAAGGGACATCGTTTGAAAAGAAACTTACACAAGAATTTTAATTAAAATAACTCGACAATAATTGCAAAACAGTTAAGTTGACAAGTAGATTACAGCGACCATAGGGTGTGAATATGAAAACGTGAAAAGGGAAGCAAACCTTATGTCGTAGTAAACAACCATGAACAAAATAAAACAATCCTTAAATACAACTGAAAGGAAGCAAATATTAAGTCATCTACTAAGTCATAGCCAGACGTGGATTCTGTGAGAAATAATATATTTATTTGAGGATATCTAATGAAATTCCTACGGGCAGTTACATATATATATATATTGTGTGTATTTAGGCAGCAAGTTTTCATTTAGGCAAACGTTGTTGAATAGCACGGAATGTTTCTGCTTTGTGATCTTTTTAAAATTTGTTTCCATCTTCCGAATGGTCAACTTCGTACCTTGATCAAACTGGTGTATGAAGTTTCCGTAGTTTTGTTGTTCAATCTTCCTTGCGTGTACTTTCGATTTGATATCCTGAAATCATCTTCAGGCGTGTTAGTGTGAAAAAAGAATATGTATTTATAGAATGTAAAGAGAGGAAAAGAGTATGTCTTTACTGTTTATTTTATTTATTTATTCTATTTATTCATTTATTTCTTATTTATTTATTTTTATTTATTTATTTTTTTTAATAATTTATTTATTTATATTTATTTTTTTATTTCATTTTTATTTTTAATTCATACAACTTTGATCGAGGTACGAAGTTGACCATTCGGAAGATGGAAAAAAAAAAAAAAAAGATCACAAAGCAGAAACACTCCGTGCTATTCAACAACGTTTGCCTAAATATATATATATATATATATATATATATATATATATATATATATATATATATATATATATATGTAAAGAGAAGGATGAAAGTAATCCGACGTAATGGGTTATTGACTCCACCAAGCACGGACGCCCACACTACTGTTTTCTCCAGTAGTGGCTACTATTTTCTTCCTTTTTCCCAAATGTCAACCCTATATGTGTCTATACTTGCATGACATTTTTCTTTATATTATCATCCTGATGAAGTCTTATAAATAAAAACGAAACGTTGATGTACACATAAAAAACATCCATTATTGGGTTTTCCTTTTTCATTTTCCTATATATATATATATATATATATATATATATATATATATATATATATATATATATATATATATATCCAAATTATTTTTAAAAAACAGATCATGATGGCAAGAGATTTCATTTTCAAATAAATTAAACTAAATTTGTCGGTTTGGCCAATCTTTTTTAGTAGTAAAAATAATTGTTTTTGTAATTAAAATGTTGTTTCCTCATTGCTAAGATATAACGATAACGTCGCCGCCACCGAATACACCAGATTACTTCTGATGTTATTTGAGATATACTTGTAAATGTCTGAATAAATATTATGAACTTTGGAATTAGTGTTTAGGTAATAAATGTGATAACTACGTCAAAAGTATCGGTAAGTGAAAATATGAAAATTATCAAGAAACCAGATTACGATGCAAAGATATTTTATTTTTTGAATCAATGAAAACAATTTGTAAAAAAAATGAATAATTTATTTAAATACGATGAACTCGTTCTATTCTTAGTAATACTTCTATTCTGCCTTATAGTGTGACATCTTCAAGAAGATTGATATTTTACTGCTAAAGTAAATTGGCCATAATTCCTTCCACTTCAAGTAATACTTTTTTTTGCTCAGTCAATATATCACCGGGCATAACAACTAGTGTCCTCGTTTTACATCATGCTACGTTTAGCCACACTGATGTATCGTAGAGACGACAAAATATGTATATGTAAATAACTATACTGTATGTATAATTCAATTTAATATGTTATATTGAAATTTTAAAAATGATATTCTAATGACAACCATTAAATTCATGCGGATTTTCTCGGATCATAATTATCGTATTTGTAAAAATATATTCAATTGACTTTACAAAGTCTTGAGTTCTATTCAAACTAGCCATCACTAATCATGAATAAATATTTTAAATAGAAATGAAATGTGAAATAAAAGTGGCCGTACGTGAGACCTGCTCGCTTCGCTGTATAAATAATCACGCATTCAATTGAATTTAATGAGCAAAGTATGGAAGGTGTAATATTAAGAATAGCTGATGATAATAACAATAGATGAAAATATAAATTACACATGAAAACTTTCGTCTTATTTCAGAACGATTAGTGGTGTCTTGTAGATTAGTTGTCGATTAGTTTCGTCTTATCGTTGATGACAGTGTTTTTATCGATTAGTTATGTCTTTTATATAACGATTAGTTTTGTCTTGTAGATTACTTGTCAATTAGTTTCGTCTTTGCGTTGATAAGAGTGTTTATATCGATTAGTTGTGTCTTCTTTTATATAACGATTAGTGTTGTCTTTTTTTTCTTATCTATTATTTTTTTTCCTTTCATCGATTATCGATTACTTTCTTCCTTTTATCGATTTGATTTGTCTTCTTATCCTTATCTATTAGTTTTATCTACTCTTTCTCGTCAATTAGTTCTTTTATGTAATCGATTAGTTTTGTTTAATTTTTCTTATCGAAAACCTCCGTTTCAGTGATTGTTTGTAGTGTATAGTAATTAAATTGCGAAGTGATAGCGAGCGGGCGAAGCAAGTAAGTCGTCAATATGTGTATACATAACGCGAGAGATGAGTAGACATACAACAATTCAATCATTTAGAATTGATGCACCATCCATGGACATTGAAAACTAAGATATTGTTCAGAACTGATGCTGGATATTTCATCGTTAGATAATCATAATAATTTTAAATCTACACATGCTTTAAATACAAAAACGTGTTTTTATGAATAAAGATAGACTCAATAACAGTGGCAAATACATATTAATCCGTTGGGAAGCTAATAACTGTTTTTAGAATATTTGATTACGCTTAATCTAAAAATACGGTCCATGTTGCTAGTCAGATCAGATTTTTGGTGCGCCGGAAATGGAATTATTTAATTTTTTAAATGTCTTACTATGAAATTGTAACTGTATTAATTTCTATTTCCACAAATTAAAGAAATAACATCTCGCTATTTCAGTTAATCTAGTGGTGTAATCTCCTACCCTAACACCAAACGTAAGCATTCCCAATAAGTCATAATAGATTATACATAATGATCTGTGTTTTAGAACTATTGTGTTTACACCTTTCAAATTTAGTCAACAAAAGAAACAACCACTATACTGATTTTTTCTGCTACCCCATAACTATAGGCATGCAACATATTAAACCGTTCCGCAAACTTTTAGTCACGTCTGTGCAAACTTTGCATACTATGATTTGTACTGATCTACTAGCATCACTTAAAAATATGCAAAATAAAATATGTGTTGTAAATCGTTAATTTTTATTATGTTTCCCACAAAAGTAAATTAGCCAGAAATATAGCAAAACACATCAGGGTTATACAATTATTTCCCGTTTTATGTTACCATATTAACGGTACAACTACTTCAGGAATAAAAATTGCTCTGGTGAGCCGCAACTAACGACTTCAAGAGTTTAAATAAATGTATACAATAAATAACTTTACCAATTGAGATCTAAAAGGAAATGCACATCAAGCTGAAATAGTATATATACATAAGATATGTTTTCCTTACATGACAGCAGAGCAATCCCCTAAGAAATATGTCTCAAGTGCTAAAGACCGTTTCATGCTAATACAATCTCCTCATGAAGATATCTGCAGGAATCACGCAAACTATACGATTTAACTTAATATGATTCATAGAAATGATAGCAATTCTATTTAAAACTGTGATAACTTGTTTAAAGACACATCAGACAATCCTCTTTAACGTATTAAGTATCGTACAATAAGCTAATACATGACAACATATGAATTTCAAAAGCAAGGAAACGTGATCTGATAAGGAAAAAGTGACTTCATATTTGAATTTAGCGATTTCAGGTAACCCCGAAAAACTTGTTTCCAGACAACGGAGCAACATACATTTTTCTTGACGTCGGTATTCACTGAACCATTTTCACTACTTTCCAACATGACGGCCTTATAGAAAGAGGACAAGATGCCATCGTCATCTGAGAGAATAGCGGTGGCAGTAGGGTTTTTGTTGTTCGTTTTTTTCCGCCGACTCTCTTTTTTTTCAGCAAGAAAAAATGAATTAGAATAGAAATAAAACGCCAGATTAAATATTCTTGCTATTTTAAGATAATTCTAAGAGATGTATGTTGGGGTAAGAAGACTCTTATTAGTGTCGTAAAGTTTAATAAGAGAAAATAAATTTAAATTGATACTCGTAAAACTGGTGTATAATTTATTCACAAATCCACATTTCGACTAACTTTATTTCATATATAAGATAAAGGGGAAATAGTTGTTTCTGACAGTGTGGATGATCTACATGATATGATTCTTCATCAGTGTTGAAGTTTGACCATTTTGTTTCATTCTCCATTTTGATGACCGACTCAAAATTATGCCCGTGGGGCTAACGCCGCCGCCTTCATCTACTGTACGGCATTGCCAGCATGCTAATTAATCTGTTTAGATCTTTGAAAGAAAAATATCTTGATTTCTTTTTAAGTCTCTTGTTGAAACTTTGGGACAACTCGCACTAAACAAACCTGAGGCAATATAATGATGATGACAAAATAATAATAATAAGAAGAAGACAAAGAAGGAGAAAAAGAAAAAGATGAAGAAAGAAAAAGAAGACAAATAAGAAAAATAGTAGAAAAATAAGTAAAAGAAGAAGAAAGAAGAAGAAGACCAAGAAGAAAAATAAGTAGAAGAAGAAGACAAAGAAGAAGAAAAAGAAGAAGAAAGAAAAAGAAGACAAAGAAAAAAAGCAGGAAGAAGAAGAAGAAGAAGAAAAAGAAGAAATAAAAAGAAGACAAAGAAGAAAAAAGTAGAAGAAGAAGAAAAAGAAGAAGAAAAAGAAGAATAAAGAAAAAGAAGACAAAGAAGAAAAAGAAGTAGAAGAAGAAGAAGAAGAAAAAGATGAAGAAGAAAAAGAAGAAGAAAGAAAAAGAAGACAAATAAGAAAAAGAAGTAGAAGAAGATGAAAAAGAAGAAAGAAAAAGAAGACAAAGAAAAAAAAGAAGTAGAAGAAGAAGAACACGAAGAAGAAAAAGAAGAGAGAAAAGTAGACAAAGAAGAAAAAGAAGACAAAGAATACAAAGAAAACAAAGAAGAAAAAGAAGTAGAAGAAGAAGAAAAAGAAGAAAAACGAAGAAAGAAAAAGAAGACAAAGAAGAAAAATAAGACAAAAAAAAAATAGGTAAAAAAAGAAGAAGAAAAAGAAGAAAGAAAAGAAGACAAAGTAGAAAAAGAAGTAGAAGACCGAAACGCGGAATCAAGACGAGAATAGTAATTCAAATAATATAAACCTTCATCTCCCATTCTAATAAATTAAGAGTTAACGGAATTTCACGAATATTAAATAAAGAAATTAAAATATAAACATATTTTAATATAGCTTAACGTGAGCAATAAACACCTGTGTATTAGATACAGTGTTAGGCTCGAAATACCGTACAACTTCTCAAGTTAAACATAAAAGTTCCCGAATTCACGAAGAAGAGGGGAAAAAGGCGGAGGTTACATCAGCTGAAAGGTTGGGAGAATAATATCCAAGGTGAGGACATTAGTCCGAATAATCCCAAAAATACAATAATAATGCTATTACGACGGGCATTATAATAATGACAGTGGTTGCATAGAGAAGAAACAGAAATATACTATACTACTATTTCTAATAATAATAGTAATAATAGTGACGATGATAACAACAACAACAATAAGAAGAAGAAAAAGAAATATTAAAAGAAAAAGAAGAATAAGAAGTATCAGAAGAAAAAGAAGAAAAAGAAGAAAGAAGAAGAAGAAATCAACCCACTTAATTAACTAACGCCGACAAACCACAAGTAAGTTTAAATAAGAGACTCTACTCTAATGGCGTCTTTTCTTGAACTGCTAGCCTTCGGAATTTCCTGTCTTCTCTCTGTTGCCTTTAATGGAAAAATGAAATGTTATGTGAAAATAAAAACATCTCGCAGCATAACGCGCCGCATAAATATGGGCACTAATTCAGAGTATTGATTTACTCCTCTCCAGGAGTAAGGCACAAGGCCAGTTTTTATCTTACTCCCACAAGTAAGATGTGACCCAAGGTCGGGTCGGGAAAGTGGTGTTTAAAAATTGCCTGGGTAGCCCCGTCGGCATTCCCCGGTAGGGGCGCCTCAGGCAGTAAGCAATAAACTTACTCCTCCCCAAAGAGGGGAGGCAAAGCCTGGGAAGGTGGACCTCCCAGAACTGCACAGGACAGACCCATTGACCGGCGTAACTCAAGACCCGAAGGCCAAGACAACACCAGTATGGGGTGCAGTATCCATCGGAACAGATACTACACTTTGATCCTAGCCAAAAGGCCAGTAGCCCCTTCCGTCTCAGTGGTATTGTGCCTTGTTTTGGATCAATTAAAGTATAAAAAATAAAAACAAAATTATAAAATATATTAGACGAAACGAAAAGAAGTGATACTGCCAGAAATCCCATAATCTGATATCTCGTTCCTAAAAAAATGGGGGACCAGCTTCCACTGTTACAAAACAAAATGCCTGTGAAGGGTTGTCAAGTAAGATAGAACGACCGATGAGGTATATTACCATTCGGACCTCCACTACAGAGAGTGCAGTGAGTACTGGGATCGTTGGGAGGCTAATTGCCACTGATACTTCTGAGAAGAGAAATCGTCACTGTCAGCGAAATATAAATGGTAAGCGGCCGTTGCGATAAAGGAGATTTATTTTCAACTGTTATCAAAAAGGGGGAGACTACTGGACATCTAGGAAGACTTGTTATTATTAAAACCTCAGGGGACTACATTTTATTGCCAGTGAGCAATCACCGATAATGACTTGTGAATACGCATAGTGATTAAATAATAATGATAATAATAATGATAATAATAATAATAAGAAGAAAAAGACGAATAATAATAATAATAATAATAATAATAATAATAATAATAATAATAATAATAATAATAATAATAATAATAATAATAATTAAGAAGAACATTGCACGAGCCCAAGGAAACTGAAACTACAAGGAAGCTCACGCAATCCCAGCAAACTACGCACATGAATGACATGGCACCTGCCTGCCTCCACTAATCCCACGTAGGATGATTGAGAACAATCAAAGTTGATGGAAAAAAACGAGACTTCCAGATGAAGAGGGGAGAGAGATATTAAACATTGTGGGAGCTTATCCACCAAATATAAAAAGATTAACTTTCGTCATTTGTGAGAAACCAATGGTAAATGGCAGTAAAAATAACGCAAAATGATTAACAACGCTTATCGAAACGGTTTTCGAAAGAAGAGGCGTGTCTTGAAAATCCATTCAAACTCGACAGAATATCACTTGCAATCGCTCGTGTGAAAACATTGATGACGACTTTTGTGAAAACTGAGTGAGTGACTTTATTATTAATGAGGATTTAGTACCTGCCTCTTTTAATCCTCAATTAATATACTATAACAAAATGATGTACTATAATCCAAAACTCAATTCATGCGGTGAGTAGTGTGCTATTTCTTCTCTTGTCTTGATCTCATCTCCCCATGCATTACCTTCTTCCTTTTTTAATATGTGTAGTGTATTATCTGTTCTATGATCATGGGGCTATTTTCACAGACATTAACTTCTTGTTTGGGGGCGAGTTGTGTGTAGTATCTATTATGTTGTCATCTAGCCATGCTTCTAGGCATTACTTCTTCCGTTGGTTACAACTGTAGTAATTGTTCTGTTGTAATAAGAATATCCTCCCATGAATTACCTTCTCGTTAAATGTTAATGTAATGATTGTTTACTTGTAATGAAACGATCCTTCTGTTATATTATGGATGGGGCCCCAGATCTCCAGTTAGGGTTAAGTTAGCTAGTGTGAATTATAGCTGGGGTCAACTGAGGATAATGAGTGCAGGTCGAGCTGACATGCACCGAATGGGACCGTTATGAGTCAATCATGTTTTTGTAAGACCATAACAAAATTACTAATTCGACACAGGGAAGCTCGGATCAGAAAAGGTCAGAAAACATGAGTGAAGGAAATGCTATTTGCATGATTGTCGCACGTGTGTATGTGTGACGTCACTCCTGATTCGTAAGAAACTGAGCTTTTTGAAATAGTTGGGGTTTGGGAAGTGAGCCGGACGGTCGACCTCTCTATGTGACTTCAAATGAAAGAAAAGAGTACACCTTTGGAAGTGATAGCGTTTAGTCGAAGATGTAGTCGCTCGTCGTAATGGCTGGATCTCGAAAGAGATGGAGCAGAGATCCCCGTGCATCATCGCACCCTACAAGAGGTATGAATGAGACGCATGGCAAAACTGAATGGATACAACCCCCACAGCCAAGAAGTCCATAATAAAAGAATTGACTCTCTCTGAGGAAGAATTGTCTCCGCGTTGTTTCCTGCCTGTCTATAATGTTTATCCACAGATCAAAGACCACCAGCATCGATAACGGAAAGATACACACAATGGAAACCGGCGGCACTAATGGCGATCACGATCAGACGACGAAAGAAACTGTAAGGTAACTTTTTGTATTGAACATTTTCGGGTCCTAATCTGTAAACTTCGAAAGACTTAAAACGGAAAGAACAAGTGCACGATGTTTAAAAGAACTATGTTTAAAGTGAACAATGTTTAATTTGAAGTTAATTTCTAAAACTGAAAAGATAAACTGTGCCAATGTTTTAACGAGACGAATGTTTTAAAAGGAAATGTGCTTAAAGAACAATGCTTAAAGAGAGTAGGTGTTTGAAGGGAACAGTGCTTGATATAAGATGTTTTAACGAGAGAAAAACCTTAATGTAAAGAACAATGTTTAATATAAAGAAAAATTCTTAATGTAAAGAAAAATGCTTGCAAAGAAAGGTAACAAGAAAAGTGGTTTAAAAACGAAAAATGTGTAATATAAGTAAAATGTGCTTATCGAACTGTGTAAAAAAGAGAACAATGCTTTAAAGTAAAATATTTTAACGAGAAAAATGTTTAATGTGAAGAAAAATGCTTGAAAAGAAATGTTTAAAGAAAGTGTTTTAGTAAGTAATATGCTTAAAAAGTAATGTTTAAAAGGACTGACAGTAAAAATGCCTGAAAAATGCCTTAAGGAAGTGGGTGTTAAATGAGTGTTCAAAACGCTTCGAAAACTTTCTAAGGTTTCGGCATTCGAGAGGCATTTAAGAGACTATTGATTTCGATCTGAATAACTTTCATTTATTATGTAACAAAACACACTAATTTTGGTGCCGTTGTTTAAAAGATATGAAGAACTTTGGATGGATTTTGTGGGACGAGCCTTGGTCGGAGCTTCCGATGGATTTTCGTAGTATTTCGTATCATAGTTTTGTGGGAAGAGTTGGCTACGAGGTGTCGTCGATTCGAACGTGTAATGCACCAAATCCTGTTTTGGTTACCGTGCCCAGTTGTTTAAGCGAGGACTGCCACGGTCCATTCCGGGAAGTGCTATGCAACACTTTCAGGCATGACCTTCTTTTTCGAGGGTTAGTGTAGTATCTTCTTTCGTCATTATAAACTCCTCATACGCTAACAATAATATGTGACCCAAAATGGTATTATACAGGGTGGGCAAAAATAAGGGTCCTATTTTAAAAATTCATAACTTTTTTATTTATTGATTTAAAAAATTTTTTTTTTTTAGAATAAGTAAAGGACCCCTTCCGAAGCAAGCATGAGCCGTATTAGCCCTAAGGAACGTACCCTCATTTAGAAAACATTATTTTTGCTTAAAAAACTCAAAACAGTGTAAAAAACAATACTTTAGTTTTTGTAAGTTTTAAGAAGTGTTTTTCGGCTAAAATTTGTTTTGTTTATTTCAATAAATCTCGGAAGGGTCAGTCTACACACACATAAAGTTTGGTGAGTTTAACTTTTATTTTATGGAAGTTATTCAAATTCAAGTTATTCAAATTTAAAGATAGGACCCTTATTTTGGCCCACCCTGTATTTGGTGCTGCTGCTTCTGTTGCTAAGAATAATAATAATCTATAGGTAATAGAGTTTTTTTTTATTTGTTTGTCAGATGCTGAAATTATAATATTACTAACTTTCAATGCGCAATTCAGTTTACTATATTATTTTAGACTAATGTACAGTTTTTCTATGCTCATTTCAGGCGTGACCTTGTGTAGTAACTATTCTTTTGGTTATGATATTATCCTCCCAGAGATAACTTTCGCATTTCAAGGAGTAGTGTAGTATATGTTATGTTATCATGAGGCTAGTATCACAGGTATTACCTCCTACTATATCCTCCTATATATATTATCTGACCTATGTAACACCTACTAGTTATTAAATAATCATAGTAGCACCAAATACCTACACTGAAAGAATACATAGAGTGCAGGAACCTTGAGCATTCTTACTGCCATCCAAATTTCGCAGAAAATCAATGGACGTTACTGGCGAGAAACAAATGGTAAGCGGCTGTAAATATAACGCAAAATAGTTTTCAACGGTTAGCGACAATGACTTGCGTGAAAACTCTTTATGAATAATAATAATAATAATAATAATAATAATAATAATAATAATAATAATAATAATAATAACAGAACCGGGGAAAATACAACCGCACGAGAGAGGCGCAAGCATAGGTTGACGCCACAAAAATTAAAGGGGACCGATGGCCCTTATCAGCGGGAAATCGTTGGTAAGTGGCTGTTGCGATTACCGCAAGGTCATCAGCGGTGATGAACGAAAAGAGGTGGAGCATACTGGAGGCCTGAGGAGACTTGTTGTCACTCGGACTCCAGGGAATACCACAGGTTGTCGGCAGTGGGTGACCACTGACGATGACCAGTGTGATAACTCCTAGTAAGTAAATAATAATAATAATAATAATAATAATAATAATAATAATAATAATAATAATAATAATAATAATAATAATAATAATAATAATAATAATAATAAAAACGGAGCAAATGCACGCAACTAGCAAGAGAACTGAAAGGGGTATTGAACATGAACAAATTCAATATAATACCAATGATCGTAGGATCACTAGGAATAGTCACTACAAAAGATTAAGCAAAAGGAATCAAAAGGAAGACTAAGACTACACAACGAACGGCAATGATGTAAAGAGCTGAAATCTCACCCACATAAACTATGAATACCAATCAACCAAATGGAAGTTGCAACGTAAAAATGCAAATAAAGAAACACCATGTGAACTTAAGAGAACTGAACCTGCGAAAAATCTGATAAACTGCCCCCACCCCCGCAAAATCCATCAGCGTCGGCTGATTTCTATACACAAAATCGTCGTGAAGAAGTAAAAAAAAAGATGGAAATACCAAGGAAAAAGAAAACTACCCAGCCCTAGACTTGAAACTGCGAAGATAACTGCAACTTTAAGGGGAATTTTCCATCAAAATCCCAGAGAAAACCAATGGTCGCTACCAGCAAGAAATCAATAGTCAGCGGCTGTTACGATAACGCAAAGTCATTTGCAAGGGTTATCGAAAGAGATTGAGAATACTGGGCATTTGCGGATACTTCTTGTCACTCAGACTTCAGGGAACAGCACCAGTCATTATCAGTGAGCACTCACTGATAATAACATGTGTGAGAACCGCTAGTGAGTTGCTAATAATAAGTAGAACCAGATGGTGAACTGGTGATACCAGATCAGGCTGCCCTGTGGCTCCCTGAGACGAAATTCACCTATATTGACGTTTTTTTTGTTTTTTGTTTTTTGTAAAACTTAATTATGTTCTACAAAACCAAAAACAAAAACAACAGCCCCTCTCCCTTTCTCCCTTCCCTTTTTTTATTTTATTTTTAGAACTTGAAACATAAATCTTTTACTATAATGACCAGATTCGGCATTAAATAACCCAAAAAGGGTTGATATGCCGTAAAACAAAACTACCAAACCAAAAACGATGATTAAACATTTGAAGATATAAAGAACTTGAAGCATAAAAACTTTTACTATAATGACCAGATTCGGCATTAAATAGCCCAAAAAGGGTTGATATGCCGTAAAACAAAACTACCAAACCAAAAACGATGATTAAACATTTGAAGATATAAAGAACTTGAAGCATAAAAACTTTTACTATAATGACCAGATTCGGCATTAAATAACCCAAAAAGGGTTGATATGCCGTAAAACAAAACTACCAAACCAAAAACGATGATTAAACATTTGAAGATATAAAGAACTTGAAGCATAAAACTTTTACTATAATGACCAGATTCGGCATTAAATAACCCAAAAGGGGTTGATATGCCGTAAAACAAAACTACCAAAACTACCAAACTACCAGAAGGTGAAGTAAAGGGAGGAGGTTACGCATGTATTAAGGAAATAATATTTCATAATATCAGGCATTTGTATGGGAATATGCGAAAAAAAAAAAGAATGAAAGGACTCTATATGAATGTGAATAGCAGTGAAACGCAGTTTCCGTTCCGAATGCGTCCGCCGTGGGACGAGTGAAGAAAGCTTCTATTCAATGTCGTTCATTCGATCAGCAAAACACGCTTTCATTCATGTCACATTTCAGAGGTTTTAGTTTATTCAGATGTCGCAGAAAATTCTAAAAAGTAATGTTTTCCCATTTTTCCTTGTAAAGTAAACATAAATGCGAAATAAAGTAGACAAAAAGAAGATTGGAAACGAAAGCTACCACAACATATAATATATATACAGTTTTCGAATGAAACACGCGATAGACACTATTTGGAAATTAGGAAACGCACTAAAAATTGTGTTGCATGTCAATTCATGTTTCACATAATAAATGAAACCGGCATAATTTACTTGCTTGCTTTTAATTAAAATAATCTTTTAATTGATGTCTAGATTTACCATATTAATTATTTTACTGTTTAATGGCTAAATTTAATTGGCTTCATTACCTTTTGCATTCGAACTCTCATATGTAAATATATATATATATATATATATATATATATATATATATATATATATATATATATATATATATATAATGTTCTTGTCTTTTGAGGGAAGTGGGGTCTGATCAACTCTGCTGGGAAGCCATGAAATAAAATAGTTTTGTTTTTAAATTCCCGAAACAGTTTGTCATGGTAAATAACTGATGATCCCTTAAATAATGTTAAGACTAACGTAAATTCTTGGAAGCAAACTAATATAGTGACTGCAAAAAAGAAAGTGACTTACAAAAGAGTGATTTTCCACCGAACGACTTGAGACTAAAATTTGTTTATTTTTGTTTTTTTTTATAGTTTTAATAGTTGAGGCACTTCCGAGACTATATATATATATATATATATATATATATTTATATATATATATATATATATATATATATATATATATATATATATATATATATATATATATATGTGTGTGTGTGTGTGTGTGTGTGTATAATATTAATTTTAAATTGATAACATTAAATTATTTCAACCTACATACGCTAGCGTTTCGAGCTTTCGCTCTCATCAGTGCAGGGATGATAATCTCGGACGATTGCACAGTTCGAACCACTGCCATAGTGTCAACTCAGACTCCATAGGAAAGCGCTGTAAACATTAAGCCACGGCATATTACCACTTTAAAGAAGGGGATTTAAGTACTATTTATACGAAGGGCAGCATATCAAAAATACCGACTTAGAAATTGTACAAACGTTTTCGGAATATGCCTCATAGCTAAGTGTCGGTCTATCTTTAACTTCCCCGAACAGGGCTTAATCTTAATCTTATTAACCGAGCTTATAATATTAATTTTAAATAATATTAAATCATTTTTACCTACCTACGCAAGTGTTACAAGCTTTCGCTCTTATCAGTGCAGAGATGATAATCTCGGACGGTCGCACGGTTCATTATTTATGACAACATATGGATTAGCATATACTATCAGTGCCTTTTTATTTTGCAGTCTCTTTAAAAGAGTAAGCTCGATGATTGTCAATAAGTAATAACAGAACATATATAAGTGGCAGAAACCCTTTCAGCAACATAAATATGAAAATATCTAAAGTATAGAAATATTATAAGTGTATGTAGCCAATAGAAACTATAAACCTAATAGCAGATGACGGAATAGTAATACTTCAATATAAAACATTTAAATATATAACACATCATACACAACAAAAATAACCGAAGCCTGAATAAAAAGTGAATGGTTAGAGAGCCGGATTAATGGAACATAAGCAAACACTTTTTCAACTGTACTAATTAGTATAGTAGTAGTAGCTGAAAATGAGACAACTTAAGGAACGAGTAAGGACCAATAATACAATAATCATTCAAAATATTATGGCAAATAAATGCTAAATATTATGGGAAAAACAACGATAAAAATATATGCATGTATATATATATATATATATATATATATATATATATATATATATTTAAAGCTCCTCGTTAAAAGGTAGAGCACTGTAAAATGGTAGTAGTAACACAGCGTAGCGTCACTTTCTTTATGCATCTTTCCTTCACTTATAGAAGTGTGAATGCCTGTACGCTTTCGCCGCCGTTAATGTGTTAAAATTATCATTGTTTAGAAGCTGTTCAGAACTGGCCTAGCGGTTAGCGACGTTGGACTGTAGGTTGAAAAATACTTGTAGTCCAGGGTTTCGAATCGTGTGACCGGTGGTGAATAGTCGTACTTCTATGCTGATGAGTCTTGATTGAAAAGAGACGAAATGTATACGTCCATAGATAAAAATATAAACAATAATAAATATATATATATTAACAAACAAAAAATGCACCTTCTCTTATATAATTATAGGCATACAATTTAAGTACAGTATAAGTATTGATGCTTGACGATGTTTATCTCACAACACGAGTTAAGTATACCACGTAAACACAATAAACGTTAGGTATACATATCCTTAAAAGTACTTTGGAATACTCATAATACTTTATAGTTAAGTAATTTAATAGAAAAAATAAATATATAATAGCTCCTTTGGAAGTGTTGATTCATGTCTAGGTAACTATGGGTGAAGAAATAACGAAGGTCCAACAAAACGCAAATCACTCTGGAGTAAAAAACGAAGGTCCAAAGAAACGCAAATCACTCTGTCCGTAGATCACAAAGTCCTCTGTCAGCTTTCAAAGCAGATCTCTACGTTCATCACACGTGCACTCACTTCGCACCGTTCCGTTGAAGACGGTAAGAGACCCGCTTTTATTAGGCTGAGGCACACCTAATTTGCATGGGTGCAATGTGACTTCGTGAGACTCCGCGTGAACCGTACGTAATAAAGGTTCACGGACGCCATGTTGAATTATTTTCCTTCATCCGCAGCGGACAGGACAGACAAACAGGAGGACGTTTCGCAGGTAAGCCCCCTTCACGTTCCCCACCCTTAGTTTCGCATTAAATAGAAACTTACTAATTAAGTGAAGACATCTTGGCAATTAAGCGTATCTTAGTGTTGATTTAAAAAGTTTATAAATAAATACTAAACATCTTCCACCAAAACACCGAAGTATAACGCTCGTAATAATTGCTTGAATGGATGACTGAATATATATATATATATATATATATATATATATATATATATATATATATATATATATATATATATATATATATATAATAAAAGTTTTTAAAAAGGTTGAAGGCAATGCGAAGATCCGGGTTGCTGGAAGCTGTGAAGAACAAAAACAAAACAAAACCGAAATAAGTCGGATATAGATCGAAAGGTTTGTTTATTTTTCTAGACAGCAAGGGTGTTAGTTTGTAATGTCCGGATTATCAAGAATCAATTTGAGATATTTCGGGTTTTTTTCTTTTTTTCTTTTTCCTCTCCTTGTCAAAAATAAATAAAAGAAAAATCCCGGATACCGAGAAAATGCCAGGAGCGCTGGGGGGTTAAACCGGAAGTGTTCAGAGTAAAGTATTCAGAGGAAAATTAAATAGATTCTTTTTTATTTTATTTATTTTTTTTTTTTTTAATATATATATATATATATATATATATATATATATACACACCCATATATATATGTAATTGTCTGTTGTTTCTATTTATTTAATTTTTATTTATATTTATATATTTACTATTATTGTTATTATTTTTTGTTTTTTTTGTTTTTTGGTTTTGTTTTTTTTCGTATATAAAACGTAGATTTTACTTATAGTATATATGTTTGTCAACAGGCTGATTCCGGCATTAGATTTTAAATATGTTGTAGATAGCTAATTATTTGTTGTCGGTGCAGTATATTAAAATTTAGTTATGTCTGGTTAAGTTTAATCCTTATTTATTGGTTTTAATTTACCTCTTAAGTGTCTACTGTTTTAGGTATGGAAACTGGCCAGTTTGCTGGTTATGGGGAGACAAATCTCTTATTTTTGGTATTAATTTATAAAGGGAATTCTGTTAATTGGCTTTGTATGTTGAATTTATTTAACTAAAGTAATGGTCAATTCTTAGTATAACGGATATGATTTGTGCAAATAGTGTTTATTATGGGGGGGGGGTATTATCTGGGGATGGGTTCTGGGGGGGGGTAGGTTATATGATGACATCACAGAGATGAAATCGTCTGACCCCGAATCAACTGACCAATCGACACAGACCCTATCCACATCTGTCGACCACGCCTATCTCCAATGCTTCAACCTAGAGAAGAATAGACTCCAACGGAAATTCACCTGGCTTTCATTAAAATACCCTCAACATCAAACACCTAGTGGAACAAATATCGACCACACACATGACCTTAACATTCCTCAAGCTACCCACCCCCTAGTGTAGGTTTTTTCAAGACATTTTAATCCAATAACTTTTTACTGTTTGTGAGATTTCTGATAATTTCATTTTGTTGCCGAAACGATATTCACATACAAATGTGGTTTGGTTCACGGCAAATATAATGGGCAGTAACGCATACATCTCACAGAAATGTTATGTTTTATGGGAAATGTGAAAAAAAACCTAAACACATGCTTATTGGAATATAAAATTACCCTGAAATATATATATATATATGTATACATATATATATAGTAAATTATGACAATATATTGATGCCAATTAAGCTATACAGAGGGTTCCAGGTTTGATCCCGTACGGAATCGTCAAACAAAATGCATTTAAGCATGACGTTTCCCTACGGGCTAATTAACGAAAACCTCTGTGTAGCAAAATTGGCATCAATATAGTGTAATAAATTATACCAACCACAACTCACGTATTGACCACTGTTTAAGTAAATAGTGTAAATCGACACATAATATATTATATCTCCTCATAAAATTTCATATGGATACATGAAAAATTATAATATATATATATATATATATATATATATATATATATATATATACGTGTATTTGTGTGCGTGCGTGTGTGCGTATAAGGTAAGTGCGAGAGAACCCCAGCAGAATATTAAAACATAAGAGCGTGATATATATATATATATATATATATATATATGTATATATATATATATATATTTATATATGTGTTTGATAATGGCCCTATAGGAATGGACGTATCTGTTGGGAATCGTTGGTTTGACTTGCGCGAATTAACGCGGGTGCAGTCGAGCGCAGATTATGGCCTGTTCTCACAGTCAGAGCTAACAGACGTGACAAGGTTACCGTGTGACGAGACCCCAGATCAAGGGAGCAGTCTGCACCTGTGAGAGGCTCTGTGACGTCGCACGTCCTCTCAGTTCGCCTTCTGAATCAGACTGACCAACAAACTCGCTTCTCACGGCCCGCGATGTCACTCGTTCACCTGAGAAGCGAGTTTTTTAGTCAGTCTGATTGGGAAGGCGAACTGAGAGGACGTGCGATTTACGATGTAAAACTAAGGGAAAAATCGTTTACCCCTCTGTATGAATGGTTAAGAAACATTGTTAACTAACTACGATGAAGTAGGATTTTCTCTCCCCCTCTCTCTCGACGTGGTGAATGACTCCCAGTTTAAATAACAACACTTGAATGAAATGAATTAAATCTAAAAGAAGAGTTTGTCTTCGGAGTGCGTCATGGCTTTTGTTGCAGACAACGGACGGCGTGATTCTCAGCAGAGAAGAAAGAATTCATCCACTAGACGAACCGACCGCCCTCTACAAGCGAGGGAGAAATCTAAGGTATGCAACATATATATATATATACATACTCGCTTTTATAGTTAGGTCTAATGTGTATTAATTGTATTATATTCTATTGCGACTGTCTATATTATTTTTCTATTAACTTAGTGTAAACACCCTAGGCTAGGGGATGAGATCTAATATCAATAAAACATATAGTCGCTGAAACAATAGTACACAACCTGTATGTTATGTTTCATTCATGGAACGGAATTTGATCATATAATTGTTGGAATAAAGACCTATGCTCCAAGTGCTGAATAGTCTCTCCGTTTTCCCTGGCATTTTTCAGCCGGTGGAATACAGCCGTGGCCACTCAGGAAAGAAATTGCTTGGGACTGCCCAACCCTGACTTTACTATTACACGAGCGCTCATCCTTACAGTGGCTATCTATTGTCTTTCGAGAATGAACAGAGGCCGTCACACACACACACACACACACACACACACCCCGCACACACACACACACACATATATATATATATATATATATATATATATATATATATATATGGGGTAAGGTACACGATTAGGCATGAAAATGAAATACCGTGGTAGACAAAATGTGTGAAAAATGACAAACGGAAACAGGTTCAAATGCAGGAGAAAAACAAAAACAAGAGATTTTACCGGTGTCGTTCGTGTTAGCGAACGTCTTCAGAAAAATGAATATATATATATATATATATATATATATATATGCTAGTATAATGTATATATATATATATATGTATATATACGTATATATATATATATATATATATATATATATATATATATATATATGTGTGTGTACTAGAAGAATACTCTTATGAAAACGGGTAAAATTAATTCGCACAACAGAACAGTTTTGCATTAATTTAATGTCACCGTACGAATATTAAAATCAAGATATAATGATCTTAGAACTTATGTATTGTATCCTTATTTAAAAGTTGATCAACATTTATTACTTGATTTGATACTAGTAAATGTCTTAAATTTAAGGCTTGAGGTATCTTGAAAAATAAATCTGTATCAAGGGCATATTGCCTAATTGGTGTCTATTGACTATTGAACAAATTCAATGCATTGAAATATTTATATTTTTAAATCAGAAATTGTGCCTACAGTATGTCCCCGTTTAAACCGTTAAAATATGTCAAAGGAACTGACATTAGGGAAATAGTTATTAATTGGTGCCTTACACAAAATGTTTATATTTCACAAACTGCGGAGGTATTTAAATTTTCACAAAAAGCTCCCGCTCTTTTTGTACCTCTGTTGCATGAAATCTACATGTACTAAACAAAATATAGCTCACACTTTGCCATTTTACGCGTAGCAGCTCTGCTAAAAAATAATAATGATCGGCTAGCTAGTTTAAGAATAGCTTATAATAGCTAGTTAGTTTCAGAATAGCTTATCAAATCGTATTTTAAACCATGTGTTCGCAAAGAAATGAGTCCAATGATAAAAGACAACAAACAGTAAGCATTGGTTTATATTATTGATTTGCAAAAAAATTATAATCATTTATGAGTTCGGTAGAAAACAACAAAACATGTATGAAAAAGCAAACACTCTTTGTAATATTCACCTTATGTTGCGTATCCTGCTAATTATCTCTTTCTTTCTCTCTATTACTTTAATCTCCACAAAGAACATATCGGTATATAAAGTTAAAATAAAACTATTTTTTATTTTAAATATCGGTGTATTCACTTGTTCCAAGCAGCGAACGTGAAGCGTTGAAAACAATTAACGGATAAAGTCCCATATAAAGTCATTCAATAAACCGGGAAGCTAGGAATCATCAACAAGGCGCCGAACACTAGAAGATACCACCTCAAATAGGTATACGACATGTTTTCTTAGAGTGAAGTAATCCATAACCAATGAAACGTGTAGGATCGGTCTCACCAAAATTGATTGGATGGAATTTAGTGTGTATTACTATGTATTTGTTATCATGAAATGTATCATAATATATTTGAGAATAGGTCGGTTTGTTTTATAATAAGTTCGCGGTTTTGGAATCTGATTTGAATATGTTAGTTTGGTATTTGAATATTTTGTACACAATATGGCATCTATTACATTATAATTATCACAAGTAAAGTTTAGCAGTTTTAATTTGATGTGAGTATATGGTGTTGTGTCACACACATAGATACGGAGTTGCTATAATTATTACAAAAAAAACGCTTAATCCACAATTTATATTACTATCTTAGTCGCCGCTTTTTTTCATGTACGCGCGTATGCGTGATCCTACTCGTCCGACGGAGCGCCTACTTGAAAGATGTGATTCGAAACATTTAAAAAGACTATCTCAAGACAATAACTGACGGAAGTCAGCAGACATTTATTCAACTTGATCTTGGTTCAAATTCAGTAAAATGATAAAGTGAAGGAGATCAGAATCACTAATCGATTATGTTTCGCCAGTCCGTATCATTTAACACGTGTATGCCCTGTGTGCTCGTACACGGGCAGTATTTTCTCTCCCTCTTAAGCCATGTGACATCATATACGGTTCTTTTTATTTTCAGAGTCTAGCAACGCTCACCCTGAAGTAATTGTTCATCCCGGTTTACCTTTCATTTCTGTTATTTTCAACTAACCATTGTATATACTAGTGGGACTACACGCCCAATACTTAACATTTAGGAATTAGAAGTCATAATGTATCTGTAAATATTGGCAAACGTCTGGTTTACAGGAGTAAAAATCTAAATATCTCATAAGATGCCGTTCTACGTATAGTGTATAGAAATACGCCTTATCTATGGAAAATAAGGAAATAGGTCGGAGCTGTAGTTTGATTCTGCGAGATTATCAAATAATACAATGATTCGCGCGTGTATGAAGTATTGGTGCCGGATCTGAGAACCAACCACTAGTCTCTCCCCTTTGGACTGGGGGAACAACACATTCTAACTTGATAGGTCCCTCACTGTCTGACAATCTAAACCCCCTACCGCATCGCCGTATTATAGTATCTCTGTGCTTTTTTAAAGTACTTCAAGGGAATGTGCTTCGATTGACTGACTGTATTTGTACCCTCTCAACAAAAATAACTCTGCCTCACCCAACTTGCAGAAACATCCATCATTTAAACTGTTGAGGACACTTGATGCCGTAAGATCTGTTATTATCATGTCTTCTTTCTTTGGACTACTTGATTTTTTTATGTAATTCTTTATCACTCTTTCAACGACCTTACACGTATGCATATATTTAAATTTAATGCGCACAACCATCTTACAGACCGGCTCTCTACCAGGATTGTCCTTATGAATCTGGTTTTATCACAATAGCCCTTTAAGCATTCTATGAAAATATACCTTCTTTGGGGTGAACACAATAAGGAAAACCCTCTAATATTCTTCTTTATCTTTCAAATGACCTTCATTCTAAATTTAAAATATAAGACTGACGATATCACCAATCATTTTCGGAAGCATCTAAGAAAATGTTTGGATCGTTTATTCCCTCCTAAGTACCTAACTCATGGCGCAATCCTTAACCTATAGAACAGTTAAATATGTCTTAATATTGAGTATTGTATCCACTTCTGCGGAGGTGACACTTATATCATTCTTTCTTTATATAAAAAGGAACAACATTAACTCGCGATCTCTTCTTTTCTCTACAGTTATTTTCTCACAGAAAAGACGTTGCTAGTTATTCTCTGTTGTATCGTTGTGTTCATACAATCTAAGCTACAATTTCCGGTTTCTCTTTTCAGACATGTACAGAAGAAACGTTTCTTTCGACTACAACTGAAAATATACACCCTCCTTTCTCTATAGAGCTAACATAAACAGTGCTTTTTCAAAGAATTTAAAATCTGTGGAGCACACCACAGCAGGACTTCTTACCTGTAAGCTTCAACATTGCTATCTTCAAATGTAATGTCTACAAGTATTTGTCATACATCGTCTCCATAAATAATCACATTTTTTCATTCAATTTACAATTTTCGATCCTCAGATAATAATCTTAAAAATTTAACTGACAATATATACATTAAATAATAAAAAGTTTGACAAACTGACGAACATACTTTTTCAACTTAAGCGTAACAGATTGACCGACGAAACGTCTAAATTTTCTATCTCACATTTAAGTGTACCAGTCAGACATGCTATTTTAATTTTAGCGTAACTGACCAACGAAAATTCTACTTACAACTTCATTATGATAGTCTGATCGACTTATATAGTCTTTTATATAGATACGGTAATGTAGCTATATATATATATATATATATATATATATATATATATATATATATATATATATATATATATATATATACATATATATATATATATATATATACATATATATATATACGTATGTATGTATATATATATATATAGATATACATTTGTATATATATACGTACATGTATATATATATATCTATACACATTTATATATATATATATATATATATATATATATATGTATATACACATATATATATAGATATATATGTATACATTTATATATATATTTTATATATATATATAACTATATATATATATATATATATATATGTGTGTGTGTGTGTATCAAAATGATTTGCGTGCTCCCTCTAACGCGCTAGCAAACTTCTAACAGTAACCGGCATTCTAGAGATATATAAAGCTTCCATTAATTCATGCATGGACTATTGTTGCCATATCTCTGCTGGTGCACCAACTTCTAGTGTTTCGTTCGTAGACAGGGTTCAGAAATGCGTCTCAAATCTGTCAGGTTTCACACTGTCTATCAATGCTGCACCCCTGTGATTGTCTTCTAAGTACTTCAACGAAATGTGCTCCGAAACAGTCGTTGCACGTGTGCCCCCTCAATGTAAATACCCCGGAACATGCAAGCCGATAAGTCGATTAGACTATCATAATTAAGTTGTAAATAGAATTTTCGTCGGTCAGTTTCGCTAAAATTTATATAGCATGTCTGACTGGTACACTTAAATGTGAGATAGAAAATTTAGACGCTTCGTCGGTCAATCTGTTACGCTTAAGTTGAAAAAATATGTTCGTCAGTTTGTCACACTTTTTATTATTTTATGTAGAGATCTTCAGTTTCTAGTTTTCTATTTTTCTTTTGTCAAACTGATTGCCTTTAGAATTCAGTCCCGCTTCTATATTTTTGGACAATCATGCAGAAATTTAAATGTAATGAGAACAAACATATTGTAACGCAATTCCTCACTTAGTATATGTATCCCCCCTCCCATGACAGTAAGATTAGACACAAGGTCAGACTGACAAACATTCTATTTCAAACGCATGACAGATTGATCGATGGATAATAATGATCCGTGGACGTATCTCGAAGAAGAACACGAAAAGACTTAGAGGTAAACTTACGAACGATCCTAGAGAAACCTAATTAAGGACTTAGTTGCACATTTACGGATTCGTGCTGTGCTTGCTTTCAAGTCTATTACTTGTTGTTGGATGAAGCGAGACCCCTTGAGATGAAACATACCCACCTGGAAGTCACATCTTGTTTATTTATTTTCAATTTGTTAACATCAAACAGAGAATACCCATCCCCAGTTCGACGGATAACTATATTATTACTTTTCAGATGGAAATATGATTCGAATATACGTTTAATATATATATGGATGATGACCACATTTTATAATAGCTGACGAAAATGGGTAGTGGTATATTTTACATTCATCTGTGGTGTATAGTTAAAACGAAACTGTTACTAATAAAATTGGTATTATTTAGGAAAAAAGTGCTATTAATTTAAGGTCCATGCCTAGTTCACTCTCTACAAGAGTAAGGTAAGACATAACGTCAGTTTTATTTTTTGAAAAGTTCAGGTCCCCAAAATAGAAACAATCTGTATTGGGAAACATTTAAAATTGTCTAAGTCTCGAAGTATTACTCTTTAAATGACCGATGGTCGAAAAAAACGAAGTGCCAACCGAAGATTATTAGCGAAATTGACAGAAAGACACCCAGGCTACCAGCGGAACTGAATAACAAAAGATCCCGAAGAAAAGATCCAAAATAAGACTAAGCACAAGACAAACACGAGAATTTTCGTTTTCTTCCCATTAAAAACAACATGTATTTATTATCAATAGCTGTAGAACACGTGTACAGTTATATTTGCTGTTAAGCTACCTCCTGTTAATGCATATTCCTATTCCAGTAGCTTCTTTTCAAGGGTTGAAGGTTTGCGGTGATCTCTTCCCGCTAACTCTTTTCCCCCTACTTATATATTTAATCTTTTCAATACTAAGATTAATAATATTATCCTGTGTTTTTTTGCGTTTAACATATTGGATCCTTTTTAACTCCTTACATAAAGTGCCGTCATGCCATGTTGGGGCGACTTCCATAAAATAAAAAATAAATAAATTCAGTGTTTCCTGTGTTCTAGCTCATTTGACTCGCAAGTTAAGTGGTGTTTTTCAATTCGCTGTTCAGGTACCACATAATAATACAGCCTCTTATTCTTAGTACTTTTTTCCAAGAACTGCTAGCTCATGAAACTCTCTTTCTGCTGACTATTTTCCTCTCACCTATGGTGATGATTTTTTCAGACGAAGATCTATAGGCATCTACTGTCTTAACCCTAGTCATCTTTCGTTCTTTTTAGCTCTTAACGTTCTTTTTAGCTCCTTTATTTCTATATAATAATACTTATAGGTACGTTACAGGTTAGCTGAAACAAACATACTATCAGCCCATGTATGGAGTACTGTTGTCATATTTGGACTGGGTAATCTCTGTCTCATTTGAGGCTTCTTGGTAAGGTGCATTAACCTATCTGTAATTTGATTGGCTCGATCATTTCTCGTTCTGTGTTCCCGCTCTCTCACAGATGATATGTTGCTAGACTAGGTGTTTTACTATAAATACTATATTGGCATGTGTTCTTAATACATGTCTCTGGTGATACCAGATCAGGCTGCCCTGTGGCTCCCTGAGACGAAATTCACCTACATTGACGTTTTTTGTTTTTTTGTTGTTTTTTTTGTTTTTTTTTGTAAAACTTAATTATGTTCTACAAAACCAAAAACAAAAACAACAGCCCCTCTCCCTTTCTCCCTCCCCTTTTTTATTTTATTTTTAGAACTTGAAGCATATATCTTTTACTATAATGACCAGATTCGGCATTAAATAACCCAAAAGGGGTTGATGTGCCGTAAAACAAAACTACCAAACCAAAAACGATGATTAAACATTTGAAGATATAAAGAACTTGAAGCATAAAAACTTTTACTATAATGACCAGATTCTACATTAAATAACCCAAAAAGGGTTGATATGCCGTAAAACAAAACTACCAAACCAAAAACGATGATTAAACATTTGAAGATATAAAGAACTTGAAGCATAAAAACTTTTACTATAATGACCAGATTCGGCATTAAATTACCCAAAAAGGGTTGATATGCCGTAAAACAAAACTACCAAACCAAACCACCTTAATACATGTCTGATGTATTCCCTGTTTCCTTTGTTCCATCTTGTTTCAGTTGTTGGTCTAGTGGTCTCCATCAGTTCGCTGTTTTTATACCACATTGTGATACAGCTTACCATTACAGTAGCTTCATACCCAGAACTGCACGTGTGTGTCTCTCTATTCCTGCTGACTGTGTCCATTTTAAATATAGCCTTGGTATTTTCAAAACTAATGGTCAATTGGCGATAACCGTATTATCTTCTTGTTAGCCCGTTACATCAAGTGAATTCATGCCTTGTCTGGAGCGATTTTCATAAAAAAGAACAATTTAAAAAAAGTGTGTCCCCTTATATGCTTATTGTTACACCGGCCGTTCTTACACAGGAGAAACTTAATATTAATAACTGCACCGGTTGTCACTATAAATAGTGCGAGTCACCAGAGACACAGAGAAGACAAAGCACAGTTTTGTAACTGTCTAGCCAAGTGCTAGTCACTTTCTTACTTTGTTAATACACTTGTTAAACCAAACCTCGACTTGACTTCCTTTATTTATTATTTACTGTTGGACAACTTCACAACACTTATATCAAATGAAATTAAATTATATTCAAATAAAAAATTTAACTACAAAAATGTTAACATTGGATTTTAAATATAGCATCATTCCTCTGTATTAGCACACTCATAAAAGAACATCACCTGTATGTGTACTTCTCGCATCAACGTAACTTTCATAAGTACATGTTGTATTATGATTTCTATATTCAATATTAGTAATTGATTATTTATTCATATAAAACAGACAATAGCGGGAAATAAAACAACATTTTAAATAGTCTATTGAAAAATTATTTAATTACGAAATTAAATTCACCGGAATGCTTTTCGGTGTATTCGCACACAAGGTAGATAATCCTTGGATCTGCATCGTCTCTTATGAATTCATCACCTTCTGGCATGGTCTGATCTCCTACAGTGCACATACCTCCGTCACTGCCTGCACGTCCAACATATTATGCATATGTTAAGTGAGGCGATACCGCCTTTCATACGGCAGCGGATGACCCGTTGGGGTTTATCAGGTTTTTTTTCTTTGGGTCAGGAGACACGTTCAAAATCGAAGTTCTAATCGCAAGTCTGCCATGCTACACCAATATAGTATTGATAGCTGGGAATAATAATGAATACGTTCTATCTCTACGAAATATGACAAGTATTGTAAGCATTTAAACTGTTGAATAAAATGTCATGGCTGGCTTTAAAATGCTTAGCAACCCCTCATCAATTAAATGAGTAAATATTTATTCATCTATAATTGTATTAATACAACTCAAAACACCATCACTTTCACAGCATTCGGTATAGTTTTATAAAACATTCGTTCAATTATTATTTTACTGGAAATACAATACCGACATATTTAAAATGTAAATAATATAGCTAAGAAAAACCACGGCATATTTAACTAAAAAGGAATAAATACATTTTAAAAAAGATACACATGTTAACATTTTTTGGTATACAACACTACAAACATAGCAACATATATCTACTTTTAAAAGAGAGTGGAAAATACATCAGTACTCTCCGAACAGTTTCATGTTGTTATTCTGTTCTTTTGCTATATTGGTAAATTGTTTTCAGAAATTCTTTGAACACATGTTGATATCCCACTATTTATAAATTTAGGTGTATATATATATATATATATATATATATAGGATCAAAATAAACCAAAGTGATAACTTATAGTATATGGAACCTATTGTGAAAAGGATTAGCTCAATATACGAGATAGAGCAATAGTAGAGATAGAAGAAAAAAGAGTGATAAATATGCGACGATTGTCTAAATTTATTTCAAATTTCAATTGTTCAATGCAAGGTGTAATCATTCAATACGTTTTTTTTAATAACAACTCTCATAATTTTCAAATGTTTGAACTTTGGTTTTCTCGAAAGCCAACTTATCCATCTGTATTTCTCCTCTGATGATAAGATTTCGATCTTTGAAAAGCCTTGGCTTAAGGAAAGAAAAATAAACACTAGTTTATTACTGATTACACCTTGCATTGAACAATTGAAATTAGACAATCGTCGCATATTTATCACTCTTTTTTCTTCTATCTCTCTCTCTCTCTCTCTCTCTCTCTCTCTCTATATATATATATATATATATATATATATATATATATATATATGTATGTATATATGTATAAGTATTTCATGTATCCATATCAAATTTTATAAAGAGATATAATTTTTTATGTATCAATTTTCAGTATTTACTTCAACAGTGCTCGATACGTAGATAGAGCTAATATATATAGTAAGCTATGGAAATATATTTATGGCAATTTAGCTACACAGAGGCTCCCGAGTTTCATCACAGGGGGATTACTCAGGCTAAACTGCATTTCAGCCTGATAATTTCCCCGGGGATTAAACGCGGATGCATCTGTGTAGCTTAAGTGCCATACATATATTTTCATATCTTAGTATTTATATATATATATATATATATATATATATATATATATATATATATATATATATATATATGTATATCTATCTATCTATCTATCTATCTATCTATCTATCTATCTATATATATATATATATATATATATATATATATATATATATATATATATATATATAAATGAAGCAACAGAGATGAATTAATATCTTAATATTATAACCTATCGAGATCAGAAAATGCTCAATTATGCAATGGAAAAAGTAAATGAATGATGGAAATTATAATTAGATAAACAACACTATTAATTAATTCTTAAATTATTCAAACAAAGAATATAAACACCTTTCCCTCATTTATATATATATATATATATATATATATATATATGCATAATTACATATATATATATATGAGTATACATATATATTGATATATGTATAATTATATATAGTTATTATATATATATATATATATGTTATGTATATGTATATATATGCATAATTATATAAATAATATATCTATAAGTATATATATATATACATAATTATATGTGTGATTATATATATATATGCATACTTATATATTTATATATATATATGCACAATTATATATATATATATATGCACAATTGTATATATATATATATATATATATATATATATATATATATATATATATATATATGATTGTTTACAGGAATATATAGAAGGCAACTGAACGGATCATGTTGACTGTTTTTAATAAATATTCTTACAAATACAGTGAGAACCTGGGCACATTATTTGTTGGTAAATGTTAACATTTAATGGATGCATATATAAACAAATAATTCATAAACCTACTATTATCAATTCTGGAATATACTCTCGGCAATCCTGCGAGTAACATAGGCACATTATTGTTTCTTTAAACTTTACAATGTTGGTGTCTTTTACTTACATAAACCCGTTCACAAAACATTTAATCTCCTGCAGATTATCATTAATTTGTGAATATATATCTTTATACATATAGTTAGTAACATGGGCACATTATATTTTTTTGTAAATGTTAACATTTTGTGGATGCATATACTTCTTAAGATTTTTTATTTTAATTTTTTTCATATTTTCATTAACAGATCATTATACATTTTCTCATTATATATTGTTGTCGATTAACATAGGCGAAGTATTTTTGTTGTAAAATTTACTACAAGTGCACTAATCCTTAAAAATATACTTTTAAGATCGTTTAACTCGGAAAAATCAGTTGCCTTACATCAAATTTGGATTTATATAATTATATATTTTTTTAAATTGGTGTTTCCATATGAGCGTTGATAATATGTATGTGTTTGATAAAATTCTAAACCATTTACTAACCATTACTAAATAATGGTATACATATTCGAGGCAACGGGGTATGTAAAGGGCGCATATTATTATTATTTTTAACTAAACCATTTAACAGGTTGCCCCGAAACCGTACCACTACCCTCCCCAAATAAAGAAAACACACTAAAACATATATGTAATGATATATGTATTACTTATAACTCTTTAAGGACGGGTATTATAGTAGTACATATAAAAACATATGTTTATCCACCTTTAGTTTTCTGTAGTTTTAATGCTGAAACAGGATAAAATTATATCCCTGAACTTTATTTGAATGGAATTTGGAAGCATTTGAACTGTCGAATAGACTGGTATTACTGGCTTTAAAATTCTTAGCTAATCATCATATATTAAAAGCTTAACATTTTGATAGCTATTTACAGCAAATCGTTTTTTTATTATTCACTAACAGCTACTGCGATAGGAGTTAGCGTTATAGGGAGAATTTAGTTGAGTTCTTTTGCAGCAAAATGCTTGTTAACATAACATTTAAATTTCTGCATATTATTACAGTGAAGGAAACAGGGAGCAGGTTGGAATTCCAAAGAAAGCAGTCAGCGGAAAGAGACTGTTCGAGTAGAAACTCTCCAGGCATCTAGCAGAATTAATTTTCATAGCATTTTGTATAATTTTATAACAAATTTGTTTATTTAATTATTTAATAATCAAACATATGCAAAGAAATTAAATATAATTTTCAATATCTTATTTAATAAAATAATTTGGTCTAAGAGGGCATATTTGAAAAGAAGTGCCCAATAAATAAAAATCATGGTAAGAACACTACATGGAGTAAATACAGCTTTTCTAAACACAACACAATGCAAAAATAGCAACTTTAGTTACATTTATTGTTGTGGTGGCAACAACTCATTTGCATATACGAATAACGTTACACTATAAATGGCAAGCCTAGGTTGGCCTTAGGGTGTGTTACCTAAATGCCACCGGAAGTGACGCCGAAGAGCGTACATGTCCTCCCACCAAGACTCTCTGACTCGACACCTTCATTTGTACATACTGTAACTATACCTTTTCTTTAATACACTTATTATTGCATTCTCCTTGTTGTTTGCGTCTTCATTGTATTCCTCACTAATTATTGTTCAACCTTGCAACCACAACATTTATGAAAGTAGCATTTTATCTTAGAGCAACGTGTAATATCTGTTTTAATACTACATTCATCCATTCTGTATTCGGTAAGTCAATCGACATAATTCTAGATGGAAGCAATTTTAACTTTTGACCCAATATTAAGTGCCACTTTTATAGAGTTATTTCCCTTACATTAAAAGCCGACCTTGTGTCTAACTCTGTTTCATGGTGAGGCAACTAATTCAGCATCTCTTTAAAAGTGAGTCGAAATATAAATCATTATTTTCCGAACAAACTCAAACATTTTACTTTCTTTCTATATTTTTTGTTGTCCGTATTTTCCAATTACTCGCATATAATTGAATTGTTTTCAGAAACTATTCGGAAAAACGTTCAAATAAATATATATGAACACATGTTTTTCCCACCTTTAATTTTCTTGTCGCTTGAGGACAGAAACATGCGAAAATGAGATATACCTGAACTAAGGAGGAGCCGAAAATACTTCCCTTAGGGGCCAATCGGATCTGGCAACCCAACACTTCGCACAGCTCCCATCGCTTTGCACCCCATAACCCTTCATGCATTTTTTTAGTGTGTTTCTTTTTTTTACTTTTCCGGATTTCTTTCCCCTCAATCTCCTCTTAAATGCCTAGTTTTAAGTCATCATTTCCCCCTCGAACTCGGGTCAGCTTGACAAACGCACTCAATAACTCAGCTGTTCACAAAAGACGCCTGTTCGTTTAGAGTTGCGTCAAAGCATCTAAAAAAGGGTTATGTCCGTCTGTATTCTGGTTGATCCATGCATTGGTGTTTTAGATTAGTTGTTGCGTGTTACGACATGCCAACCATTATTGGGCCTTATTTACTTGTTTCTCCATAGAGGACGCGTTACACAGAATCGGTTTTTAATGTGGGGAATTCTAACCGTTGTTCATTTCCTTCGACTGTCATGAGAAATCTAGAGAGGGGGATAGAGACATAGATAAGTAGACACACAGAGAAATAGACAGAGAGAGAGATAGTGAGATAAAGAGAGAGAGAAAGAGAGTGATGTGGAATAACGAGGGCCGGGTTTCTTCTTTTGGCTGGCGAGAATTTAAGTAGAAAACACGTGTCCGGAGTGGCGCCCTTAATAGGGTCTGTCGCGCACAATTTAACTAGTTGCAGCGAGACAAGCTATAGGTCTCTCTGTTGTTCTCTCTTTCAAAAGCATTCGAAAGTAACCTGTGTATCTGATGTTTTCCATGACTGTTCTTCTCTTAGTAATACACCTTTATTAAAAACTAAACATAGGCGACCGAGTTATTGTATCAATAGACAAGTAAGCACAAGGGGTTGTGGCGACGATGCGGGTGTATATCTATTCATACATGCACAGCTAAATGAAAACATGATGGGAGAGACAGAGAAAGAGAGAGAGACTCTGAAGCGAGAGTTATAAATACGGTATAAAATACGTGAGGTCACAAACTTGAAGCGAGAGTGGGTGAGTGATTGATAGAAGCTTAGGAAAGGCCCTTATTTACTTGTCACATAACAAATACTTACTCTCCTCATTTTATTTACAATAAAAAAAAATATTTCATTTATACAAAATATGTCCTTCCTTCCCGTGTTTATGTAGAGACAAAATTAATTGCTTTTTAATAAAAAATCAGTTACCTCTACGTAAGTACGTTACTGCAAAGATGATATTTGTTTCATTGTTACTCATGAATTTAATAATGACTACACACAAGCGCTGGCTTTTCAAACCCCACTTTCTCGACCCGATCTTGGGTCACATCTTACTTGTAGGAGTAAGATAAAACTGGCCTTGTGCCTAACTCCTGGGGAGGAGTAAATAAAACACACAACAATTAATATTTCTTACTAAGTAAAGATCGAGTAAATATACTGCGTTAACAATTGGAAGCATTCGTTTCCTGGGTTCTTTAATTTCCCGGGCAACGCACGTACCTATTCACTTGGGTTCTCCTTCTTCTTCTTCTTCTTCTTCTTCTTCTTCTTCTTCTTCTTCTTCTTCTTCTTCTTCTTCTTCTTCTTATTATTATTATTATTATTATTGTTATTATTATTATTATTATTATTATTATTATTATTATTATTATTATGATTATTATTATAATATGAATATATCTTGTCGTCTGATTTATATAAATGGTAGTGGTATATACAGCCGTATGCATGTAAGTAAGATGGACACACTGACATAAAAGGGGTCAATTTTTTCTCGAAATGTTAAAAGTATCATGTTTTCACTTAGCGTATATAAACCATTATACGCTTACAAGAAACCCAGGTTCTGGATCGTCCACTGACAAAAGCACTCGGACGCCGATGTTAATTCATTAAAAAGTTATATTACAAAAAGAGGAACAGTCAAAGAAAGAAATAAGAGGAGCATGCATGCGAGAGATAAGGGGCAGTAAGAGAGTAAGAGGAAGACGGACAGATGGATATCTCGTCTCGCTTCAACTAGTAACACGTTGGAGACGCCTTCCTGGACACGTCTTCTCTGCTTGAAGTGTCGCCAGAAAATATATTTAAAAAAAAACTCACTCTGGAAGTAACGTGGTTTTGTCGACTTTCAGTTTGTCAAGTAGTGTGGGAATTAATAATAGTTCTCAATCATTTCATTTTCTTGTATCCAATTGAAACTCTCACTAAGCTTTATCCTCGAGTTACCTTTGGCCTTGGTAAGCCGTGAAACATTAGTATACAACAATTCTATAAGTCCCCTGTTGTTCAAGCATGGGTTCGAATTAAAATTTTGCATGCACCAACACATCACGATAAAAGTACATTTCCTGAGTCTTTATGCTTAAGTTTTCCAAAACATTATTAAAACATGTACAAATCACTATAATGTTCACTTTCTCTGTGTCTGCCCCGTTTATGGTCTTAGTTGCATTTTCTACGCTTACCTCTACAGCTTACTATATCGTATTGTAGTCTCATCTAGGCTGCTGCATCGACCACTATTCCCTCCAGCTTACACAGTGAGCAATAGAGAATATCTAACTTTTGAGGACCTATGCTGTCTAACAGCTCTACCTTCAGTGTCATTGCCAGTAAATGTTCCTGACAAAACCGATTTGTAGAACATTCCACTAATGTATTATATAGATCAGATATAGATGCAGTCAAATTTTCTATTTAAAAAGGTTTCTTCTTCGGACTGCTCGCTTTTGGAATTTCCTCCCTGACTCCTATTTCGGAGACTGTTCCAATATTCAGAAATTTAAATGCAATGTTAACAAATATAATACTGCTAACATCTCTATTAAAGATGTCCAACTAAAACTCCTCACTATACATTTGGCCCCTAGAGATGCCAGTGACAATATGCCTTTTTTTGCGGTGAAATAAACTTATAATAACACATCTAAAGAACAGCTGTTTTTGTAATAGTATTACAACGTGACAAGAATGAAACACATGCAATCTTTAATAACATTCATAATGATAAACCCAACTATATTTAGTACAAACACACTTTAGTCTACGTCTAACTTATCAACGACATCTCATATATGAATATCCAACACTCTTTGTGTTACCACCGTTAAATGATTAGTACATTTAGAAACAACATACATTATTTTGATAACGTTTCGGTCGAGGTAACCTCCTACCTACTACTTCGTCTTGTCGAACTCGCGAATATTTCTGTCAAACTAGGAATTCTGTACAGAATTTGGAAAAGAACACTTTATTTAATAAGATCTCATTATATTTATACTATTCCTTATTATTTAACAAAACTGTAAGATTACTCCCTCTCAATATGCATATATATATTTATATATGTATATATATATATATATATATATATATACATTAATAAATAAATAATTTAAAACTACATATATTAATTGAAGACATTTTTAAATCAGTGAATCATAGAGACTATTCTTCACGTGTATTTTAGAAAAAAATGTGTTTCATGAAAATGTTTAATAGTCGGTTATTATTCTGTAAATCTGAAGATTCATTCGTATATAATATTCATACTTTTTAATTACTTATGCTGTGTGGCTGTGTACACCCCGTTGTTATTTATTGTATTAAAACCAACTTTGCTTGATACGAGACATTGATTTGTCGGTAAATATGCCAATTTATGTATATATATATATATATATATATATATATATATATATATATATATATATATATATATATATATGACAACGTAAGTTCAATGCATAGTCTGAGATAGTGTACAAACGAACAATATTATCCCGACCATAAGGATAGAAGTGCGGTCAAGTCCATTGGTTAGAACATATACTCAGATATATTGCAGGTATTATATCAACCCAATGTGGACACCTATAATTTTAATCAGAGCTATCATATCGTAAATTGAAAAAATGATTATGACAGCAGTTCCAGGAATTAAACATCAGAAATATTTTTAGCAATGTTATTGATCATTTATTCTTTGATCGGTTATAAATAATATTCCGCGAATTAATTTATTTTAATCGACTATGAATATATATATATATATATATATATATATATATATATATATATATATATATATATATAGTCTCGGAAGTTTCTCAACCATTAAAACTATATACGAAAAAAATACATTTTAGTCCCAAGTCGTTCAGTAGAAAATCACTCATGTAAGTAAATTTATTTTTTGTAGTTACTATATTAGTTTGCTTCAAAGAATTTATACTAGTATTAACATTATTTAAGGGATCATCAGTTGTTTACCATGAAAAACTGTTTCGGGAATTTAAAAACAAAACAGTATTTTATTTCATGGATTCCCAGCAGAGTTGATCAGACCCCACTTACCTTAAAAGACAAAAACATAAACGTTCCGTATATTAGATCTAAGTTTTGTTACAGATAAATGTTTAGCTAACTTATATTAGTTATTAAAAAAGATCGTCCTTACCTGTATTGTCCGTCTGTCTAATAGAATGTATCCGTTAATTACACAAATGTTGCTGTATTTTAAAGTGTTCGGACGAATCCATTACACTACTTTTAAGGTGAATTTATAGTTTAATGTATTTTTATTTTTATATTAAAAATATTTAAAAATTAAAAATATATCTATATATATACATGTATTTTTTTAAATATATATATAATTAGTATATGTGTTATATATATACGTTTATACATATACTACATTATTTTCATTCAGATAGCTTTTGATTTGCACTATCAATTTATTTTGATTAATTTTATAAGACTTAAAAGCATCAGGATGGCGAGTAATTGCCTTACTTAATTGTCTAAATATTTTATTTTGATCGCCACCTTGTTTAATCATTCTTATTATTAGGTCAGACATTGGGGGCATACAATCTACTAATGTTAAGGTAACACGAGCAATCCTAAAAAATTCGGACATGATACTCCCGTAAAAAAATATACATAGGGCAGATACTATTTTTATGTGGAATCCGCACGATACGAAAAGGGAATGGATTTCTTTTATCAAACAGTTTATATATAAATATTTTATCTTCAATTTTAATATCCAAATTAAGAAATGTAACTTGTGTTTCCGTATGTTCACAGTTTAATTTTAACTCTATAGGATATATTAAATGTTTAGTATTTGCAAACTTTTCGTTATCATTAATGCATACTAAGACGTCAATATATCGGTTACATCCATGATAACTATACGCTCTTGATATATCATTTTTTATTAATGATGACATATATATATATATATATATAATATATATATATATATATATATATATATATATATATATATATATATATATATATTACAGCCTATGTAAATATAGATTTGCCCCAAATGGTGAAGGATCCAAACCCACTGGAATACCTATTGTTTGAAGTAGTATTTTATTTCCTATTTGAAAGTAACTCTTTTTTATAAGGTGACTTATAAGCGTCGTCAGACAAATTTTGGAAACACTCGTCTTACCATTTTTAGTTTTACACTCCACGGCTTTAGATTTTGCAAAGTCTATGTATTTACCTTTACCTCCTGCAAAAGCTAAATCTATAGTATTACCTAATTCTTTAATACATTTTTTTATGTGGTATTTTCATATATATATATATATATATATATATATATATATATATATATATATATATATAAATAAATAAATAAATATATATATATATATATATGTATATATATATATATGTATATATATATATATATATGTATATATGGGTTGCACATCGTTATTGATGGAAGTCTTATTTAACGTTTTACGTTACTAAAAGTTGTTTATCTACTATTCGCGTGCACATTTCATTCTTTTAGTCCTTTTTTATTATCTACAAATGTCGAAATGCCCATCATATAACTATGTGTTCTTATGTCACATACTTTTTTTTCTTCGCTGTTTAGTGTTGGTCACGCAATGACTTTGTCGTGTTATCCTTCATCACCAACGCATTAATGCTCACGTCTAGTGGCCACTGCGTTTCTTCATTGACTACTCCCTTTATATGGTTTTATCGCGTACAGAAAGAAAAACATAACGGCGGATCTGAGATTTTGAATGATGTATTCTAGAGATAAATATTTACGCATAACACATATAACACATTACTTCTCGAGAGAGAAACAAAACATATTCTGAAGTATTTAATAGCTAAGGTGTCAAGTGGATAGATGGATGGATAAACTTATATAGGGTCTCATCTCGCCTTTGGTGGTTTCAACTTATTTAAAGTATTACATTCTGTGATTAAATGTCTGCCCAGATCAGACTTCCATCACAAACTGATCCTCACACGTGTGAGGTCATTGCTTACTGCCCCTTCATATATCTTTGTGGCTGACCTACTTTCACTTTATACTTAAATTTAACCCTACAGCTTATCTCTGTCTGTTATTCTTCTTAGGAACTATTTTTCTTTTGGCAATGTTTGTGTCACGTCGCCCTGCACTGTTCGCCCGTTTCAAAAGTTTATACACGCTCACTTAACCGCGGTCAGACATATGTCCATCAATAATGTAAAATTATTAGAGAAGACGAACTTTATCCTTTTTTATTTACTTAGTGTTTTCTCAACTCTGCGAACTAGCTTTCATGTCTTTGATTTCATTTAGTTAATCTCAAGCTGTTTCAATCGTCGTAATCGTCGTTGGGATTATTTTTAACTATATTGTTTTCATGGCACTTTATTAATTTAGTCTGTAATTGGAGCAGAGAAAATTAAACTAACATATCCGCTTTTAGTTATACCGTATTCGAGTTTCATTTCATAATATACATTAGCTAATTATGTTTTTACGATAAGGTGTGCTTTTTCCGTCGTAATCTTTAGGAGGGTAACTTTTAATCTTGCAATATGGCACCGTTAGTGCATGCGTTTATCGTTTGCTATATATATTCTATTGTGTAGTTTCTCTTACCTCCTCTTTCTCTAAGTGGTGCTATATTTCTCGATTTGTATAGTTTTTCCCTTTTATTTTCTAATCTTCTCTTTGACTTTTCCTATAACTTTTCATCGTCTATTCTCGAACTCTCTTTAATTATTGTACGTATTTCCCCTTCTTCTTGCGCTTCTGTACTCTCACTTTCTTTAAAATTGTCTTACATGTTCCACCTGCCTAATAAAATCCACACCTTCTATTTCTTTTACTTCCCGAAACTCTATCCTGTTTTCCTGTTTCTTCTTTTTCCCTATATTTCTTAATGTAATACAGTCCCTCTCCTCACGCACTGCTATGTTTTCTCTTTCTAATAAAATAGAGTTGATTCTTTCCTCCTTGAATTCTGAACCTCTGTTCGATATTTTCGATATAGTTTTCATAATCTGTATTTAAAACGTTTAACTACTACTCTCTTTACTTTTTTTTACATCTTTGTCCCCCGTGTATGTTGCCCTTCTTTACTTTTTTTACATCTTTGTCCCCCGTGTGTGTTGCCCTTCTTTACTTTTTTTACATCTTTGTCCCCCGTGTGTGTTGCCCTTCTTTACTTTTTTTACATCTTTGTCCCCCGTGTGTGTTTCCCTTCTTTACTTTTTTTACATCTTTGTCCCCCGTGTGTGTTGCCCTTCTTTACTTTTTTTACATCTTTGTCCCCCGTGTGTGTTGCCTTTCTTTACTTTTTTCTACTTTTAGATCTTCTTCATCTTTGCCAACACAAACCCGATAATTTATTTCGCTTACGATGCAACATTGTATCCAGCATTTCCGTCTTTTCTTTCTCTTTATCTCCCCTGCTTCTACGATTCATCCCTTCTCCTTGTATTCTGCTACGTGTTTTTTTTTAATAGGCGACGCGTTTTCATATCTACTGATTGTCTTAATCTTCCATTCTCTTACTCTGACTCTCCTTCATTATTTGTACGTTTTCTCCCTTGTGCTTCGTCTTTCCTATCTTTCCGTTTACGCAATATCGACTATCTTTTTCACTTACTTTCCGACGTTCTATTCCACATACTTTCAGTCTTACTATCTGAGCGTCTGTTCAACCTCTCTTATATAGTTGTATTATCTACGTTTTCACCTGTTTTTATTAGGGATCTCTTTTGTGTCTTTGGTATAGTTTCCCTTTGGGATTTGCCCTTTTTTTATTATTTCTCTCTTTACGGCCTTCATTTCCCCCTTCCTTAACCAAATCTCGATGTTCTCCATACCTATACTTTCAAACGCTCTATTCCGACTTCGTATCTCTTTACTCCCTTTATTTTTTTTCACCTGTCTTTTCGCTACCTCTTTTTAACACATCCGATACTTTCTCTCTTGCATTCTGAACCTTTCTCCAGCTTTTCGTATATTTTTCTGTTATTATTTTTTTTTCTTCTCCGTCTTTAACTTCTACCTTCTTTACCGTGTACTTCTTCCGTTTATACTCTTCCTCTCTTGAATGTATTTCCAGCACAATCTCGATGTTTCCTTTCCTTTCCTTTCCGACGCTCTTTCCCGCCTTCCCGTCTCTTTTTACTCCTTATCTTTACCCGCTTCTGCGATCGCTCGTTCTTTTCCTACCTCAAGCGAAAAACCGTGCCGCTGAATTAGGTTTCATTCCAAGATGGGGAAATCGATTTTACGATTCTCTGCAACTGACCAGAGGAGATAATAATGATCTTTTAAAATTCAAGGACATTCTGAAGGTCAGATGGTGTCATGTTGTTGCAGAAATCACGTAACAGCGCGCGCTTAATACCAGAAATGTTGTTGATCGTGAAAACGGCAAAATAAGATATAATTCAGTTAACCTTTAACTACCAAAAACAACAAGGTATATTCCTAAGATACACCCATTTAAGTTACGCGTTTATAGATACAAAATACACTTTAATCTCAAGCGTGGAAGATTTTCATTTTTGTTTACTAATTAATACTATGCTTATCAAGGCGCAATGGCTATTCGTGGATACGAATTGATGCGATGGTCTGTTGCCGACCAGAAAATACAATTTTATTACTTAGCATTTTATCTTCTACAGGGTGGGCCAAAATAAGGGTCCTATCTTTAAATTTGAATAACTTGAATTTGAATAACTTCCACAAAATAAAAGTTAAACTCACCAAACTTTATGTGTGTGTAGACTGACCCTTCCGAGATTTTTTGAAATAAACAAAACAAATTTTAGCCGAAAAACACTTCTTAAAACTTACAAAAACTAAAGTATTGTTTTTTACACTGTTTTGAGTTTTTTTAGCAAAAATAATGTTTTCTAAATGAGGGTGCGTTCCTTAGGGCTAATACGGCTCATGCTTGCTTCGGAAGGGGTCCTTTACTTATTCTAAAAAATAAAAATAAAAAAATCAATAAATAAAAAAGTTATGAATTTTTAAAAATAGGACCCTTATTTTTGCCCACCTAGTATTATAAATAGCATGGTTGCTCGACAATGCATGGGAGCATTTCGACAAGGGTGCAAAAGTTTGTATAACATATTTAATTTCTTCGACCTTTTGACTAGGAAAATGGTGTAATATCTGTTCTGATGCTGAACTTACTCTTTTCTGCTCTTGTTCAGTAAAAGAGAAATCGTTGTAGACTGAGTACATTTTATTTTTTGTTCCAATACAGAATGCTTTTTTTTGCGATGAACAACGCCTGAAAAGTATTAGGCACGATTGTTTAAATGGTCAGAATTTCATTAGTTACGTAGATAAACCTGCAAGGATAATTCTTGGCTTTATGCTTATATTTTGTTTTAGGACCTTTCGTTTTGGTTTTTGAAAATCATTTTGTAGAGTTCAGTAAAAGAGTTCAGACGAAAAGCAGAAATGATGAGTGGACCTATTCTTATTTATATGGCACCGAGAGGCCCCACCAGAACCTTGTGTATGACCCATATTCCATTTACCAAAAGTAAATACAACAGCTCCGTTATTTTTCACCTGCTGATGGGACAGTCTCTTTAAAATATATTTTAAGGTGCGGGTAATGAAACAGTCGGATAAATTCATCCCAGATAACGTTTAACCTCAGCACCTTATTAGTTGCATGACAGCAATATTAATGAATAATACAATTGCTTAAACCAATTTGTCGCATTGATCCTTGTTTACATAATATATAGAGGGCAGTCGCTTCTTTGTGAATGTAGCAAGACCCACGATGGCAACTAAAAATGTGATAAAGTGTCAAACGACAAGAAATGAACAAAATGTATCTTGACAAGGATTACGAAAGGGGAACCATATAGAAAGTGCTAAATTCACCAATAGAGTACTCTGCGTGTTCTAACGTCAGAGATACCGATTCGTACATTAAGTGGATGTATGTCTTATCTGGAACAACGTCCATAAAATAATAATGATTAACTAGCTATCTTATATAGAAAAAAAAACACAAAAAGAACAATTGCATCTTAATGAACAAATACTCAAGAATTAATATATGTAACAACAGTAAATCAAACTCTTTCTTAGGCTTAAAGACAATCATTTTATCGATAATTATTTAATAAATTCGACTGTGTAAATGTTCAGATCTCGTATCAGGTCGTAGTGTTCAACTTTGACCAAAGACAACGGTTGGTCGTCTTCTTCTGACTTGTATTGATCACACTTTGTTGTATCAATCATGTAACTAGATTGGGAATCAGAATGCGGGCATTTGGCTGAGGAGCGCGAAGATCAGAGCCATCGTGAACTGGCATCATGGCAGAAAGAAACATCAAGATACTGAACTTTGTGCTTGTTCTTGCGATGTATGCCTTTTAGATTTGTCATGCAAAAGTAGAAGTCGGTAAAGTAGTCTTGATCGTCCCTCCACGTGCTTTGGACACGAAATTGTCTTCATTTTCTTGTTCTCCCAATCCCGTAAGTGTTTACATATTTTTTGCAGAAGATATGAGGAACGTAAAGCTTATGTTTTCCCCGTAGTTTAACTTAAACATAAGTGTATTATTACTTCTTCGCAAAATCCGTAATTTTGCTTAACAGTCTGTAAGACTCACATGTTCACAGATGTAATAGAACCTAGCAGTTTATTGTTTACACTTCCGATCCATTTCGCTAGGCATGGAAAGAAAAGTAGGAATACTTATTAAAGGTTACCCACGCCCCGGTTTTACAAAAGCTAAACTCATAATCGGTTGGATTTTGATATTTTTTTAAATATGCTGGAAAAAATAGACTATATTTAAGAAACCGGACATAATCCAGAATAATAAACTGCATTTTTGAATCAAGCATGCTAAAAGGAGCATGACTCAGTGAAAAAAAACTTGCACTTTTTCGAAAAGGTTTTGAAAAGCAGACCACCGTAATCAATGCAGAGTAGATACTTGGGGGTCACTACACAAAATTGAATATCATAAAATATGAAACGGTATGAGAAATACATACTCCGGTAAAACAATCCGCAATAGAAACAGGGGCCAGGAGGTAATGTTTCCTGTTTTATTAGGGTGTATTTTTTGTAGCAGCGTGAACATAACACACCTTGTGAGTTTTATTTGTTTCTGAAGACGAATTAAAATGTTATTATTGGCGTATCTGTCTCATGTGAGCATTGTCCGACTTCTCAATAACTTTAGAATCTTGTATAACACTTACACATCTCTGGCAGTATTCCTTTATTTTCTGTAATGTTTAATTTTGCCCACTTTCTAACTACTGTTAGACTTTTACGTCTGATTACTGCGTGTTTCGCTGATACAAGTCTCTGCACGGATATTAAGCATTTAAAGTCTTGCTTGTTTGAAATCGTCACAGTGTTTAGTAATGACTGGCGCGAAAGTCGAGTAGTCTTCGCTGTCTTTTCATATTAAGTTTATGCACTTCCACCTGTTGTGAACCAGGAAAGTTATAAGGCTAAATAATTATGTTAAAAGTTTAACAGCTTCAGAAAGATTCTAGTCGCCTTGTTTTTCGGTGTAAAATATAGTCTACGGATTTGGTATGTTTGGTGGTCCTTAATTTTCCGAGCAGTAGGCGAACATTTTTTAAGTCTGACTAATTTGTATAATCTATTTAGTATACATTCACATACCTTCTGAAATATTAAGTGAATATGTTATCTTCGTCTGAGCAATAAGTGATGTTTTCAATTGCCTTCCATACGGCATTTTGAGAAATACACATTTCCGCTTTTCGTATTTTGACTCTTATTCGATATTTTTGTAGTAATACTTCGATTTTTTTTGTTCCAGTTGTCTTTATTCGTTATTTTGTTTGTTGTTCCAGCTGCCTTATTTCGACTGTTTGTTGTTGTTCCAGTTGAAGTTTCTAAAAATATTTATTCGATTTTTTGTTATTGTTGCATTTGGTATTTAATTCTGCTAAAATTGTTTTGGAATCATCGATGTTTATATGGGTCTTGATATATTACGGCTTTTATAAGTTTTCTCTTTGATATGTACGATGCTAACGTAATATTGTAAAAGCGAGAAAGAAAAAGTATGAAAAACTTTTGTCGACAAAAAGTAACCTTCTTTCTGTAAGCTTTTAACATTATACTACTTATTATGGTTAGCACTTTTGGCAAAAGGATCAAAAGGTCGCCAGTGTTGTGGACCTGTTTAAGGTTCCTAATTTGGGCTTTGTTCTCTTTTGGAGAGTAAAAATAAATAATGTATTCTTTTGTTAAAAATTAACGCAGTGTCGGTATGGAAATAATTAAATTACTGACTTTCGACATTCTTTAAACGAAATACTTTGGTTTCTTTGTAAGACAGAAAAAGAGATAGAAAGAAATCACTTTGGGTAAAAAAAATCAAACTTACGAGATTTTCCTTTCTTAGTCTACTGATAACGTCTGTTTTTAGAACTTTGGGGGTTTTCGGGAAATATTAGCGGTGCTTCCTACATGTTCGACTTATTTAAGTTTCTCAAATAAAAGTACTTTTATGTTCCTCGTCGCCAGTGTTGTGGACCTGTAATGGGTCCGGACAGAATATACAAATTCGGGATTACGTGTAACTGACTTTATTGAATAAATTATAAATACTGAATAAAGCGAGAGGTTAAACGTCTGTCTGACTACCAGTATAAGACTAGGGTAGTTCCAGCTATTTTATCCTCTCCAACCGCAGGAATATGTGACACAAGATCGGAAAGTGAGGGAAGAGTCAAGCCAGCACCCCTAAAGAAGGAGCACTCTGGCCTAGCAAAAATAGCCTGAGCAACCCCGTCAGCATTCCCAGGTCAGGGCGCCTCAGGCAGCAAGCAATAAACTTACTCCTCGCCAAAGAGGGGAGATAAGGCCTGGGATGATGCACTTCCTAGGAAAACCTATGACAGTATACCTCAGCCCGGCAGATAAAATGCCACCGAAATGGGCCAGTTCCGGCCGGACTGATTGTCGAGAACGAATCCTCGACTGGTAATAGCTTACCCCATCTCGACGTCTTCAATCAACCGAAGTTAATGAAAGACTGATCAGGCTGGGGGTGGTTCTAACACCGAGAGGCATGTGCTCCCGGTATTTATAGTGAGGCCGAAGGGTTCATGTAGTCCGTAAGCTATGGACCACAACTAGTATGTATATGTGTATAATCTAAGCTTTCATCGTATATAAAGTGCAAAGTCGACTATTTTTGTTCGCATTGTTGAAATGTTCTATCAGGATCATGTATAGCAGAAAACCATCGTCTTAAGTCGTGAAGGGCATCAATTTCCGAAATAGTGTCTTATTTTATGGTTAGTTTAGAGTTCTATTTTCCTTTATCTGTAATCATGCATTTGGTCTTCCTGTAGTTTATTTTCATATTTATTTTAGCCGCTTTTATTCTAAGCTATCTCTGGAGTAAGTTATGGTCGCAATTTTATACGAATGATAAGTTTAAAAGAGTCACAAATAATATAAGATGATATCAGAAAAAATAAAAAAATAAAAATAAAATTCGGTTGTTACATATATTATTTTTAAAATCACTATGTTAATACGCAAAAAGCAAAACACTCTAAAATAGACTTACGTAATAAAATTACGACGCCTCATCGAATCTTTTCTGATTTCATAATCCAATAACAATATTCTACAAATGTCAGGTGTTATCAGCATCTGTAAGCGTAGCTAAAAGAGTTCTTCTCTGAAAATATTTTTTATCACTAATATATATGATGATCAATACTATGTACTTTTTTACTATGCTCATAACACCATATTCTTTTCTTTGTTTTTGTTGGTCCTCCTCTCCTTTCGTCCTTAATCTAGTTTGAAGAAGCTGAGATGTGAAACTTTCTAAATTAGTTTTTTTTCATATGTATGGTCTGGATATCATTTTAATTGGATGTACATATTTTAAGTTTTAAAAGAAGTTAAATCTGAATAAGTTACTTGAAGGTGGGGCACGTAGAAATTCAGCACATTGAGCGTAATATATAAATTTGGGATCACGTTAATTTTATAATTCTATCAATAGGATATAAATTTCAGCTTTAAATGGGGCACCTAAAAGTTCAAGACAACTGCCAGTGTCTTTCCCAGTAAACTTTATACATGTATTTTAAGTGTGAAGAGGGTTATACCCTTAAAGCCTCGTTAGAGAGAACTTCAAGGTTCGAGAATACTCCCATTGTCCCTCCAGGTAAATTTTACATACGGAATACACCTTCAGATTTAATGTAGATTCTCTAGACTTTATTTCTATTGGGTAAACACAAACATCACTCTGACACATACACACGGCCATTGAGTTTTATTTAGAAACATTTTGTAAATTTAAAAAAAATATATGTAAGAAGGTGAATGTTAGGTTGGAGGCGAAAAGGTTAAAAAATAAGTTTAACAAATTAATCACATTGGGTAAATTAGTAATTTATTAGATTAACTGACTGGTTACTAAGAAATTTTAATTTATTATATTGGATTTAATTTCTTAATTATTCTTGCTAATTCTGATACCTTTATATAAAACTTTGTAGAACTTCAAGAAATAATCTGTAAGCATGTAAACGTTCGGTTTGACGCGTAAAAAGAACAAAACCAGCTTCGGATTGATTTTGAAGTTATTAAAATGGCTGTCTTTAAAAAAAACATTGTTAAACATAGTTCAACCCAAACAAGGCAGGACGCCACTGTAGACGTAAGGGGCTACTGAGAAAAAAGAACAGGGGAGAAGGTGGGGGTGGGGGGTCAACCTAAATTGGGATCTGCGCAGCGAGAGGTCTGTTTACATTAGTTTTAAATGTCTGCATGTATATACTGTCGGGGAAACAGGGGGCAGGGAGGGAGTTCCAGAGGCCAGCAGCACGAGGAAAAAAGCTATTCGAGTAGAAGTCTCTCCGACATCTGGGGACCTCCACAGTGAATGAATGAGATTAAGTTGATTGTCAAGTTAGTCTAGTGAATTTACGTCGAGGGGGCACGAGAATAGCCAATTAATCGAGCATAATCCATTGAAGTATTTACAAACAAACACAAGGATGCTACATTGCGGCGATGGGACAGGGACTGGAGCTGTCTTCTTCTTTAAGAAATTGAAATGCATTCTGTGGTGTTTTATTTTAATAATTCTTGTTAATTTATATATTTTATATAAGATTTCCTAAGAATTAAATCAATACTATGTAAACACGTAATCATACGCGTTTATTCGAACAAGTCTTTAAATTAAAAAAAACAATAATAAGCCCTGGGTAGATTTGTTACAGTGAACTTTTAGTTAAAAGCCGAATGTAGTGAACGTTGGTCAGTAACATAAATAGAAGTAAAGTAACATAAAACTATTGTTAAAACTGAGTAGAATGCGGGCTTTAATGAATATAATTGTTAGTGTGGACTTAATTACAAGCCTTTAGTCACGTAACAATCACAAGGCCAGGGGCCTGTCCTGTTTGCGGTCTCCAATAAATGAACCACTCTCCCTCGCAGCAACATATAAAGTATCACTAACACTCGGTAGCTTTCACTCGTGCCCCGAACAAATACCTCTAGTGTTGATTGTATCGGGATCTTTGGTCGTATTCTCGGACGTAAGTGTAGACGGACTTTTGACCCAATGAAAAAGGCGTTGTAACTGATCGTGTTTTCGTGAACGGGTCGAACTTTCCTCACATTGTGTTAATTGATCA
>OY744553.1:30506091-30556091 GCA_963556195.1 Sepiola atlantica
TGTTATTATTATTGTTAATATTATTATTATTATTATCATTATTGTTATTGTTGTTGTTATACTCACTAGGAGTTTTCCCACAGGTTATCATCAGAGATTGCTGACTGATAATAACTGGTAGTGTTCCATGGAATGTCGATGACAATAAGTCTACCCAGATTTCCAGTATACTGCACTTCTTTCGTTGCAAATAAGTATTTATTATTGCAACCCAAGCGGAGTCTTCGCGCATATTTTAATGGCAGTAAATCTTCTGATGGTAGCAGTACTCACCGCACTTTTCCGGTGGTGATTTTGTTAGTGATCTTCCTCTTCTGTCTTTCCATCCTACTAATACTATACGATTACTCTCTTTATATTATGAGTGCTGGTTTAGTATTAATATCCGAAACTATTGGTCAAGAGACAAACAACTAAAATATTATACATTCATTGTTATCAGTAAAGAAGTCACATTTTCGTCAATGAATATTTGAAGATCATGTAGATATTATTTGCTGACAAAAATAATATAAACATATTATTAACATGATAATATATTGAGGTAAGACTATTTTGTAAAACTAATTATAGAAATAGAACAAATATTAAAAAAAGCATGTAAAAATATATACAAATGTGTAATTCATATGTACACATATATATATATATATATATATATATATATATATATATATATATATATATCGGAATATTGGTCTTCAAAATCTGTGTACAGCCAGGTGATTACATATGGCAGATTTATGTGGTTGAAAGTTCGCGGATGATATCGAAACCTTGTGCAAACGAATATCGCGTTGTATATGGTAGGTCATATATATATATATATATATATATATATATATATATATATATATATATATATATATATATGTGTGTGTGTGTGTGTGTGGGTCGGTGTATAATGTATATACATACATGTATATCTATATATATATGCACATATATACACACACATATATACACATATATATATATGCATATATATATATACATATATATATATACCAACTTCTAAACTATAATCAGTTATAGGTAACATTTTTGTGGAGGTTGAAAGTTTACTTTTTAGTACACGATATACTTGAAATAAAACACATTACATAAGAGAGAAATCTACTTCAGTTGATTAAATAAAGGTTTCAGTTTAGAATTTGTACAGATTCCCGAGTTCGATATGAAGATTCCCGGATAAACCGCATGCAGTTTAAATAAGTTGAAGGTTACATTGGACGAAACAGTTTTTTGTTGAATTACTGTAAAATATATTCACCAAAATAGTGAAACAAATTGAATTGCATTCATAGTGATTGTCTTGTTTGGATCAATCTGACTGCACCCATTAACTGGAACCCATTAAGAAAGTGTCCCTCATAACCCCAGACTAAGATCTTTAGCGAATCATGCATAGAAATCACGAGGTTTGTGCATTTGATTGCATTTTCATTATATTGGCATTTTTAGAGGGGTCTTGTCCTATGCTCAAAGAATTGATGGACAATTAACGAAACGAATTCTGAAATTATTGTAGGTTTGTTTGGAAGAGAAAATAAATTCTAAACAAAACATTAGCTACATATTATTTCATATTATTAAAATGTTTAATAAAAAAGGAAACGATAGTCAATGGCTGTGTCATTTGCAAACAAAGAGAATATGGCAGTGATTTTAGAAAATTGACTGAATGAGATGAAATGTTCCTCAAGTCATTAAAGAAACTGATATTTGCCATATTCTATGTGACTTTATTGCCATCTTATTTAAAAAATGGAACGATTCCTTTACTTGGTTCAATCAATTGTCTTGAAGTTGAAAGAATTCCTAAGGAATTAGCAAAATTGAATATTTATGAAGAAACACTAAAATGCTTTATTAATGTGATAAAGCTTGCGCTTCAAAAATTCAAAGGAATTTTATTCCAAATGTTTCCTGTTACCAAAGAGATGGCGAAACCATTATTCATTATGCCACGAACACTTTAGCATCAAAAGGACACACGTCTTTGTTAATTGTTGTTGACTCATTGCCAACTAAGAAAAATAATTTTAGAACCATTCATAAATATGAAACATGTTTTGGTTGCACTTAATTGGCTTAAAAAATCAATGAAATTTACAAAGACATAGAAATAAGCGCAACAAATGATCTCAATGACATCGTCTTGTGCACTGGATATTACTGCACAAATGAGTCTTATCATTTGTAAACGCATGTTACTAAGAAGAGTGTTTTCGAATTGTGTTTAATGAATTGTTATGTATTTATTTATATATTTTATACCTACTTTTGACATATGAAAGTTCAATTCGGGTTCAATATTAAAACAAAGGTTTTAATACTATAAATCTTCCATAATGTGTTTTCAAAGAAAAAGCATCAAAGCAAAAAGACGTATTTTTCATTATTATTGATTAATAGTACTTTGGATGGTAATATTATTCCAATATCAAAAACAATTGCAAACTTTCACTTCATTAATACTTTTCTGTTCTGGCTATTATTTACTACAAACAAAATAGTTCATCATTTTACTCAGAAAAAATGTCAATGATATGTTTCTATAAGATGTATTCTATCTAATAATATGATATGTTATGATAACAGTTCGTATCTTTATATTTTTATCTTTTTTTCTGTACAATATACTTATACACAAATAATAGTTGACAAAAGTATAAGATATAATAATGTTTACGTTAGTAGTCTCCATATATAAAGCTTCATATATATGTGATGTTTATGTGTTGCCTATGAAAAGAAAGGTTAGAGAAGCTACATAAAATCTTAAAAGTGTGTTCTAGGATGATGATCAAAGGTTTTCATGAATCTATAAGTGCAACCCTAATCAAGTCATGACCACTTTTTAACTTCTGATATACCATTTTCTTATTAAATTAAAATCATATATATAACATTTTCATGAGTAAAACAATATACCTGGTTCTAAAAATGTTACTGCCCTCTTAAACTAAAAACCTATTTTAAAATTTCAATAACTCCTATTTGATGAAATTCATGTCATATGCTTAAATATTATCTGAGGAAGACAATGGAAGTCATCCCGCATCTCTACATTCACGTTCATGTGCCGACTATTCACGTGTTCCAAGGTATACTTACACCATTTGGATAGATCTCCCGTTCAACTTCAAATACGTGTATCGGATTATAATGAAATTAAAACTATATGTATAAGACACTTATTCAGAGCTTTCTTACATGTCAGCCTCAGCAGACAATATTAGGGGGAAGCCTAAAGGAGGGTAGAAGTGAATAAAAGAGTATATGATGTTAGCAGCATAGTGCAAAAATACATAGGTTTTATCCTCATCCAATCACGAGCGACATCGGGTCTTCTTTTTAGTTACTTCTATTATTTTAGCATTGAATTGTATACTATGTGTGAGTTAAATATATGTTCTTTAAGTTGCCCAATAATAACAATACCTCTTTATAATTGTTTCCTGCTAAGAGATAGCGAGTTATTAGCCATTTTCTATGGAAAACATTATTCATTATGTAATAGACACTTTAAATTCAAACGAACACAATAGTTGTCAAATGGTGTGTACTTATCACCTTCAAGAGCAGCTCTTGCGCACACACCGTCAATTTTTTCTTTAATATTTTGGTAAGTGTGCATTTTCAATGAGTGTTCAGTATTATTAGACTGGGTCAGTTCTTACGAATTATGGAGACATATTAGACATTTTAAAAGTGTCATTTCCATTAATATATGCTTCGTTGATACTATCATAGTTAAAAAGCTTGTAACAATTACATTTAAATTAATATTTCATTTATAAAAATACAATTCGATAAAATAAAATGTGTCAAAATACGTATAGATCATATCAAAATAATGTTTGCCTTCGTTAGGTATTGCTACTTACTGATCAATTCCAGTATGTTAATCTGAGCAGAACTGATGTTTTTCTCACCTGCCCACCCATATATATATATATATATATATATATATATATATATATATATATATATATATATATATATATATATATATATATCATATATATATATCATATATATACATATATATATCATATATATATATATATATATATATATATATATATCATATATATATATATATATCATATATATATATATGTATATATATATATATCATATATATATATATATATATCATATATATATATGCATATATATCATATATATACGTATATATATGATCTATATACATATATATACGTATATATAATATATATATAATATATATGTATATGTATATATACGTATATATATATCATATATATATACATATATATATACGTATATATAATATATATATATAATATATATATATATATATATATATATATATATATATATATATATATATATATATATATATATATATATATATATATATACATACATATATATATAACAAAACGTGACTCTCTAAACCGGGTTTGCGCCCTGTGGTCGTCTTAAATTATTACTTCGTTCACTGATGAGAGCAAACGCTTGAAACACCGTCGTATGTTGGTAATACTAATTTAATATCTATTCATGGTATTCAGAATATATATATATATATATATATATATATATATATATATATATATATATATATATATATATATATATATATATGACTAATGCAATCATAAGTGTTAGAGGTGCTAAACACTGCCGGTTAATGGATTTAAACCCAGTTATAATTTCGAAGTCTTATATCTTACTCTTAGACCAGCATATATCAGCACGTGAAACAAGGGAATTTAACCGTTATATCCTGTCAGATCAAGCGGATAGATGTAGCATGCAGTTAGAAAGTATTCAACTGTAAACACAGGGCTCTCGCTAATATATATATATATATATATATATATATATATATATAGGAACCGGAAATATATGAAACTCATCAGATATGTGTGTAAAATATAGCACGATTGAAAAAAAATCTACATTTGAAATTAACTTTTTGTAAATATGAAAAAAATATGAAAACATATTTAGGGTGCACTTAATTGCTTTAACGAGAACTAGGCAGGTTATAAACATACAGCCATTGACACAATATACGATCTCAATGACATTCTTATGTGATCATTTCTTAACTTAATCGATGAAAAATATCATGGAATGGTTTACGATATATATATATATATATATATATATATATATAATGTATGTATATATATACATATATATATATAATGTATATATATATATATATATATATATATCGTTTAACTCGCATCGTGTACAATCGTGGTGTCTTATTGTGACATAAACGTGTGCGTTGTTTATTCATATGTTATTATAAAACATATGATGGCTATTCTGAGATGTTTTATTATTTGTATATCGTCAACATAGATATATGTATAAATTGTTTAGCAAAATCTAATGTGTTTCTGTTATGCTGATCCACCCTATTGCGTCACTTCATGGACTCTTCTGGAAAATATTAATAGTGATGATGGTGATAACACACATATTGATATGGTCAATTAAAATATTAATAGTGATGATGGTGATAACACACATATTGATATGGTCAATCAAAATATTAATAGTGATGATGGTGATAACACAAATATTGATGTGGTCAATCAAAATATTAATAGTGATGATGGTGATAACACACATATTGATATGGTCAATCAAAATATTAATAGTGATGATGGTGATAACACACATATTGATATGGTCAATCAAAATATTAATAGTAATGATGGTGATAACACACATATTGATATGGCCAATCAAAATATTAATAGTGATGATGGTGATAACACACATATTGATATGGTCAATCAAAATATTAATAGTTATGATGGTGATAACACACATATTGATATGGTCAATCAAAATATTAATAGTAATGATGGTGATAACACACATATTGATATGGCCAATCAAAATATTAATAGTGATGATGGTGATAACACACATATTGATATGGTCAATCAAAATATTAATAGTGATGATGGTGATAACACACATATTGATATGGTCAATCAAAATAATTATAGTGATGATGGTGATAACACACATATTGATATGGTCAATCAAAATATTAATAGTGATGATGGTGATAACACACATATTGATATGGTCAATCAAAATATTAATAGTGATGATGGTGATAACACACATATTGATATGGTCAATCAAAATATTAATAGTGATGATGGTTTTAACACACATATTGATATGGTCAATCAAAATATTAATAGTTATGATGGTGATAACACACATATTGATATGGTCAATCAAAAGAAATCTCTGCCAACCCATTACTTTTGTACTTTCTGTAAATACATAATCTCTACACCATTGTTTTCTCATTTCTTTTCGGCCGTGTGTATCGTTTATAGAAGAGTAAAAATAATTATTTTCGAATCGTCCAAATGTGAAATTTCCGTTTTTATGAATATTATTAAACTATTTTTTTCATCGCTGAAATGTAGTTTGATTAAAGCACTGTGACAATGGAGACATATATTTGAGTTAGAGGTTTTCACAATAAATTCGATATAGCTGTGACAGTATATGAATAAATGTATCTTTACAAATCAAAATTATGATACTGAGGTATAGCAATCATTATATAGTATCATATGTTAAGTGTATTTACTTTTTTATTTACATAATATGTGTATATGTTTACTTGCATGAAGAACCAACGATTCTCGCCATTTAATGATGAGCCCTACTATGTACTTTTTCACTAGGAAAATAAAGCTACATTTCTTGTTTTCTTTACTGCCCCTCCTTTTGTTTCGCACCTGAATACAGTCAGACGAAGCTGAAATGTTAGAGAATTTTGCTGGATTCGTGTCTTATAAATATGCATCAACTTTAATTAATGTCAAATATAGATATTTGAAGTTTTAAGAAGATGTTCTCCCAAAGGGTAATTAAGAGGTTGGAGCACTTAAAGAATCAGCACATTAAAAGTAAAGTAGAGATTCAGGATACTTTTATTGTATGTTGCGAATCATTTTATTCATATATATGTAATCAAGATAAAATATATTTGAAGTTGTAAAAGGTTTCCCCTCCCTATCTCCCTTACGTTAGGAAGACAATAAGATATTCAAGACTACTTACATGGGTTTTCCCAGAAAATAATATTCATATAATTTAAATTTCACAAAAATATGATATATATTAAGTTTAAAGGGTGTTGTCTCCTCATAGGACTCCTAGAGTTGCACTTAGAGATTCCCCGGTAACTATTACCCAATAATATTCTTGTTTAGTTTATGTAGATTCTCTAACCTGTTTTTCCATATTAAACATACACACATCAGGCGCACACTAACACACATACACCCACACATTTAGTTATATATAAATTTCAAAGTATTTTCATTGTTTTTTACTACCTAGTAGTCTTTAAGCAAACCATTACCAGTGATCGCTCTGACATTTATCAGGTTGTGGGTCTTGGAGTGTGAGAGACAAACACATTAACCAGATTTCCAGCTTTCTCGGCTATTTTTTATGACCGTTACCAATTATTTTGCCATCTATTTCCTACTGATCACGACCGTTTGCTTTGTGTTGAATTTGAGCGTCAATGTTTCCATTGGTTGTTTGGTTGGTGGTTATACACCTCTGTTTTTTTCACATTTTCTGAAACTTCATAACCATTTTGCGCGGCCATCCAGGTTGGTTCCATTACAATGGATTTCTAGCAATTTCAGTTCCCTTAATTTCATGTCATGTTGGTTCTATATGTTTTGTTTTATTTCTTTCACAACTTATGTGTGGTCTCTCAGAGCAATTATTTTGCTTAATATATCAGCTGTTTGACCATTGATGTGTGTTGTGTTGTGCCAATTCTCCTTTTGATTCCAAATTCTCCTGTTTTATTTCCAGATTTCTTTCCGAACTATTACTGCTGCTCCTATAATTATTCGGATTACGGTAGATACCCTTGTTTTGTTTTATATTCTTTTCCGATTCCTGTATTTGTTTCTTTTTGTTAACTCATTGACCTCAACTGTCTGGATGCTGTGACTGCAAAATCTACGATGTCTGCCTTGATGAGCTTTTATGACTGACCTTCACTCCTTATTTGAAATGAAAGACTTTCATCAAATCAGTTGGTAAGGTCGTTGGAAAAAATAGTTGGATCTGTTTACCGCCGAAGAAAGTATCTCACTCCTGACGAACATCCTCTATCTGTACGAGAGTCAACTACGTCATAAGATGGAGCATTGTTTTCACATCTGGAGACATGACGCTTCGATCCTACGCTCTGAGCCTCCTTTTCTGCTTTTACAACCTAGGGCGGGTGGGGGATGCCCTCTACACTCCTCTACAGCCTCTTTCTCACCTAAAAGAGGTTGCTTAACTTTCTCTACTCTATCGTTATGTTCATTGTAGGTGCTCGACTGAGCTCTGATCTATGTTCTATTTGAGCAACATTCACAACAAAAACTCGTCTAGCTAAAACAACTATAATAAATATGTGTTTCTCCCTCTGTGTACCTAAAACTAAAATCAAATTCAATGATCCAAGTTTATTTCCTAAAACTATCCGTCTGCGAAGCACATTACCACAGAATTGCTTCCCAGCTGACTACAACATAATCGTTTTCAAGGCCAATGTAAACACATTCATGTTGAGCCGTCTCCTTAAATTATCTAATCTCTGCCCAGTTACAACAAACTTTACTGATGTTCCCGGTGTTGTAGCGCCCCCTGACAAACTCATTAACACTCATCCTCGAATAGTATAGAGTCTTGATAAGCGGTGACTTATTAGTACAAAAGGTTTCCTCAGATTATCATCCCGCTCAACCTTTTTTCCCACGCAGTCGTGCATGTTCTTGTATTTTGGGGTGGGGCTAATTTGCTGCATTCACTTATTATGAGAGATACTGCCTGTTTTTTCTCCACACTATATGCATTTACTGTTTTCCTGGGTGTTAACTATTTTAGCCTTAATGTAGTTTGTCCTAATTGCATTTTCCTGTGCAGCTGTCAGTAGAGATTCCGTGTCTATGTTCATGTGTTTTTTTCTTAGCCATGCCCATGAATGTTAGTTGTTTTCTTTTCTGGTCGTTCTCATGAAACGTCCATGTAGCTAATTTTCTGTCCTCGTTTCTTTTCTTGTCTTTTTTGTTTATTGTTTCGGTTATTTCCCAAGTTGTTCATTTAGACAGCGTTTCTTGCTGCGGTGATCAGTTCTTCTGTGTTCTGAGTTATGTATTCCTCCAGCTGTTTTTGTGTCTTCAATACAGTCTTCTATACCTGCCCGTTCTCTTCCCCTTTTTATCTCTTTTCACGTATAGTTTATCCGTATCGTCTTTAGTGGGTAGTGCGTTTTGCCTAGTCATTACTTTTCTAGGCTTCTGGTCAAGGTGTCGGAGTTCTTCTTATGTCTAGCCTATGAATGGCCCAAAGACTCTTATTAGTTATAGTGCCTAGGTGTGTATTTCTACTAGTGATACTGTCCAAGTGGGTACTTCAATAAGTAATACTAACGATTATTATTATTATTATTATTATTATTATTATTATTATTATTATTATTATTATTATTATTATTATCATCATTGCCGTGGTTGTTGTTGTTTTTATTGTCTGTATTTGTTTATTTGATAAATGACACCTATCGTTTTCATATATATTTACGAACTATAATTCTACATCAATTACTGATTTTATTCTGTTCAATATTTCAACCAATAGGTCTCAAAACTATCCATTACGTACTTTTTGGGCATTATTTCTTAATCTATCTCATTCAATTCATTTCATTTACAAATACTGGTATTGTTAATCTAATCTGACAATTAACCCAATGAATATCCCTTTATTAGCAATAAAATCAATTAGTTAACATGTATACGTTGTGAATTATGCTTTCACACGTCCGACATAATTAAAAAATTCAATTGAGTATTTTGAAAATTCCAATTAAATGGCGCCCTTTTTTTCTAGTAAAGTAGTTGGCGCTTTTTAGTTAAAACTCTTCCTGTAACTGCCATTTTGTTCTATTTTATTTGTTCTGTCACTCTTCTTTGTATGTGTTTCTAATCAATTCTTTCTTTAAAATAATTTCTAGACACTGGAGTTCAGACAGTAATGTAATAATTTAATGTGAAGTGTATTACTCTATAATAAAAATGAACGTGTATTTATTTATTTTGTTTTACGGTATATCAACTCTTTCGGGTTATTTAATGCAGATCCCATTTATTTTTCTAAAACATTATGTTTTAACATTTGACTGTGTCAGTATTGTATATAGACCATTTAAGATCACTTTATTTTATATATGTCTTTTGGGGAATAAACAGTCTGTAGTGGATTAATATTCTTTTAATCGATAAGGCAGTTTAGTTTTTGAACTTATAGATATTAGATGTTTTGTATAAACCACCAGTCTTCAAAAAGGGGATAATGATTTCCACTCTGATATCATTAAATAGTTCTTTCATAACACAAACATTCGATTTATTTAGTCGCCTTGGAGTAGAATCTACACATACTAACATGAAATATTCACTGTGTATGGGATTGATATGTCGTCCAAAACGATGGCTTCTTCTGCTCAAGAAGGACTACATCTGTGGCTTGTGTGTGGCCAATGCCAAGTCGAGACAGGACGACATCCTCCCTTCGTGACTTGTTATAACCCTGTCTCCATTATCGTAAATCAGGTTGTATAGTAAAAATAAAATTGGATGTATTATTGCTCAATATAGATTTCTTGCGGATATATGCACGGATGTTGATTTTGATGTCTGTGTATGGAATTGTACATATTTGTATTTCTATAGATACATATAAATAAATCTCGTCACATACAATTTAGCGAGTAACGAACTGCTGGACGACACCATTACAAGTGCTATGATAAAGGGAGAAAGGGACAAACAGTCAGCCATCCCCCACCGTTTATTTTTAAATCTGAAAAAGATATTTTAATATATTTCCATAAAGGCACGATTTTGTATTTTTAATTTTTTTTATACCGATTGAGAGTTCCCCTTTCTTTTTTATCATTTTGTAAACATGACTTTTTTATATTTCTGTGTTAAGCTCTGATTTAGATGGTATTTCGTATGAATATGACTATTCTCTCTAAAATTGACGAAACATTTTTTCCGTAATTTTTCAAGGAGTGTTTACTCTCGTATATATATATATATATATATATATATATATATATATATATATATATATATATATATATATATATATATATATATATATATATATATATACAAGTATCATTAAAAATAACGGACATCTTGTGTCTGGATATTTTTTCTTCTATGATCCTTTCCGTTTTTCTGATTAGGTTCTTAGTTTCAGACGGAAACTGGCTGATAAAATTGCCAAAGCTTCCCAGTCCATCGTCAGTTGAGTAATGTTAAGCAGGCATAGACCTAAGAGTGAATATATATTCTATTTAGGCACGAAAAATAAAGGACTGTGTTTAATTTAATATATATATATATATATATATATATATATATATATTACAAGTTTGTAAAAAAAGTGATCGATCGTAGGCTTTACAAGAGCTAATATAAATAATTCTATTTACAAACTATACCTTACATTGTATTTTGGGTTTACCTGCATCCTGAGCAACATCCGGTTTTCCAAACATATCGACTCGTTAGTCCCTATTCTATATTTGACGTAAACCCCTCTTACAAAAATATGTCTAACCATTGATCGCATCTTTCTATTTGTTCTCAGTGAAATCGATGACACATTATTGAAAGTTATTTCCGAGTTTTTTTATTTGACTAATAGCTTCATGAAACCTTTATAATCCAGTTTACCCGACAATAGCTGACGGGGAGGCAGTTGCATTCATAGAATTGTATCTGGTATACACAGTTACCGCCCGCATATCGAACACGACACCTCATATCCGCCTCTATGACCACTCTACTACCATCACATTCAAACCAAGCATCCTCTATGCAATACTATAAAACCGGATAATCTTGCTTACTTGTTTGTACATTGCACTTATTTAAGAAGTAGTTAATATACGTAAATAAAAACACGATGCAAATGATGAGTCGATCTATAGACAATATATTGTTTGGCCAGTTTCCATGCTTCCATGGGTTTTGATTGAATAACGTAAATATTGTTTAATTAAGCAGTAACAACGTTTGAGACAGTAAAACAGTGTTTTTTTTTGTAGTAACTAACATCTCCGAAGTTTATTTGTGAAATTGCGCTCACTTTTTTAAAACAACACCTTATTCTCTAAGGGGTTTGCTTAGTCCGAATTATAATATATAGCTGTCTTCTGAAGAAATCCTTGCTTTCTTACGTTGCTATAACTGACGTTGACGCTAGATCTAAACTAGAATAATTACATCAAATCTGTTACAAATGCCGCTGGGAAAAGGGTCTGCTCATTCAACCGCTGCAGACAGTTCCCCAATCCTGTCGCAATCATCTATCTGTATAATAGTTAGATACATCAAAAGATTTAGTCATAAGATGTTATCATAACATGTAGTCCTTAAATGTAGCCATAAGATGTAATCCTAAGATGTAGTTCTAAGATGTAGTCGTAAGATATAATCCTAAGATGTAGTCATAAGATGTATTCATAAGATGTAGTCATAAGATGTAGTTCTAAGATGCACTCTTTCCTGCCTTGAAACATAAAAAAATACACTTTGAAATATAATGGGGCATACTTTTCTCTTTTCTATACAGCTACTTTCTCACAGAAAATATGTTGCTAGTCTTTTCCTATCATTATTTTATCCAATCTATAGTTTATTCTCGTAGAAATTCCCATGACCAACGTCTAGCTACATCCGCTCCAAATAACATTTTCTTCCTAAAAAAATGGAACTTCGATGGTGCAGATTTCATTCCAAGAACTTTCTATTTACGGAGCATATAACCACATGACTGCTTCATAGCTAATTTAAATATGGTCTTTTTAAAATGCAATGTTAGCATATACTTGTGAAGCCGTATTCTTAAATAATCTAATTCTGCTTATTCTACCCGTCGCTTTTTATCCTCTTAAAGTGTTATTTATCGTGTAACTAACAATCTCATAAACAATTATCCTATAGTGTCCATTTGAGCATGAGACGTAGTGTCTCATTTTTATATACAAAGAGAACTTCCTGGATGTATTTTTAAATATCCATTTTCATTTAAGGTCGCTACAGGGCACACACGTATACATTAATGTATAATTTACCAACGGTAAGCCTAGGGATCCCGTGTATGATATGTCACGATCTAATTACATGAATGTTTGTTATTGAATACGAATCAAGAAGTCATCATAGCACAATGAACTCACACATCGTGTCTATAACGTAAACTCTATTAGTCTTTCGAGACGGAGGACACTTCATCCAAGATCGTTTCCGCTCGTCTTCGGATAGCCCCATCTTTGTGGTGGTGCATTTTCTTTTTGGAACCAAAGTCAGAAAAACAGGACAAAAAAAGAACTAAATCCAGAATTCGGAAAAGGACCATTCTATCAGACTGTTGGGGTTGCCTTTCATCTCTACTTGTGGCGGAGGGAACAACTCTCGATGTTACACATTTCTGGTGCTGACCCTTTTCGTTCATAATCGAATTCAAAGTTATTCCAATCACGTTTTGTCGCGTCAATCTTCCAACTCGGAGTCCCCTAGTATAGTCCGTATCTTGTCACACGTCATTTACCTTATATTGTGTTCTTATAGAAAGCAATAATCATCATCAACATCAACCTGATCACCGTCTGACCTCTATTTTCTGTTTATGTGCTAAAGTTTTCGCCTTCATATATAAATCATAAAATCAGTACAAACAGAAGTAGAGTTACTATTAAACGCAAGTACGATTTGTCACCTCGGCGCTATATTTTGAATGGCTTTAGTTTTCTTAGACAACAGAAGCACATCTGTAAAAAGTCCCTGCAAAGGGGTCAAGTCCCTGTGTAGAAAATATTTGAAGTTCGTTTCATAAAGATTTAAACGTGTTTCTATTCTTGACAAATATGTTGTATTGGTGAATTAATAAACATACTAATTCTTCGTTTATACAAAACTTATTTTTGTACACAATTTAGCCATTGTTATTTGTACTCACTAGGAGTTCTCATACAGGTCATCATCAGTGATTTCTCAGCGAGAACAACCGGTGGTATTACTTGGAGTTTTAGTGACAATAAAACTCCCCAAATGGTCAATATTCTCCACCTCTTTTCGATAGCCACCGCAACTAACCTTGCAGTATGGCAACAGCCGTTTACTATTAATTTTTCGCTGGTAAAGACCATTGGTCTTCTCTGGGATTTTGGTGGCAAGGTCCCAGAACTCTCTACACTTCGAGTGGAGGTCTGGTGTGTGCTGTCCCTGCTCTGTTTACTCATCCTCCTTAACTCTATGCAAATATTTTTTTTTTAAATCGTATTTATTTATTTTATTTTTAATTTTATTTATTTATTTATTTTAAAATATTTTTGGGGAGAAGGGAAAATGAAAAGGGTAGGAGAGAAAGCAGGGGAGGAGATATTATTATTATTATTATTATTATTATTATTATTATTATTATTATTATTATTATTATTATTATTATTATTATTATTATTATTATTATTATTGTAAAAACGTTATTAAAAATGAAGTTATAGAGAAAGAAGGTCGGGGCGTACAGACGACTATTCTCTTTAGTCGTGTTTATTATAGATGTTATCCTTTTAAAATCAATACCTTTCAAATATCCTAGATTCTAAGGGTGTTAGTTCAGTTTCTTGATTATTATTCATGTCTATTCAGAAAAAAAGTATAAAAACGCATTGTCATTTGACGTTATCACGCGGTATTTCTTTAGAAGTTTCTTATTTGATCTTTCGCCCAATCTTCAACTCGATAATTACCCGGAATCTATCGAGCCAACCGAAAGGAAGTAAACTATTATTTTATCCTATTTAAGCATTGAAATAACGGATGCGAGAGTGACGCAGGCAGTTTCCGCTTCATTAGTTCTGATGCGAAGATATTATTAAGTGTTCTTTCAATCAGATTTGAACTTCGTATTCGATGGGGTTAGAGATTATTAGAACGTGATTGATAAAAAAATCCGATAATTGCTACAAAGAACTGATATTGATTAAACTAATGAAGATGAATAGTTTGGGAGGAAAAGGGATGAGAGTTGCTGAAAAGGAGCGTTTAGTAATTGAAGCGTGAGTTGGAGAATGGAGGGAGATCAGCAGTGAAGGTTATGAAAGTTCGGAAAAGGGAACGCGATCGTAAGATATGAGAGTTGAAACAAAATTTAACTAAGTGTAAACAGATGAAAGAAGGAAACAGTTTATGATAAAGCCGGAACAAATACTCCTATTCAGGCGTTTTACCGATTAACGTGCTTCAAGTTGATACAGTCTACCCGATCATAATGTTACCCCACGTAATCCTCAACTTCAAGAGCAAACTTTATATATATATATATATATATATATATATATATATATATATATATATATATATATATATATATATATATGAAAAGAGAAAATGGTGCCACACTACAAAATGAATAATGAATAATATGGGGAAAACTTTATATAAGATGAAATAAAGAAAAAAAAAAGAGAAAATAATTTTATATAAAACAAATTTTTAAAAAAACCGTTTTGTATGGTTTCGGAATTTACGAATAAAAAAATTCACGAATAAAAACAAAGTTCTCACATTAGCATAAAAAAAAACAAAAAAAAACAGCTTAAAGTTCCCAAGGCAGCCTTTCGTCCGACTCTCGTCATGTACTATATATATATATATATATATAGTACATGTATTGTTTTAGTTTCTGTAGATGTACATCCGTTGAAACTCCAGAGTTTATAAAACGTGCTCACTAACATGTAGAACTGTTCTTTAGTATACAGTTTTATTTATAAAAACATTATTGCATACATGTTTCGGTAGTACTCTTCACAGAGAGTCCACCTCTTCAGATTAAAGAAGATAAGGAAGACAAGGAAGTAAGATGAATTTGGAAAACTTTCCTATTTAGTAAATCTTTTTTAGGGATGAGATATGAGAAGTAATAACGAAGGTCCAACAACACGCAAATCACTCTGGAGTAAAAAAGAAGGTCCAAAGATAGGCAAATAACTCTGTCCGTAGACCATAAAGTATTCTGTCAGCTTCCAAAGCAGATCTCTACGTTCGTCACACGTGTACTTACTTCGCGCCGTTTCGTTGAAGACGGTAAAAGACCTGCTTTAATTAGGCTGAGGCACACCTAATTTGCATGCATGCAATGTGACTTCGCGAGACTCCGCGTGAACCGTACGTAATAAAAGTTCACGGACGCCATGTTGAATTCTTTTCCTTCATCCGCAGCGCACAGGACAGACACACACGAGGACGTTTCGCAGGTAATCTCCCTTAACGTTCCCCACACTCCCTCCTGATCTCATGATCACAGAGATGGCAGGAAGGCATCGATCACCTTCGCCGGTTGCTTCTTCGGAGGGGGACAACGCAAGCCTCATCGTCGCTTGTGCTCTCGTTCGTGGTCTGAGGGTTGAGAAACATCGCGTCCGCTGGGATACTGCTGATATCCGAGTCACTGTCCGATGGAGCTGCTGCAAGCCAGAGCGATGCCTCACTGCTCTCTGACTCCGACTCGCTCTTGTCGTCCAGTGATGGTTGCGTTGCTAACCGTAGGTCTCTAACGTGACGAGCATACCGTCGACCCGCACCTCCTGTGGGCTGATTACCTCAGTGACGCGTCCAATTCCGTATTTCGTCGTACACTTGCCGCGCGGGTTCTTAATCCAGACGACATCCCCTTTTTTCAGTTTCTCTCTGGTTACTTCCAGTTCGGGCAGCGGGTTAGTCTCTATGCCTTTCACCCTGACGTGATACCTGTGAAAGGTGTCAGCCGGCGCTCTAGAGGGTGAAACATTATCTTTTGGGGTTACGTTATACAGGTAGACTGCTTCAAATACCGTGCAGCCCGTCCTGGCCGCGATGCTTTTGACGGTTCTGTTATTCCGCTTGATGACCTCATTTCCACTCGGTACGTGGGCGCATCGAAACCTCATGTGTACTCCCCAGGCATCAGCAAACTTTCTGAACTGCTCACTGGTGAATGCAGCGCCATTTTCGGTTAATATCTCCGTTGGGGGGCCACGTTCAAGAAAAATACTGTTTAACTGACGGACGATGATGGCTGTATCTTGCCGACGCAGCATGCGCCATATCGCAAACCTGGATGGACCGCAATCAATGAAGGTCAGGAAATCCTCGCCGTTGTGGTGAGTAATATCCATCGCCAGCCGGCTCCAATGGCTTTTCACTCCCAGCTTTCCTTTCTCCCAGCGAACGGGTGCTGGATCATTGGATTGGCATGCTACATAGTCTTTGACCACTTTCCTGACGTCTGCCTTCTGTACTTCTGGTTTAACCAACTTAGCGAAATATAGGGTCCGCTTGACCCCAGGGTGCCCGGTTTGTTGGTGGACTTCTTTGATGTAATTAGATCGAACGGGGCTCACGGAAGCGGCGCAGGCAGGCTGCATGGGGGCAATAGTCTTTATTATGGCATCAAGCCATCTTTGAGGTATTCTGTCAAACAATCTGCTTTGTTCAGGCTGGATTTGACCAGGGACACCTCTATTGACAGCGCATATTCGTTCACCAGCTTCATGATCGTGTCAAGCCGCCGTCGGATGAGCATCTCGCTCGTGGCTTTGGTTCGTACTCTGGCCCCCCGGTGAGAGTATCTGAAATCCACTTATGGACGCAAGCAGAATCTGTGAATAGTCGCAGGATGGTCTTCTTCTAAAAGATTGCCCAGTTTATCCCCTTGATAACTGCATCAAGTTCTGCCAAGTTAATGTGCTGGGTGTCCTTTTCTGGGCGTAACCAGCAAGCGTCTTCCACCACCGTTCCATCATGGACCACCGATACACCAATGGCGGAGAGCTTGCATCAACCACCACACTAAGATTCTGGCTGTCGACGCACCATCTGTCCCGCGCTGGGCTTTCCTTGTGCACTCTGGTGAGGACCTCTTTGATCATTGTATTGAAAGGGACGTCATGAGTTTTGTCATCCAATCCAGTGGTGACGTCGGAGGCTCTCCGCTTGATAAACGCCACCGCAAAACGAAGCCAGCCGCCCACAGGAAATGTGTCAAACTAACTTTCCGCACACGGAAAATACGTTTCGTTGTGTGACACCACAAGGCATATCCAGGGTTTCATTTCCTCGTTTCCAATACAGAACGTCATCTTCCTCCCAGACCTGCAAACCAAGTACCCGTGCGCCATCCCTTAGCCTTTCCGGTTCCTTGCTGAGAAGGCCAAAGTTGTAGAGATGCTTACTCACGCGCGCCGCAGATACAATTTCCTCGTCCACGTACACGTCATCAATATATGCAAATGTTGCCCGCTGAATGCGCTCATCCTTAGTCAAAATGGCGTCAACAATCATTTGCATAATTGATGGCGTCACATTAAGTCCAAATCCCATGCGGGTTAGGCAATACCTTTTCCCCTTGATGAGCACTGTTTGATAGGACCATAGTGATCTGTGTACACGCACTTGAAGGTATGCTTTGTGAAGATCCAGTACAGATACATTAGATCCCGCTTGCCGCCATTCCTTCCACTTTTCAGTGCATACATCCGTGCGAGCTGTAAAAGGGTCCACATTCTCATTCAATTCCCAATAGTCGAGCACCGGCCTCCCCTTCTGCTTATTCTGTTGGATAACCGCCATTAACGGGATCAGGCACTTTGAGGGACCCAATTCCTTCTCTGAATAAGGAACTAGCCATCCATTACAAATCCAAGTTTGTAGTTCCTTGTCGTATTCTGCACGAGCTCCGGACGAATTTTGTGTTCTGCCACCTTATTGCATAATTTCTCGAGTGGCTGCTCCTCCGACCACTTCCAGGAGGCTGTCTAGGACTTCGTGCGCTGGTCGAATTCTGCACAAAAATAAGGCTGTTCCAGCTTCATGACTGCACTCAGAGCAAGGCCTGCTTTTGCGAAATGTGCCCATCGCCGACACCTGCGCGAATGATGCTAACGCCACTAGAGGACATCGAGCCACCGCCAACCGTCAATACCGGGACCCTTTCCTAATCCCATACCTCACAGCATGCCTTGCGCACGAGGCTCTGCGTGCACCCGGTGTATACGAGCGCGAAACGCTCACGCCCGTTTACGCGCACGCTCACTGCGGGTAGCGCCTTATTTAGCTATGATCTGGGGAGAAGACTGGCGCTATAGCTTACTCCCCTTGCCCGTTTCCCGGACAACCTCTTGCCACGTGACCAAGCTTGTTGCACCGGTAGCAATGCACGCGTTTTAACGTTCCTCGATCGGGCGCATCCTTTGCACCGCTTCGGCTTTGGCAGTCTTTTGAAAAATGGTTCGGCCCGCCACATTTGTAGCATCTCACGTCTTCTGTTGGTGGTGAAGACGCTTTCACAGCTGCCGAAACCGGCTCTGTGTCCTCTTTCAAAATGTTTCGGGCACGGGCCAACAACTCGTCAAGCCCAATCTCACTGAGTCTGGACGATGCTCGCAGCAGTCTGCTAGCGCCGTCTGGGAGTCCAGTCAAAAAAGCGCATCCCAGTATTCGCTCGCTTGTTCCACCTAACGGCGCGGTTACCCTCCTCAAATCGGCCAGGTAGACGTCCACAGTCTCATCTAGGCCAAGTCGTCGTTCGGTGAACAGCCTCCAAGCGACGAAAGGGTCCACAGCAAAGGCTAAAAGAGAAAAATAACTAAGAGAAATCGACTATAAATTCAGCAAACAAAGTCCTAATAAAAAATTCTGGCTAACCGGTAGAAGAAAAAACAAAAAGAAAACACGGAAGACCAACTTATTATTCTCGTAAGTGAAGTAAGGTCAGCGATGTTTGTTTTAATTGCTATTCCGACACTGTGGTAATATTTAACAATAAAGGAATATATGATTTGTTTTCTCTCTCAAAAAGAAAAAAAGTTACTTCTGCTGAAAGAAAAATAGCGTATTTTTATTTTTTATCTGACAAATGTGCCGACCGCAAAATTTACGGCTACGCACCAAGCGTAAAAACGTACTAAAAAAGCATTTTTTTTATCGAGGATCAACAAAGATTTTATATTATTTGACACCAAATATTCCATCTAGCAAACATAATCTTAAGAAAATGACTTTAAAAAAAAGTCGTGCTTGAAAGTAAACATTTACTTTCTAACAAAATAAATGCTGAAGAATGTAAACGACGCTTGCGCAATTAGTCAACATTTAAATGCAATAGCAACTCAAACATAATAAATAGGCAAACAAGAGGCTACAGAGAACTGAACACCTATTTCAAAAGCTTCTTCTAGAACAACATAAAAATCGTATAAAGCAAACGACAGAATCCGACGAAAAGATTGAGATGTGAATGCAAACAAGATCGCTTACAGACTAAAGTAACAAAAACGATAATCATTGTTCACAGAATGTCGTGTGGAGTGCGATCGAGAATTTCGCTTATTCTGCTGATGATTACAGCACTTTTGCTTCGTATTTAAAAAAAATATGAAGACTTATATAAAATTTTTTGCGAAAACTGGTCTGACCTGAAAAAGGTGTGTCTGTTGCTTACGAAATTAGGCACTACCGAACATTCTATATTCGTGGATTTAATTTGGCTACGAAAAACTAGCGTTTTGATTTTTGCGCAAGCCGTCAAACTTCTAACAGAGCTGTTCAGCCTTAATACTTCGTTATTTGACAAACGCTGGAAGTGTTTAAAGTTGGTAAAAATATATGACAAAGATTATTTAACGTTAGCATCAGTAGTAAATGAGAACTGTGATGACTTTAAATTATCCGAAGTTAGTGCTGATAATTTTAAATGTTTAATTTTCGTTCAAGGATTGATATCAGGAAAATACGCTTAAATGAGGCGTAGAGTTCTAAATGAAAAAGAATGTGAACCGAACTAAACACTGCAGAAATTAGCTGAGTAGTGCCGACGATTTATTAGTGTTAATCAGGATTTGGAAGACATCGAACAGTCTGAGATTGCACACATACGAAAAATACGTCAAAATCAAAATGCAACTGTCATCCAAAAATAATTAAAAGCAAAATACGAGATTTCCACAACTCAAAAATAAGTCAGCTTTATAAAAATGGGTAATGGGTGCGAAAGCCTGACTTGGGTAACATAATGCCCATGTCGTTTAAGACCTGTAACAGAGTCGTACACAAAAGTTCGCACCGTAGAATGAATAAAGGAAATAAAACGCGGGTACAAACCACACTTATAAATGACCAGGAATGCATTAATATTAGGGAATATGTGCACGTAAAATACAATAATAAACGTGTCAATAATAAATATTCCTACGTCGAAGATATTGAATAGACCCATCCTGTTACGAACTAACAGGATAGGCAGTACAGCGACTGTTTAAATAATTACATTTGAGGATGAGATCCTAATGTGAAATATCAAAAAATTAAAAATGCTTGTGTTAAAAGACTCTAATAAGCTTTTGTGCACTGATTGGATGTAAGCGTTACAATTCATGGGAGTTACTAATAAATACATTTTTGCCAAAAATAGATATTCGTACAGCACAATCAGAAAAAAAAACAAAAACTGGATTGTTAAGAATGTTCCTCGGAAGTGTTTTTTCTTGTGGTCTCGGTCGATGCACGAAGATGGCGGTCAAATTCATACTGAACGAAAACCTTCAGCCCGTATTTAAGAAAGAAAAGAAGTGTGCCTTTTACCTCGGTAGATTACATTAATGAGATATTGGACTGAGTAGTGACGACCGGCATCTTATTCCAAGTGAAATACAGTAAGCGTGCAGCACTTACGGTCTATCTGAAAAAGAAATTAAAAGAGATTCTCGTGTGTGTAGATTTTTCAACGGGATAAAAACAGCACTAAAATATAATCATTACCCACTGCACAGCCCTAAAGATATTTTCTCAAAATTAAATGGAGGACGTTTTTTAGAAAATAGATATCAGTGAAACGTACCTCCAAATACTAGTGGATGAAAAACGAGAGTTCTAAGCTGTTGTGTATAAGTACAGGAGGCGGGTTATTCAAGTTCGAATGGGTACCTTTCGGAGTTAAAGTTGCTCCCGCAATTTCTCAGAAAGTGATGGATACTATGTATGGCGAACTTGATTTTGCTATTGCATAGCTTAACGACATACTAATCAAGAGTAGAGACATAGAACAACACTGGAAACATGTCAACCAAATGTTTTCTAGTTGACGCTCGAATAGCAGGTGGCATTCGGTAAAACTATTGAAATGCTGACGACAGATTTATTCCTTACGCATTAGAAACCAGACTTAGACATAATAGTGGCGAGCGACGCTTGTTCATATGGATTAAGTGCATGCGCTCTTCATGCAATGCAGGATGGAACGCAGAAACCCATCGCGCATAGATTAAGGAGCCTACTTCGGGCGGAGAACAGTACTCTCATATTGAAATGGAGGCGTTAGACATTATTTTTGCTGTAACTAAGTTCCGCCGCTATATACACGGTAAATTGTCCACATTACAGAGTGACCATACACTTCTAATCACCATATTTGGTTATAAAAAGGCATGCCGGTGTATACGGCAAATAGATTACAGATATGGTGGACCATTTTATTGAGCTATAATTTCAAAATGGAGTGTTTTACTATGAAAAAAGATCTCTCACGCCGATGGATTGTCTAGACTTGTGCTAATTCAGAGAGAGCCACCAGAAGACACCGTGATCGATTCCCTGCAAGTGGAAGGGGATATAAAAGCTATGTTGTCCACTGCAGTAAGTGACTCTACATGGAATTATGTTAGTATTATATATTGTTATATATATGAATCAGTTATGTGTTCTTATGTGTTTTCTGTGTCCGTGTGGGTATTATAGGTGTATTTATGAGTAAAGTGGTTCGGATTTCTCTTGGAAATGCCCTTAGTTGTCTGATCTAAACAGTGTTTAAATACATGATATGTTTATTTAATAAAAAGAAACCTGTGCATTTTACTGGTTAAAAAAACGTTTCAATTAGAAAATTTAAATTCATTCTACACAGTGACACTCTTTACTCATACTTATAACCTGCGACCAGAGCACACACCACTTGGTGACATTATTACACAACGAGCTTCGTTTACATCTGAAGCACAAGATCAAGCGACACCATGTTGTTTAAAAAAGGAAGAACAAAATATTGTCTATTATTCTGATTAAGATTCCGATTTTAATCGAAGATTTTAATTTAAATAAATTATATTTTTATCTAAAAAAAAGCTTCCGTCTTCTACTGGTTTTAAAAAAATGTTTCAATTACAAATTGTAAATGCATTCTATACAGTAGAACACTTTACTAATAGGAATATATACATATATATATATATATATATATATATCAGTATTTCATGTATCCACCTAAAATTTTATAAGGACATATACTTTTTATGTATCAATTTTCAGTATTTACTTCAACAGTGCTCGATAGTAAGTAGAGCTTGTTAGTAAGCCACTTTGTAGCTTATTTGCCATAAATATACAGGGTGATTCATAAGTCACTTCACTTAGCTATTTAACATGATTACCATATGAAGCACAACATACTATGAACTTTTGATAATTGTTATCTTATTCTCTAATAACTGCTATTTGTTATTTTAAATGTGTTCGCTATATATATGTTTATATATATATATATATATATATATATATATATATATATATATATTTTTTTTTGTCTGGTGCTTCGAACAGGCGTGTTCAGGCTTGCTGGTTGTTCAACTCGCCCTGGCTGATGTGAGGATCCTGTGAGACAAAGGAACCGCACCAGCATGTGCTTGCATGTGCACGATAGAATTGGTGTCGGCTTGCCTGCACGCCGTGTATCCGACAATTTGGGGTTGGTCCGGGATATTAGCGAGGTAGGCATCAAGAGAGCGCTTAAATTGTTCCACAGCAGCATTTTTTATATCCCGAATACACCTAGGCATGGCATTGAAGAGTTGTGACCCCTGTACAGGTAAGCTCGTTTCAAAAATGGTTCGTATTTTCCCACCAGTTTTTAGCGAGGGAACAATACAGTGCCTCCCGCGGCGTTCATTGTCTCGGGCTTGAATGTGGCCATTAATGTTCGGTACCTTTCCTTCCAATATCTTCCAGATGTAAATTATCCGGTACCTTTCACGTCGTCTTTGCAGCGAGAACATTTTTGTCTTCTTCAGACATGACCAGTAGTTCCGATCAGCTTGAATTTTCCGTAGAAAGGACCACTGAATGGCTTCAAGCTTTTGGATGAGCCTAGGGCTACTTGGGTTCCACAAGACAGAACAGTATTCCAAAACTGGAATGACCAAGGATTTATACAGCGTGACCATTGCACGATATTCTCTGGTTTTAAATGTCCTCAGGATCCAGGCAATGAGGTTCTTGGCTTTTTCCACAACTTTGTTTATTTGATTGCTAAAAAGACAATCACTAGACATAGATACACCGAGGTCCTTTACTTCTTGCTTTATGTTTATCATTTTTCCTGACGGAGTGTGGTATGATATCTCGCTTTTTAGCTGGTCGTTATTACCATAGCGGAGAAGCTCAAATTTCACGTCATTTAGCTCCATGTTATTGTCCTCCGTCCATTTGTAGATCTGATCGAGATCCTTTTGAAACAACACAGCATCCTCGGGAGACCGAACGGATTTTGTGGCCCTTGTATCATCGGCGAATGACCTGACTATTGACATGGCGATATCTTCATCAATGTCCCCAATAAGGATTAGGAAGATTATGGGTCCCAATACACTTCCCTGGGGAACTCCAGAAATGACAGGTTGTGGCTTCGAGGTTGCACCATCAACCATAACTGTTTGGAGGCGATTACTCAGGAAGGATTCGATCCATTTGAAGATGCTTCCACGAATGCCAAGATCAAATATTTTCTGCAGAACTATTTTGTGGTCAACTTTGTCAAAAGCTTTGGCAAAATCTAAGTAGACAACATCTGCATTTGCGCCATCATCAAGAATTGATAGAATGGTGTCAAACTGCTCAAGGAGTTGACTTAAACAAGATCTTCCAGATCTCATCCCATGCTGACTGTCATTGAACAGGTTATTTTCATTCATGTGTCTAACTATGTGTTTCCGTATGACTTTCTCAAAAAGTTTAATGAGGTGGGAGGTCAAAGCTATTGGTCTATAATTGGCAGCCACCGACTTGCTTCCACCTTTGTGAATGGGTGTAATAAGAGAATTCTTTAGTTTGCTTGGAACGACCTCTTCTTCAAGACTTTTCGTCCATAGAAATACGAGAGCATGGACCAAATGGGCCCTGCAGTTTTTCAGTAGTAATGCAGGAAAGCCGTCAGGACCCGCAGCAGCTGACGGAGAGAGTTCATCAATTGCAAGCTCAAAATCGGCTGCAGTTAGAGTAACAGTTGACAGTATAGAACTTATATCAAAAGTGCGATTATGTGAAGCTTGACTGCTTTGCATTGGTTTGCTAAAAACGTCTGTGTATTGTTTTGACAAAATTTCTGCCATCTCAGTACTGTTACCAGTAAGAACACCATTCTGGTCCACCAATGGACCAACTTTTGTCTTGACTTTGGACTTTTTCTTGACATATGAAAAGAAATATTTTGAATTACTTTTAATGGAGTTGACAGCCTTTCCCTCCATAAAAGCGTTAGAGTCAGCAAAAGACTTCTGCAGTTTCCTTTCAATATCCAAACATTCCTTGGACAGTTTGGAAATAACAGCAGGCGATGACACTTTCAAAAGACGCTTTTTTATCTTCCGTCTTCTTTTAGAAAGTGAGTGACGGTATCTTACCACCTTGGGCGTTCTTTTCTCGCATTCTGATTTACGCAATGGCACATGCTTGCAGCAGGCAGTGTAGACACTTAAATAAAAAGTGTCCAGCATTTCAGATGCACCCATGTCTCTTAATGAGTCTTCCCAATCAGCATGGCTTAGTTCCTCTGAAAGAGCAGTCCAATCGACTTCCTCGCTGAAAAAGTTTAGTGCATTGAACATTGTTCTTGGTGCACGATTATTCAATACCTCACTTTTATATTTAACTTTATATGTTGTTTCAAGCTGGATGAGACTGTGGTGAGATGTGCTTTGCAGTAAGGGTACATTGATGCTCTCATGAATCAAATCAGAATTATTGGTGAAAACAAGATCAAGGATATTCCCATCTTTGTGCGTGGGAGACAGCACATGCTGTGACAAAAAAAGCTCATTGCAGAATTCGTTCAGTGAATTTATCATCAATCGCTCAGCATTTGATGCTCCTGGAATAGCCTGTCCATCAGGCCAAGATACGTGAGGGAGATTAAAATCTCCACCGACAATGATATCTGGAGCAGGGTTTATTGTTGATAATATATGTTTGACTTTATTAAGAGGAGAACTAAAATCATTTGGTGTGGATGGGTGTCCATGTTAGCTGTCATCAGGTTGTCTATAAGTAACAAGAATGGCTAAATCTTCATAGGAGGAGTAAAGGCATAACATCTGCACACATTCAGACGCATGAGAAAAAATTACATTACAGGAACATCCAATATCATCACGGACATAAAGAGCAACACCGCCGGTGTGCCTTCCACGTGTTTTGGCTTTTCTTGATGTGTCGCATCGGAAGAGTGTAAAACCTTCTATTTCAAGTTCAGCATCTCTGTGCGAATTTAACCAAGTTTCCGATAAGCCAATAAAAAGAGAATTGTCACTGTTAAGTTCATTTTTGATAAACGGTACTTTGCTTGGAACGGTCTGAGGACAAAGACCTTGAATATTTACAAAAGCAAAGTTATTTAAGAGTGGTGAACTGGATTCACCAAATTCATTCTGGGTCGAGGGAATTCTTGATAGTCCACCAGATTTATTCTGGGCCGAGTGAGTTGTTGGTTCGGAATCATAAACATTGGTTGATGGATTTGATTGGGAACTTCGGCTGGCTGTTGCCACGTGAATTGCATTGGCATTCGAGGAGTTGGCACATCTTGTTGTTGGTTGTGTAGTGCGTTGATTTGATTCGACACCAACAATATCCTCTGGTCCAAAGTGTGGAGGATTTCCGCCTTCAATAGGCGGATCACTTCTAAAAAATTGCACGTATCTCTTCCATTCTCTCGAGGTGTGGATACAACTGGGGACGAATTCTCAACTGACTCCTGACTCGTGGTTGGGACGGAGTTGCGCTGTGAAATTTCCCTTGCTTGTTCATTCCTAGTCGAGATTGGTTGGCGTCTAGTACCCTTAACATGGTTGTAAGTGCATGATTCGTTCAGACACTCTCCTCTTCTCAGAGAATCCTTGCACATTTTCGGGTGAAAATCTTTACATGCTTTCCCAAGGTTACAGCCTCTTGGGTGGCGTGTCGCATACTTTGCATATTTCGGGCAGACCTTGGGGTGTTTAAATTTACATTCTCTTCCTTTAATACCATGTTTACATATATATATACATATATATTTCATAATCAATCAAATATGCTACAAGGAGTCATACATTTATTTGCAAAAAAGAATGCCTGCAGAACGAAGGTGGAAATTCTGAATATTTGCTGTAATTTTAAACTCCCATGAAGCAATTTGTTGCATACATTTTTCTGTTTTGTATTAACGTATTTTTTAACTTTAGAATTTCAAAAAGAGATAGCTAAGTGACTTATGAGTCACCCATTATTTTCATAGCATTCTACTTACTATATATATATATATATATATATATATATATATATATATATATATATATATATATATATTCACATAGGAATGTTATTGTTTTATCATTTAAACAGTTTTTTTAAGAATTAAAAAAAATGAAGCGCACAAATTATAAAAGCATGTTTTGATGTAATATTTATTAATAATAAATTCTTTTGAAGGTTTACATAAAATCGGGGAGATTCGTCAGTCTGTTGTTTAGCCTAATCAAAATCATTGGCGATCAGAAAAATATGTAAACATTTATTTATATTTGTAATTAAAATTCTACACAAAACGTTTCCATTTTATTTGTGTTTTAAATACTTTTTAAAAAATAAAAGCAGTTAATCAGTTTCATCGTATTTTTCTAATTTTCCATCATCACTTGGTAAGATAAAAGACTGCGAAATGATAATAGCTTTCATCTCAGTCGTAGCGATACTTTAGTGTAATTGAGTGAGTGTTCGTCCTGCATATCAATTATTAACATGGTGTATATATGAGTAAATAAAGTGGCTGTTAAAATAAATGTTGTAGTAACTTTTTTTGTAAATAAAAGGTATTATACGGAATGGAGGAATTATTGTAGTAAAATTTGTTTTGCAAATAAAGGTGTTTTACTGAATGGAGGAATTCCCCACGCTATGTTTACAACTCATTTTTCATTTTAGTGTTCGACACTTACATTGTAATATTACAATCAAAGCTCCGTAAAAGTAATAAGAATGAGCTCAACGGAGAGATCTGTATTTAGTAAGTATAGTTGTAATCAGTGAAATAAAATATCACGGAATTCAAAAATTAAAACTTGATGGACTGGGGCGGAAATGTATCTAATCAATGAGAAGGCCCGGTGATAGATGGGTGAGTGTTAGTAGTTTTTTTTCTGTGTCAGCGATGTTACTCCTACTTCCTGCAGAATAAGTTAGGTTAGGGTTACATTTAGGAAATTATGTATCAAATGAAACTGATTCATAACACGCATCAATTATTTGACATAAAGTGTGCCAGTATTTGAATTGTATATAGCGCATGTGTTTATACTCCTATAGTGATTGAATAAATAGACGAAAATGGTATTTATTTTACTAATACAAAGATCTGAAAAATAGCGTTTTAGACAATATAGTTAAATAGTGTTGAGAACATTTTATTCTGAACCGAGAATTAAAAGGTAAATAGCACATCATAGTCAATCGTTTATTATCCGCTTTGGAGAGATCATTTTAAAAACTTATAACACAAACACTCTTCATAATCAACATTGTTTTAAAATTTTAAATAGGTAAGGCTAGTAAGTATAATTAAAATGCATGATACCGTTTAGAAAAATAAGTTATACCTTCTAAGTAGATCGGTTCTAAATAACTTGATAATTCTTTGTTTTTTGGTAAATTCACATTTGCCTCGCTTTGATTGTAATTTAGTTGTGCATTACGTGTGTTTAGAATAAACAATCAATTATCTCCCTTTGCAACTTTGAAACTTAAGATTTTATGAGAAGAGTGATTTTAATATCTAAACATAAAAATCTAGAGAATCCTAACCGTGTATATGGATGTGGGTTAAGAAATAGAGATGTTTAATAGGTATAAAGATTTTTATTTATGTAAACATTTTTGCGTACATATTTGCAAAAATGTTTTGGTCACAGCTCTATGTAAGCCGGACTTCATCAAAGTCAACGTTATCTTTTTAGTATGTAGTCAAACTCAAGTATTCAATAGATATTAGAAGTGTGTTTAATTCCAGAACATTTATAAAATGAGATATGTTCCAACGAAGACACAAAACGTTATAAACCGCAACATCATCTTTTTATCTAATACAAAATACAACTGTTTAAGTAATTGTTGATACTGTGTGACATTTATGAAAATAATAGGTAGAGTTTTATGAACAAAACTACATTCAGATTAAATAAAACCTAACATTATTCGGACATTTTTTTAATGAAAAACAGCCATTTATTTTATTTTAAACACGATACATGCTATACAAAAAAGCTACATAATCGCCATTTAAAAATATTTTCAGTCGCTAAAGTTTGTTTTTGTTGTAATCTGGACATCATTTTCTTGATAACACTCAAGCTTTGTTTTCATAAATGTTGCGTATACATTAAACATTGATGAAAGGGGCGAACGTTTTTAATTAAAAGCTAATTTTGCGTATTATAAGGTCTTGTTTTTGTCGGAATTGAAATAATATGTATATATATATATATATATATATATATTATTTCAATTATATCAAAGTTTCATTTTCTAAATAGCCACTGTTACCCTTTTTCGTCGAATTATTGAACATATCTTTTTCCCCGTTTCGTATTATTTCTAACTTCATAATCGGTATCATCTTAAGCTTTAGATTAATATTATCTTTCAGAGGTACGGATAAAAAAGGCTCGATCGTTATTTTTATTTATATTATATTTGATTATATCATTTAGTTATCCGTTGATACTTTTATTTTTGTTAGAAACTGTTTTTCAATATCAAAATTATTTGAAATCATAAATTATATGTGTAGGTACCTAATAAGTAATATACTTAAGTAATGCTACGACACCGGAACAGTTAAAAAGGAGATTAAAAAACAACAAATAATTGAATATAATATATGCGGAATTTTACTTCAAAAACTATTACTTTATTTTTCAGTAAATTATTCACGTACTTGTACATAACTATTTCACATGGTGTTAATAAACTTATGGATGGTGGAAAATATTTTGATATTTTCGTTTACATCAAATAAACCTCCCTTAATGCATGTTAGATTCACAAAAATATAGGTCCAGCAGATTATTGAGAATGAAATATATTGTATTTCTTTATTAATTTATATTTTGTCTTATTATTTACTCATGTATAATTATATAAATTTAGTTATAGTTCATCGTTTACCACAAAGAACGAGACACGAACTTGTGTTTGTCGATAAAAATCATGTATTATTGTATGTTTCGAGAAAGTAACTCCCATAGCAGACCGTGCACACGTTTTCCACCCAACGTTGGTAAGGATTAGTTGCCTCCAAACATTAAAAACTATGCACCGCGTACACTCTATCAAGTAGAGGACAATGAAATATTACCCACTTATCACAAAACAGCATGCATTGTTTGTTTTTCTCTAATGAGTTACTGGTTATAGGGCTAAAAAAACACTCAAAGATAATGATTGATCTTATTGATAAATTGATGCTTGAATTATGGTGTATGTTACACAGTATTGAACATGTTCACATACCATCCACCCAAAACAAAAAAGCTAACCCATGAAACAGCAATTCTCCCCCATTTGTCAGAAACAGCACTCATGGAAGTTAGAATATATTAAGTGAAATAAATTATTTTCTTTTTTTCTTATAGTTATTAGTTAATATTGAGATACAACTTCTTCTTTGCTAACAAACGACAGCATAGGGGAGCGATAGTTATGCGATTTCCGAAAGCGAATCAAACGTCGAATATCGATTGTTCATTCTTGTATTCTATCTATATGCTACTCACTCTTTTCCGAAATGTAACAGTATCTATAAATATATTAATAAGCACAATGCTTTTGCAAACTTTAAGTGTTATGTTTACGCGCTAATCACATCTTTATTGTCTATTAGCTTACTAATTTGATTTATTTTTTAAAATCCTCAAAAAACAAAATACTTTTAAAAAGAAGATACAATGAAAACCAGAGCTATTATATCTTGGAACATAATTTATTTCCTGTTTCATTCTCCTAGTATTTATCAAAATTAAAAGTGTTTTGTCAAATTAGTAGATGCATTAATCTTGCAAAACATATTGTAAACATCTAATACATAAAGTGCGAACTGATGTTTGTATGTCAGGAAAAGGCTCCCAAGATACTTGACCGAACACTATAAAGTTGATATTTTCAGAATCCACTTGCTCCCGGGTCCATAATATACAAAAATCGAGAAAAACATGTATATCTTCGTATATAAATTCCCCAAAAATGTGTGAGGAATGTCAATAAATTTGGTCGCTTTTTGGCGAGAATACAATCTGCGTATGCGTGCGCGCATAAAACCTGTGTCAGCTTCGGATTTCGTTTAACTGATTTATTTTTAGTAATACTTTATACCGTTTTCGTAGTCCTGTGGTTATATACGCAGGCCTATTATCCAACGGTTTAGTGTTCGATATTAGTCGACTCGCACGATCTTTATTCACGGTGACCTAAATATACCTCTAATGCGAGAGCAGAAGACAACGTTAGTACTTACTTTTGCCCCGGGCAACGGGGAGAAATGCGGGAAGAGAAGTGCGGGGAGAGCGAGCGGGAAGACTGGTGCGAGGTAGAGAGGAGGCAACCGGACGAGGAGTAGATACTATTTTGCCTGAAAATGGTGGAGAAAGCAGAAAAATAGTGGAGTAATAAAGAAGGGAGTCGACCGTCGGATTAGGAGATGAACGGGCGACCGGGGTAAGCCACACCTTTTACCCCGGGGAAGAGAGAGATTATTACACTTTAGCCTGTAGAGAGGTGGGAGAAAACGGGGGGAGTGGAGAGCCACGTGCAATGTGGAGATAGTGGGGTTAGGGAGTGGGGGCCACCGTGGAATACACAGTTTGGCCTGCAGAAAGGGGGATAGAGCGGGAAAGTAGTAAGACGAGGGAGAGAAGGTTCCCCTGCTAATGGCGATCCCCTCAAATTTCACTCATGGAATGTTTACTATTATTCAAAATCCTTTCTTCAATCATATTATATTAGATACACATACACTTAAGTCTACGTTTGACTTGTCCACAAAATTTCACTCACAATTAGCCTACAATGTTCCCCTCAAAATGGCACCAATGCATTAGTTAATGAAATGTACAATCTTTCCTGGAATCGAAACATAGTTTGTGTGCATATAAACTACAGTCTATAGTTGAGTTGTTCAGAAAGTTCAGACATAAAAGCCAAACAGGCTTTGATTTTTCCCCAAATACCATGTTTTTAATCGTTAATAATATTCTAAATCATTTCTTCAGTCTAACCACCAAGTTTGAGTCATTAATATGCAACAGCATTTTTGAAAGACACGAGAAATATTGAAGTGTACAAAATTGTGAATGAAACGTGATTCATGGCTTCAAATTTCTCTAAACTTTGTCTCATATTGGCATATTGAAAGTTTTAAAACGTATTTAATCTAAAAAGTGAATTAATAGATATTAAATTAACATTACTGTGTTAAAAAACAGTTGTAGTTTCACAAAGAGTCGGTTCACTTGAAAATTTACTAATAAAACGATAAGGTAGTACACATATTTTACTTTAAAAATCATATTAAAAGTAAAAAGAATTTATTTAAAAAAAGTACATAATGGCATGTATTTGAAAAGATCGAATAAAACATACGCACTGGAAACTCACGAACAATATCAGGGTGATACAGATGGTTAAATATAAAACATACATTCGTATGAGTCAGCGTTTTTCAGCTCGATTCTGTTGTTGGCATTACTTTCGTAAATTATTGATAAAATAAGGTACCTATCGTGATCATGATATACAAGAGCGATATGTACCATAAGGAGGACGTTCTACATTTCTCATATTGCGCTCATTTCGTCGACATAATCAGCTGCTCGTGTTTCTATAATGACGATGCAATCGCAGTTTACACTTTTCTCTTTCACTTGGTAACTGCAAGTATGCACAACATACAAGAAAACTGCGACCGAACAAAATTACGAGACCTTGTGTCTAACACTGCCCTCGCGGGATAACAAGTAAATAAGGACTGAACATCATCAGCTAATCTGCCAAAGAGTAAGTCGTTTCCTTCTTGTTCGTTATGTGTCATTATGGACTTCCCTCCATAATTCTTAATACATGTACACGTATCTACCTTCTGACTTTCTAATGGACTTTTTCATTGTTTTTTTTAAATTTTAAACTTTAAAAGAACACTGGCCAATTTGGCCTTATTTTTATACCCCCGGATCTTTAATCGACGTTGATTTCGCTACACAGAAGAAAACACGTGAAGGTTGTCCACGTCAATAGTGAAAGTAGTCCTATGCAACTGACTGAAATCGAACTATGTCTACCAGGTAGTAAGTGTACGTCGGTATTCAGTTCACCACAGTTACCTGCGAGTTTGTTATAATAGGTATTTTATAAGCTAAGACACAGCTTGAAGAACCATTAGATGATTCAATAGTAACATTAGCTGATAAACTTAGGAAACATTTTTTAGAACTAATACATTGCAAAATGGTGCAAAAGGCAGAAAAGTCGTAGACGAACGTGACATCGTATTATCTTTCATGTGAAACTGTCTTTCGTCTATGAGGAAATGGATTTCACGAAGAAATAAACACAAAAAAAAACTTATTAGAATGTTTAAGATATGTCGACATGAAGAGACAACATAGAATGTTACAATCTAGTCTGAATAACAGATTTTTCATAAATATACATTCCTTTTATATGCTCTTCCCCCACCCAACACACACATACGCGCATGCGTTTTTACACACACACACACACAATATATATATATATATATATATATATATATATATATATATATATATATATATTAAGCTGAATTGTTGCTAAATTTGATTATCGGGGAAGTGGTTGTTAGATCGGTACCATTGGAGAGCCATGAATATTATAACTGTCCTGTTATTAAATCTCCGAAACAGTTACATGGTAAACAGCTGATGGTCCCCTGTTTAAATATTTCACGCTCAAGTTAAGGTCCTCTGCTTTTGTTTCACTGTTACATACTTGAATCTTCTTCTTTTTCATGAATTTTCCAACGGTGGGTCGGCTTATGTAAGTGCTAAGTCTGCAATATCTGGATTTAGTTAGTTTTTCAGTGAATTTTAACGGCATTTTCTTTCTTTGTTTAAAATGACTCTAAGCTTCTTTAGAATATATATATATATATATATATATATATATATATATATATATATATATATATATATATATATATATATATATATATATATATATATATATATATATATTTGTTCTGTGATGCCAATCAGCGTTGCTGAATTTATAATCGTCAACGACTTCCGGAAACAATGCGAAAACCTTCTCTACGCGTTTCTCGGCTGTCTTTTATAAAATTCATTTCTTACGTTTTTGTTCATTTACTTTTGACACTTGAGGATGATTCGACGAAAAATCAAAAATGTTCGTCGAACCTGTCAAACCTATGGAACATTTATTATTTTTGTTGATTTATATACAAAAAAAGACCACCAGAAAAAAAATTATGAAAAAATATAATTAAACAGACGAATACTGTTAATTTTTACAATATTTGCATAAATATATATATATATACATATATATATATATAAAACTATTTTCATTCACGGTCCACGGAAGTATTTTAACATGCCCCTAATTCTCAAAATTACATTCTAATAAGTACTTTTTATCTATCTTTGATATGAATATAATTCTATTGGATTCACAACATTTTGAACACTTTTAACGCAGTCTCCACAAATACCGTTTCCATCTTTCCATCTTTTGTCATCGATCATTTTCTGAACGGACATTCACAAACTGGACACACTCTATATTTTTATATCCTGTTTATACACACACTCTTACTTTTCATTTCTTTATATTGCTTTTAATTTTTTCAAATTTTCAATTTTGTTTATTCCACTGTTAACATATCCATCTATGTAATTCCTCTGATGATAAGATTTTAATCTTTGAAAAACATAGCTTAAAGAATGAAAAATAAACATGCTTTTTATCGAGTACTCCTTGCATCGAACAATCGATGATGAAATAGATTTGTAAGCCGCACATCTTTATCTCTCTTCCTTCATTTACCTTGTATTATATATATATATATATATATATATATATATATATATATATATATATATATATATTATATATAATTTGTTTAATCAACGTTTATGTTGCTAAGTCTTTTTGCTATATATTTTACACAAAATACAAATTATAATATTCCTCAGTTTGAGTATGAGTTATCTACCATATTGCATCACCCCATGGATTCTTCACGACACTATGCATATACAGATTTGCTATGACCAATCCAGACGCAGTCTGTGGCTACACATTACGTTTCGAATTTTTGTAAATGCATACTCTTGTCAACTACCTTCTTGGTACTTTAAGGCCACAAGTGTCATGTTAAAACATCCATTTTATTTGTTTGATTAGCCATAAACTTGCAATCACCAATGCATTAGTAAATTTCTGTCTATAACTCTTACCGCGTTTCATTCTATGTTGTTCGGAAACCGGCTGTTTTTATATACAGTATCAGTCCACTTTTGCAATCGTGACTTTATCTTTATCTTTATCTATCTCTAAGTAGGGCCTCGAATAGGTTCACTGAATTCTATCAATTGTCTTTATGTTTATAGCCAGCCGCAATTTGCATACATTTAACTTAAATTATCCATATGACCTGATAATATTATATGGCCGACATGATAGAGCAAAAGCGTTCAGAGTCAAAGGTTACTCTGTGAACCTGCTTCGCTCCTTTTGATAGTCTGAAATTATCGTTCTTCTACGCCGATTAAAGCATCAGTTTTAAACAACGTCATCTGAAGGTAAACATAATTTAATATTTATTTAGGAATATTATATATATATATATATATATATATATATATATATATATATATATATATATATATATATATATATATATATATATAGAGAGAGAGAGAGAGAGAGAGAGATAGAGAGAGAGATAGAGAGAGAGAAAGAGAGAGAGAAAGAGACAGATAGAAAAAGTAAATGAGATAATGAGAGATAGAGAGAGAAAGTTTAAATGTCCGAAACTTATTAAATTGTAGAAGTTGAGTATAAAACACCGAATTAACTTTACCTTAGGATAACAATACATCATTAAAATGCAATTAATAAAATAAAAAACGAAAAAACTAAACTAAATCAACATTCTTAATAGCAACAAATAACAACATTAATAGAAATACAACTATTTCAACCAAGTAAGTATTTAAATAAGATCAGTTATAAATTTGACACATTCACAAAAGGGATGCAGCACCCTTACATACAAAACGAAAAAAAAAGATGGCAAGTAAAGGTCAGCCGAACTTTTGTTTGAGAGAAGATCATCAATAGGCTCATGAAACAATGATCCGTGGTAGAGAATAATAACGAATCTGATTGGTTAAACACCACGTGGATAGATAAAAAAAACAATCGTTTACACGAATTCCATGCACAAGGAGAGTAGAAAGTGAACCTTGGGTTTACTTTCGACAGCCTTGTAACTGTCACTTTCCTTATTATGTATTTTAGTCCTCGGGTAAGAATTGCTGAGTTCCGGCTCTGAATCAATCCATCTAATACTTGCCTAGTTTTTTACCTTAGGATAGTATATGTTTGCTCCTTACATCAAGTTGCTTCATGCTTTGTCTAGAGTAATTTCCATAAAAAAACAAAATAAAAATTAGCCTCAAACCAGTTGCACCAATGTTGTGTATCAGTCTATGGGCGAAGTATTTATCTGCAGTTCCTACCTCTCTGGTAAATGTTAAGTGGCGCTCTGGTTCCTTGCTTTTCACAATTTCCCCTGTAACATCCTCTTAATACAAAGTGTCCTTGCCAACTCTTCAATTAACTCCAATGCAGATAATATGTCCATATTCCTGGACATGTTTTTGATGGCTGGATACTTTCACTATTGCCTTTCACCTATATAGTTTTGATTTATCTATACCAATATCTTTTAAATTAATGGTTCGATGGAGAAGGCCCATGTGGTTTAAGTTTAATAAAAAGGCATTAGCAAGACAAGCCCCAATGTTAGAAGATATATCACCTCTAATCAGTTCCATATAATTTCTAGGGGATTTAAAAAGATTGTAAGGTTCCTTAGACTGTCTCCCTTGCTAAAAACTCACGTCGGTTGTTTCTTCACTGAAATATGTACGTGAAAAGATTTATGATCTAGAGGAAGCAACATGTAAATAATCTTGTTGCTTGCTGTCTTTCAATCTGCCTGTCTAATCTGGCTGCTTCAGCTGAATGTTTTTGTATTTTTGACACATGTTTGTCAATAGGTAAAAATTGGAAACTGCCTTTTGGCCCTGTTTTCGCTCTCTGATCTTTCAAATATTCTCTTTCTTCAATGGGAATCTGAAATTTAAAAATGTTCATGTGTTTAATAACAGATCTAGCATACATGACACATATTAAGGAAACTACCACACTATTATTTACTAGAAAGAGGAAGATACCAGAAGTAAATTCATATTTTCAATTAATTTTAATATTGAAAATTTAGACATGAATTAGTTCAAATAAAAAATGCAAATAAAAACAACTATAGAAGCAATATTACCTTCTTGTTAAGAAGGCATGTACAGACTATATTCATTGTTTGCCAATTTTGTATATTGCACTTTGCAGCAAACTCATCACATTTTAAGAGAGGCAGTTTGCAGCAACTTGAAGAAATATCAAATAATTTGTACAAGTGTTCCATAATTATTTTCACTTTGGATGCAGTAAGAGTTTTTCTTTTAATCAGTTTGGCCTTCTTGAAGTAAAATACTTTCACTTTCTGCCCTATATAGTATTCCCTTAATAAAGGCAATTGTGGGGTCACTGCTTGCCAAATATTGATTATTTTCTTTTGTAATCGATATGGGAATATCATTAGTTGAAACGTGGGGATACGTATTTCCAGGAAATAACTAAACTGGATACGTTGTCGTAAAGTATGGGGTTCCGTTTTATCCAAAGAACAAGGTAGATCACTAAATCTTTTGGAATTCTTACAGAACGTTCTTTTTACAGACATTTTTATCTTAAACAGAAGAAAATAAATGCATAAGTCTAAAACAGTTTGATTTATAATATCTTCTAGTTTCATATACAGAAATGGATGACAATTATGGTAAGGAGTTTTGGTAAGCTTTAGTGATAGTGTGTTTCAGTTAGGATTAGGTTGCATAAAAAATTATGGCTTGAAATGACAGGACCATTTAATCAGACTCTGAATACTGTTTGAGTTATTGTAAAACCCTTTTTTACCCAGTATTTAAGATTCAAGAGTGGGGGATCACTTTCCCAAATAAATGTAATGTAAAATGGTCACCCAATGTATGACCATCACACTTAAAAATACTCTTAAATCTTAAATATTGGGTAAAATAAAACAAAAAGGATTTCTCTAGCGACATAATCGGTCATTTTACACAGAAAAAATGGTCCATAAAAATGCAAAAACAAGTGTTGGGTATTTTTTTAGTGTGATGGTCATGAAGTGGGTGATCATGTTACGTTAAATTTATATGGTAATTGTCCACTCTAAAGTCTAATATATTGCGTAAAATATAAAAACCGATTTCTCTAGCGACATCACCGGTAAGTTTACACAGAATAAAAATGGTCCGTAAAAAATGCAAAACCTAGTGGTGTGTAATAACTTAAAAAGTGCCAAAACATTAGTGTAGAGTAAAGAAGATGTCCTTTCCAACGTCCGTTTACAACTCAAAAACAAGATGACGGCATTTCCAGCTTGCTTTATACAATACTAAGGGGGAGATAACTCCTGTTTACTCTTTAACATAGCATCAGCTATATTTTATGATACATAACATTGCGGTATGTTAAAACAAACTGCATTGCTACAATTTGATTTGAAACACGACAAAAATTGAAAAGAACGAAACTGTGTCACTTACCTAAAAATGAAATATAATTTCTTCAGCGGAGAAAAACAAATGCGTTTGAATTAAAGCCAGGTACACTTAAAATATAGAATTATGAAGATTAAACAAGCTTTTTTCCTTTCCATTTCAAATAATTAAGTTTCGGTCATAAAGATACAAAATTACTAATTATTAAAATCCAGCAGCGGTCAATATTTTATAGAATTCATAAACAATAACAAAAGCATGGATTTAAAACCGTGCAAACTTAAATAATAACCAAAAAAGAAAGTTTAGAGACACTATTATAAACAAACTATATTTATTTTCTTTTATCATTAAAATGAATACATTTTTCGGTTTAATGGTGTTTTATTGATAATTAAAATTTGTCTAATTTATTTACTACTGAAAAATCACAAATCCTGAATTCCATGAGAGAAAACAAAAATAGAGCGATCTTTTATCGCTGTCACTTACGTAAACAGTAAAATATTGTGTTCACTAAACATTGTATATTGCATCCCAATGTTGCTTTTACAAGTGAATATTCTTCATCGTGTGTGCTCCTTATTTGCTTTTATTTGCTTTATTGAGACAATGTAAATAATTAACATTGTTAAATGACATGTACACATTTTTATTTCCCCAACAGTACGGATTTTTTTGACAGTGGCAAATCTTTCACTGATCACCGAAAGGACATGCGAAATCGCTAATTTCCAACCTTTAAAGTCGTTTCCTCATTTAACGGTAACGATTTCGGAAAAATATTTTGTGTCGTTATTTATCATGCAAAACTCAAACTATCCTTACCATCACATTACCACGGTTCCAAAATCGACCTGCCCTACTGTTCGTATGTATCTATATATAATATTAGAACATTTGAGAATGTCCAAATTTGTGGTTTGGGAACTTGTAAGATATTTTCCATAGATATGTAGGGTAACATAATTAGACAATGGTTTTTGTAAGATTTCGGTCGGTTCATAGCTGGTATTTTCTATACTTAGAAATAGCAATGATATTGAACACATTAATCTGGGGAAGTATTCTTAGTAATATGTAGTTTCAAAAGTTAAGTAGACTGGCAGACATATTGACTATGCCAATAAGTAGTCTTTCAAAATAAAGACTTACTCGTCTAGAATAATGTAAATGGGTCATCTATATTATAGAATTAGTAATTCTACCCAGCTTCAGAAAAATTATCTCTAATACTCTGCTTTTCTTGTTGAAGAAAGTGGAGGTGACCCTTATATATATGTTGACTGTTGAAGTTATGCAGTCACTTGTAGGGAGTATCTTTAATATTTGAGCACTAAGTTCTTGAAATGGATTTAATACATATTTTTGAAATAGTGATTACTATTTAATGACCTAAATTTAAAATAATTCCAGTTACTTTGGTTTTATAGATTATATTAATAACTCAGAAAAACATATAGGTTATAGCACATAATGCCGATAATGGTCGAATTTTGTGTTTTGTATAGTATATATTTTTTGGATGAAGCCTTAATAATCATACTATAAATATTAGGATGTTGGTTTGATATTTTAAATAATTTCCCTTTTCAATTTATTCATGCTTATACATTAATTCATCGTAATTTCTGTCACTTCAGAATAGATGTTCCCCCTATGATGAATGGTACATTTTAGTTTCGTACTTCTATGTAGTAAATTACATCTCCCCAAATAAAATTACGATAATGATTATCATGTATACATAGATTAGTGTATTTGTATTAAGAAAATTGTACTGCAGTCAAGTTTTACTATCATTTCTTATAGGTGTTTTAATATGGTAATGTTGGACGTAATTTGTCATAGCTCCGCTTCATATAGCAACATGGCTGCTTTCTATAGATAGCGATATTTGACTAATCCAATGTGAGTTGACTTTTTATTTTTGGACCTTTGTTCGTCGCATCGATGTGTAATTTGTCTGACTAAGGACTTTCTCGTTTTCTAATGAGTACAAAGTAGAAATATGCGAAATTGGGACACAAATGCCAGTTGGTCTTTTGTTGAACGAAACGTGGCTGTAATTGTACCAAAGGTGTTTGTCTTTAAGCAATGATTTGTTAGATGAATAAGATCTTGGTTTTCGGAATACGGAATATATATATATATATATATATATATATATATATATATATATATATATATATATATATATATATATATATATGTATATATATATATATATATGTATATATATATATATATATATATATATATATATATATATATATATATATATATATATATATTCCGAAGGCCATAAATAGAAATTAAATTAGTATTACATACATACGACGGTGTTTCAAGCTTTTGCTCTCATCAGTGAACGAGGTAATAATTTAAGACGGCCACAGGGCGCGAACCCGGTTTACAGAGTAACGTTTTGCTCCACACGCTTTCGTTTTCTACTCAAGGCAATCGTGAATAATCGCGTGATACAGTAGAGATAGTTCTATTTATGCGTAACTACAGCGTACAGTATACAGTAGACAATCGAGAAGGTTCAACAAACGTTATCGGAGCATTGCTTATAACTAAGTGACAATATGAGTTTAATATCTCCGAACAATTTTGTAGGGGGCTTTATTACAATATTTATGAATAAATATTTATTGTTTATTACTTACAGACGCCGGCGCTTCAAGTTTTTACTTTCATCAGTGTAGAAGTCATAATTTCCCACGCTCTATACCCAAGCAACCGGGAATCATGCTTATTAAGGATCAAAGGTAATAACACTGTATATAATATCGATTCAGTTGTAGCGAGAGATGTGGGAGGTAGCTAGGACAAGAAAAGGAAATCCATGATAAAATAAGATTTGACTTGATATGATTTATATTTCGATTATGGAGACGGAGAAAGCTGAAAGTAGAATCATAATTATTGTGCTAAATAGAAAATGGAATAAAAGTTGGCAAAATCAAAAGTGCGTGTGTAAGTGGGGAGGGAAAATCTTATTTTCTCTCACTCTTTACTAATTCTTTTTCGGCACTATAGTACTAGAAATTAAGTAAACAACATAAAATAGAAACAACTGTTAAAACCAAGTCATGCATATCCAGTATGACTATGACTACAACTATGCATATCCACTATGACTATGGTACAACTATGCATATCCACTATGACTATAGTACAACTGTGCATATCCACTATGACTATGGTACAACTATGCATATCCACTATGACTATGGTACAACTATGCATATCCACTATGACTATAGTACAACTATGCATATCCACTATGACTATGGTACAACTATGCATATCCACTATGCCTATGGTACAACTATGCATATCCACTATGACTATGGTACAACTATGCATATCCGCTATGACTATGGTACAACTATGCATATCCACTATGCCTATGGTACAACTATGCATATCCACTATGACTATAGTACAACTATGCATATCCACTATGACTATGGTACAACTATGCATATCCACTATGACTATGGTACAACTATGCATATCCACTATGACTATGGTACAACGATGCATATCCGCTATGACTATGGTACAACTATGCATATCCACTATGACTATGGTACAACTACATACTTACAATACAGATATAAAACATGGCGTTGTGATATGACATCAGATGATTACTGTAGCCATCTTAGTTAAAGTCAGTGTCTCCTATGAGACCGGCCTAAAAAGACTTGAGAGATAGAAGAGATCTAAATACCATGGCCTTATTAACGACATAAAAGAAAACAGGAACCTTAGGAAGATCCTCTTCATTTCAGTAATTATAGAGGCTACTGGGCTCATGAAAAACACTAGAAAAACTACCGTGCGTATATACCCGATGAACCAAGTGCAAGAGAAATTCAAACAAATGCACTGAAAGGGGTCGTCAGAATCTAAAACACGATATCTCGGTTAGAGTATCTTAAATAGCGGGTGGATATCTGCCAGTAAAAAACAAAACAAAATATAATAAAACTGGACAAGTGAGAAACACGCATATACATGAATACATACATACATGCATGCATACGCTAACTGACCATTGATCAAACATTGGTATATATATAAGCGCGTTTTTACACGTGAGCACAAACAGGCGCCTTCACACTCGCAGATTCATGAAAGGGCCATTGGAAATATATTAATTCTAAGAATATTAAAGCAATCAAACGCATATCGAAACAAGTGCAGGTGCACACACATATGTATACAAACAAAGGTGCACGTACGCCTGCATGCAAACACATATTCGTTCTAACACGAAAACCTAGACACACATTATACAAAATATAGTCGCAAAAACGCAGCCAAATGCACACACTTAGAAGAACGAATACATGAATAAACATGCACACATTTTGAGGAAGAATCCCTGAGAAAAAAATATATCTTTAAGAAATAACAAGAGGAAAAGTATTTTTATTGCGAAAAAATCAAATTTTTCTTCTCGAATACAGAACTAACTTTACAAGAGAAAAACCAATCCTATGTAGTGAAACATTTTTTTTCATATCCTTTCTTATCATCGTGATGATTTTTACTGCGCACGCGTGACACGGCATCCATTTTTTTTATAAAGTTCAGAACGCGATAGGAGAAAATAATCAGAGAAGTGAAAGATACGAACACGAAGAAAAAAATAACGGAAATAGAAATAAAGGAAATGAATACTTAACTTCAGCGGGGAAAAACGAAGTTATCTTTGAAATAAAATAAACATCTTTTTTCGCCTTCTCTCTCTCTCTCTCTATCTCTCTCTCTCTCTCTCTCTCTCTCTCTCTCTCTCTCTCTATTCCTGCCTGTTTGACTCTAGAGCGCAGATTTCATGATTAAAGCAGCTTTGACACAAGCAGTTTTCATGTTTTCATTCTGTTTTTCTTGAACAATACAAATATTAACTTTCTGCAGTAACCAAGATTTCAGATAGAAAACCTTTATTTATTTTTGTAAATGCTAGTATTTTTGCAAAGATACACTGTTTAAACAGAAGAAAAAACTGTGTATTATTTGAGGAAGCTGAGATGTAAGATTTACTTTAAAGAATTCACAAACCATTTATTTATCAAAATCACATACTTTTTAGTTATAGAAAACCCCTACTAGCATGTATATTTAGATGATTAGAACTACTTTTCTCTCACAACGTTTAGACCGATTAAACCTCTGAACTTTAGGTGTGCCGTGCTGAACTCGAGAATGGTTATGTCGGATTTGAGAATCTGTATGGATGTTCGGACGTAACCTTTTATTTATTCCATGAGAGGTAAACTTATTTTGTTCCGTCGGTAATGATCGAGAAGATGTCATAATAATTCAAGAGTTTATTCTTGCACGTACTGAAGATTAAAGCTTTTACATCAAGAAGATTGTCAATTAGAACTCATTATAACCTGACACTTTAATTCTGTTAGCTCAGACATGACAACAATGTTCTATGCATGACAACGACACTCTATACATAAGCAACATTGTGGCTTTGTAGAGATATAGAATACTAGCACGTGTGAGAAGTTTTCTAACGCGGTAGAGGGAACCCATATTGCAGCAGCATTGGATATGTATTCTGTGAATTTGTCACAATTCATGTGATCTATGAATGTAAGGCCGATTAGTTTGAATGATGAACACACAGATAGGGTAATATAAGCCATGACAATCGGTGATTGAAAGGGTTTTATATAATTGTTATAGGAAAGGAATGTTTGTCCTAATAGCAATAAATGTTATCATCTATTATAATAGAATGAGTTTCATTTTCTAAAGGTTCAACCATTCCCTTGTATATGCATGTGTTCGTGTTTACCACATGTCCAGAGGATAGCATGGCGTCATCAGCAAACATAAACATCTCGGACACAATTGCATTAGGGAGGTCGTTTATAAAGATAAGGAATAATAACAGTCCAAGAACTAACCCCTGGTGCATATCCGAAACTTGTCCATGCTGATTGCATGTATGACCATAAAGGACAACCTGGGTCATTATTTTGACTAAGAAAGTATCTGATTATAGCACATATCCGTCAAGTATTACCGTGCGAATGAATTTTATGAGCAAACATTCATTCTGAGAATCTGTCAAAAGCTTTAAGTATATTAATCTCTATCAGCCTGGCTTCACCAGCTTTATCTACTGTTTTGTAAATGCGTTCCGAGATGTCTGTTTAAGTATTCGCAGTAGAACGTGCTTGCTGAAAACCATACTATTTGCCAGAAAGAAGTTTACCATTGGCGAAGTGGTGGACTATAGCGAGATTGAATAAAGATTAAAATACATTAGCAAAACGGGAGGAGACTGATAGGGCGATAATTTCCCGAGTCACTTCTTTCAACAGAATTCTTGAACATTAATACTACAGAGGGAATTTTCCAACAATCAATGAATCAAGATTCGGCAAAGCATCTGTTGGAAAGTTTAGTGACGACTGTAGAGATCCCTACATTATACTCTAATATTTTTTGTTTTCTTTGGACAGCTTGTATATTTAATGTCTTCCATGTTTCATCGTGCCAAAATGCAGACATTAAAGTATAATGTGAACAAACATGTTACTGTCTGACTTACATTTCAGTGGCAATATATCTTGTTTCACTGTGAACAAAAGCTCAAGTTAAAAATGATTCTAGTAACGTCTCGTCAGTGATAAAGGTACTGTCAGAAAATATAAAAAGTTACCCCCCAAGAGACTGGCAAGTCAATTTTGCACTATGTCAAGGAATGAAAGATTGCCGTGAGGACCACCTCCGCAGATGTGGTAGAAGTTCTCGATGTTTGGTCGTAACTGGTTTTTATATAGATATGATTAGTTCGAATGCAAAACGCGATAAACACCATTTGAAAATTCTTAAATAACCGCTAGTAAAAACGATTTATTCAATAACCCAACCACACCTTAAATTATTAGTGATATTTGTCTAATAATCTTGCTTTTAATTCTAATAAGTTTTAACGGTAGAGTTTTAGATTTGAAATATTCGTCTTTCTAAAGTCTAATTTCTCAATAGAAATATTGGATTGATCGCGTTTTGGATTGTAACGTTTCATGTATATATATATATATATATATATATATATATATATATATATATATATATATATATATATATATATTTCGGCAGCAAGTCATTTATTATACATGTGTCGTTGAAGACCATGAAGTTTTCTTTCATTGCTATCTATCTGCTTAATTTCTCGACGCGGCGAGCGATTCGTCAGTTTTCCAGTGTGAATTGATGGATTATGGCGCCTAACGTCGAGGAATTAACCAGAAAGATAGCAGAGAAAGAACACTCTGTGGTTTTCAACGACACATGTATATATATATATATATATATATATATATATATATATATATATATATATATATATATATATAGATAACGTACAGAGTCTACTATATGGACTCGTGGACACATATACACATTGTTCAAATCAATGAAGGAATGCTACTAAATTATGAAAATAGCGTTTGCAGGATAGAGTTTACAGACACAATTCACACGGATATTAAAACAGTCTCCTATTGAATTTTTGTCCAGTTTAAGTATCGAAACAACAGAAATACTTTAAAATGAATTATTTATTTTGGTCCTGATGTCTGATAATAAAAATAGTGCTTCTCAATTAAGAATAAAAGAACACCTAATTTTATTTAATGCAGTCGGGTTGGCCTATTTTAATCAATGACCTTAAAATGTATGCCGCATTTTATGAGGTATTGTAATCAATAAATCAATTGGAACCATAAAATATATTATTAAAAACTAAAAGAAAAAAGAAAATAATAAAACAGGTATGAAATAATATTAAATAAATAAAAGGAAAAAATCCGCCATTTTTGAAAATGGTGGTTTTGCAAGAGACCGATGATAAATGGTTAAACCTATTACAGAAATATCAAAATACACGCATAAAGCAAAGCAGGCCTCGTTCCAGTCCCGGGAATACGAGCAGATGAATGAGAGAAACGAAGATAGATTGAGATGTAAATAGGCTTTGTAGCCCTTATAATGGCTTCTGGTAACGATAGGTTTTTCATGGACTACGCATGCGCAGGCATCGATGAATCAGGGCTGTTGTGGAAACTCCCCATTAGCGCGGCTATAAAACCTTGTTATGGCGGGAAAGTCGGTCACTTTGAACGTCGTGCGGACATGAGAGCCGTCCATCGCTTTTTATGGATTCTAAATGATTTGTCAAAAAAGAGAAAAGATTATTGATGGCTTCCCCTGCGAGAGGTCAGGAGAGTAATAAAAGGGAATCAGTTGTTGTTTAAGTGTGGGAAGGAATGTCGTTACTGTGGTGCAGGGCTGGCATTTAAAAGGTATTCTCTTTTTTTAAGTGTTCGTTCTTGTGTCCATCAAGCTGTCATTTCTATCCGCCTAGATGCATGTCAGTATTAAATTTACTAGATAACTCGTACAAAAAACAAGGGATAAACATTGTCTTACACTCAAGCATAGATTTATAACGGTCTGGCAAAAATGCGTTATATATCTTACAACCATTCGACATTCTTTTTATTGAGTATTTTTAAACGAACTAAATACAAACTCAAATAAGAGTACGAATTAAAAGTGTGTATGTATTCATTAGGTTATCGCATGAATTATTTCCTGGTTTCATTCTTTTTTTAAAATTTAATAGTAAGTACCAATGCTAAAAAGCAACTGTGAACCGAGTGTTGAGATATGTAGACACGTTTTCAACGTTAATAATATTTCCAAGTTAAAAAAAATAATTGTATGGTTTGAGGAAAGCTTTATTTTCAATATTCGACTGCTATTACAGAATTTTCTCTGAGTGATAATACATCAAATTAAACTGGATGTATCCCTCACTGTTTTTCTTCAAGAGCGAACTGTCCTTTTCTCAATTTCATAAATAATATTGTACCCGGTATTGCATTCAGAAATGCTTATCAAAGTGCTGAGCGAATATTTTGAGTCGCTTCCGGTGCAGAGCTGCAATAATATATAACACCTACAGGGATCATTGTCTTGGTTCAGTATTTTGAGTAAGTTTTAAGTGTGAGATACCTACGGGTGCTGTTTTGTTGTCATACGAAATGTCAATCTTTAGCTTTGAGAGTTGTTTGTCTTTATTGTAATTATTTCCCAATATTCGATGGAGTTCTCATGTGAAAATTCAAAAGTCCAAACAAGGAACCAATAGAAGACACGCCTTGACAAACTAAAAGTCAGATTGAAATCAAGAAACAGTTTCATGACCAATGAAAGTGTTGCCCCTTCACGGTCACAGAACTATCGCATTAACAGATTAGAATCATTTGAATGACTACTTCAGGGAAGCTATAAAAGAACACAAAAAACATCTCCCACATAGAACGGATCTCTCAAGGAAGGACTCAGAGACCTTAAACATAGCAAAAAAGAAAGTTAGAAGAACAGCCAGCTACCCTAATAGGTGAGGACCAGCAACAAAACGTTCCGTCAGTCTTGACTAGGAAAAGTATTTAGTGAAATATAGTGAAGGGGCAACACTTTCTTTGGGCATGAGACTGCACATTAAAACGAAAAAAAGTGTTATGTTTCCGAAATTCATACTAGAATTGTCCACAAGGACACATGACGCAGTGGATATAGTACTAAGTAAAATTAATTTCTAAGTGATAATCATGTGAGGGTTGAAGCGTTAATAAAATAACTGTGAATTATTGAAGACTTTTTCAAGTCATATCTGACGGGTCGAGAACATGCTACCATCGTGGATTAAATGATTGGTTCCGTTCGAAATTCCGTTCCAAATCCTAAGTTTGACAGAAACATTCCCGAGTTCATAGATCTGAAGAAGGCCAGAGATTACAGCGGCCTAAACAAATGACACTCAAGATAGGAACAATAGTCCGAAAAATCGAAATTCGGCATATTTGCCCTGTAATGTTATTCCCTATTATATTTATAAAAGACTTTAAAAATCAGTTTATTCTTGAATGTCATTATTATATGCGACTGTTAATCAACACAGATAATAAGATAAACTACATAAAATTCGCACGGATTGCCCCGCAACATAAGATGAGATAGGAAGTGGGGTGATATATACTTCGTAAGTCAATTGCAAATTAAGTCTAATAAAACAATTAAAAATAGATGTTCATTCAAACATAACTAAATTCATAATCCAATGGATATTTAGCATCTGTTTGCATGAGTTGTTGCATTCTGTCAGTCACAACGACTATGGGCCAGCGCCGTATTGTGTATGCGTCTTCTTGTGTGACTGTAGAGACCAATTCTTAATTTACATGATCGACTACAGTTTTTTCATACGAAGGCTGTTGTATAATGTATCACTTCGGCTGGTTGGTCTGCCTGTTAGCTCGCTTTTCTCCTAGCGCTCTTCGCAGTATTTTCATCGTTGAGGGTCTTATCATTAATGATAATTCCCTGGCGTAGCTGTTCCCTCCAGAAAGGTATGTCAGCTGCAGAAGCTTTCCATGTATTGATGTTTATTGAGCAAGCTTTCATATATCGGTTGCTGACACCCTTGTAGCATAGATATGGACAGCCCCCTTTTCTTTAGCCTGAAGCAAGCTGGCCGTAGAGA
>OY744553.1:30561091-30576091 GCA_963556195.1 Sepiola atlantica
TATCGTATTCGTCTTGCCATTTTTATAATTCATAGTTGAATGAAGATTTATGTTAATATCCTCTGATTAAGACATTTCTAAAAAAAACAAGTATGATGTACGAGAAAAAAAATAATGAAAATAAAATTATAAAAAACGTATATGAAGACTGTAATGAAATATAGTTTAAAAGCAAATAATTGTTTGGTGAGAAATATAGCTGTTGTCAAAAAAAAGGAGATTTATGACGTCGTTAATTGAGAGCGTATATTAATGTTGAAACCTAATCTTATGTTTAATCAGAAAATGATTGATTTGTTCAGGCACTCTCCATTAGTCTGTGATTTTGGTCGTCTCTATGTCCACAGGGTGTCTGTTTTTTTTTTGCAAATTTGATAATTAATTCCTCCAGAAATTTTAGAATGATCATAAATACAGAAAACTTTTTTAGTTAGATTCTAGGAGGAAAGTATTGTTTGCCCCCTGAAGTTTGCAACTCCTTTAGTAATCGAAATATATTTTTTAATAAATTATTTAAAATTCCTGTCATTTTTTGGATCTTAATTCATTCATTAAATAGTTTTACAATGTTCTGGACACCCTACGAAAAAAATGGGGGGGTAAATACACTAGTGTATATGTGAGACAATGTAGTGTGGAATCTTGGAAAAGATTAAGAGAACTACAACATTTAGGAAAAGATTAGGAGAAATACAACATTTAGGAAAAGATTAGGAGAAATACAACATTTAGGAAAAGATTAGGAGAAATACAACATTTAGGAAAAGATTAGGAGAAATACAACATTTAGGAAAAGATTAGGAGAAATACAACATTTTGGAAAAGATTAGAAGAAATACAACATTTAGGTAAATATTAGAAGAAATACAACATTTAGGAAACGATTAGGAGTAATACAACACTATTGTTCTGTCCACGACTAATCAACACCGGTGAAAGCGGAAACTACAGATGTGGAGGATAGCTGGGACATAGTATGTCATGACTGCGTACGATATCAGATGGTGTACTTAGTACATTCGAACGTTCGAATAAAATCCAGGCTGGAGGTATCTGACAGCCAATCAAGATGCGTATTAGCTATGATTAAAGGATCGATGCCAGATGGAGCCAGATAATCCTGCCTGTTTATAAAGCAATTGTGCTAAGATTATTAGTGAGTGTGTTTAATTTCTTAACTAGAAAAATATTTTCCTCAAGAGTGTTAAAATGAATTCCCTGAACAGAACATTTTTTGCCCCAATCTTATGGTCCATTTGAGAAGATTAAAATCATCATACAACGCTACTAAACCTCATATTTAGAATCGCTTTTCCAATTTTCATCATAATCCATTACATGAGTTTGATCTTAAAAAATGCTCCCAATTTAAGTCTTAAGCTTAGGGTGGCTTCAAAAGAAATTTAAATTCAAGATATCTTGCTAACGTTATGTTAAATAGGATGTTGTTCCCAGATGGTGTCCTCTAAAACCCATTAAAATACGCAAAAAGTTACTGAAATTTGAGAAAATATGTCTTAATTTAAGTATTGTTGTGAAGTAGTCCAACAGTAAAAAGAAGAAGTCAAGTCAAGGTTGGGTTAAGATAACAAGTGTATTAACATAAAAGGTACAAAGGTAAGGAAACTGACTGGCACTCGGCTAGACAGTTACAATACTGCCCTTTTTCTCCCTGGTGATTGTCTACTCCCGCTATTTATAGTGAGAACCGGTGTAATTTCTCTTCTGTTAGAACGGCCGGTGTAACAAGTATAATCACCATTGTAAGAATAACACAATCTAAGAGAATGTAAATTTTGACCAAGGGGTTCAACCCCTTCCTATCGTTCATTGCATAACATAAATTAAAATAAATATATTCCACATAACTAAAAATCAATATTAATATGTAAATTAAGTTTAATGTGTATCATATACATAGAAATAACTTGTTGGGAGTTGCTGCTGAGAGCATCTTTTCACAATAGAAAAACACTACTTGGAAATCTAGTTGAAGTGTCCTCTTCTCTGTACTAGAACCTCTTTGTCATACAAGAGAGGTTGCTAGTCTTTTTCTACTCCGTCATTATTTACATAGTAGGTGCTCACCTGAGCTCCAATCTATTGTTCCCCCTGTAAATCATTCACACTTTAAAAAATCGTCTAACTACAAACACTGCAAATACTTATATGTGCTCCTCTGTGTGCTTAAAATTAAACATAACTTCCATGAGCAAAGTTTGTTTCAAAAACTACATGTCTGTGGAACACAATACAACGGGCTGCTTCGCACATAATTACTACATAGTCATTTTAAAGTCGAATGTTTACAAATTTTGCTGAGCCGTCATCTCAAATAAATACATTCTATCCAGTCAAAACCATGGTTACCAATCCTGACGGTGTTGTTTTACCGTCAACCTGACAATCTTATCAACTCTTATCCTCGAGTAGCCTTTAAGCCTTGACAAGAAAATATGATATATGTCTCAGTATAAACGTGAACCATTTAATAACTAGACCAATATAAATACAGGGTGGGCAAAAATAAGGGTCCTATTTTTAAAAATTCATAACTTTTTTATTTATTTATTGATTTTTTTTTTTTTTTTAGAATAAGTAAAGGACCCCTTCCGAAGCAAGCATGAGCCGTATTAGCCCTAAGGAACGTACCCTCATTTAGAAAACATTATTTTTGCTTAAAAAACTAAAAACAGTGTAAAAAACAATACTTTAGTTTTTGTAAGTTTTAAGAAGTGTTTTTCGGCTAAAATTTGTTATGTTTATTTCAAAAAATCTCGGAAGGGTCAGTCTACACACACATAAAGTTTGGTGAGTTTAACTTTTATTTTGTGGAAGTTATTCAAATTCAAGTTATTCAAATTTAAAGATAGGACCCTTATTTTGGCCCACCCTGTATAATATTTTGCACTTCATAATGCTGAGAGAGCCCCAAAAGTGGCATCATCTTTAACATTTGCGGAGTTATTAACATTAAAAATAGTGTCGCTTCGACACTTCGCGATGACGTCCATCCTAGAAGAAGTTGCTTCGCGCATCTATGCGACGTCGCGCAAGTTGTAGACATCACCGGCATCCTCTGTCACCCATGTCACCTCAAGAGCAGCAAAAATCGTAAGTTAAAGATTTACCGGAGTTTACTGAGACCCGTCGCTTTGTACAGCTGCGAGTGCTTACCGACAACAATGGCGGTGGATCGAACAGTTGCAGTTATGCAAACTAAAATACTCCGCAAGATGTCTGGAATTACACAGCTCGACCACGTCTGCAATAGGTACATCCGAAAGCGTTACGACATAGCAGCGATTAAGGGCTAGATAAGGAAATGGCGGCTCAGATGATTTGGACATGTGCGAGTGCCAACAGCGATGCAATCTCGAAAATTATCTTTTCATTAGATGTCAGCGGTAAGCGACCGAGACGAAGGTCGATGATAGGATAGGTAGACACTCTGCACAAAGATCTGTTAAAATGCCCTCACCGAGACTAGGATCGTGCAAAATGGAGACAACAATCCATCATTGTGGACCCGACGTAACTCGCGATTAACGCATAGGACGATGTATCTCTCCTCGTCTTTGATAAGCTTCCACGACTAACTTTTACTCCGTACATTAAATGAAAAACTTACATAAAAACAATTGCTAAGGTTGCTGGAAACATAGTAGAATGATTCTATCGCTCCAGAAAGGATATTACTTTTGACGCAATCATATACCTATATAGGAGTCAACTATATCGTAAGATAAGGTACAGTTATCCCATCTGTTGAGGTGTCGCTCAGAGCACTATTTCCTGCTATGACAGATTACAACACTGACTTCTTAATCTATTTTGGATTGTCCTCATCTCTTCCATGCAGCCTCTTTCTCATGGATTAGCGGTTTTATATTGTCTTCTAGTTAATCGTTATTTGCATGGTTGGTGCTCGACTGGGCTCCAATCTATGCCCCCCCCCCCCACCTTGTGAAACATTCACACCAAAATCTCGTCTTGATAAAATCATTGTAACTATGTTTTCTGTTTCTTCTGCGTTTCTTAAAACTACACATAACTTCCATGAACAAAGTTTCTTTTCAAAAACTACCCGTATGTTTAACACAGTACAACTGGACGTCTTTCTCATTTTGAAGTCAATGTTTACAAATTATTTTTTGAACTTTACTCTTAAATAATAAAATGCGACACAGTCCCAACCATCGTTACCTATTCTCACGGTGGGGTCTCACCGTCCAGCTATACTCGGTGGTCTTCGGCCTTTTAAGCGGTGACTCGTTAGTAGATAAACACTCAACATAATACGCTTTTTGACTTGCGCTATTATGTTGTTAAAATTGTTTCCAAACTGCTTTCTAGAATCAGCTACTTACAAGACGGACAGCGCAAAGGTTGTCTACATTTATAGTGAAAATATGGTCATAAAACCAAAACGATTCGAAGCGGCTATTCATGAATTATCAGGCAATGTCGCTATGCTCTTCATGACTGCTACCTCCAAAAGTCCATATAAAAAGAGAATTAATACTCAACTGACACTTCTGGATTACGCTGTCCAAAACTGCGTTTTGAAAATCACATCAATACTGCTTTTTTTGCAAAATATTCTGAAATATTTTTATTAGATATTTTCTTCATTTATAAACTACAACTTATCAAAGCCAAACGCCACACGAGCATAAGGATTACTATTCTGTCCTTAAAGATCCAATAATTAATGAGACAACACGGTGCTATATTTACCAGAGTGTGTATTTACAAAAGTACAGAATAGTATTTCACAGATAGACTACTACTTCGTCGTAATTTCCTCTACACGTAGTGTCTTGAAAAGTCTATTTAATCACGAATACGGTAGATCACCAGACCATCATAACAGTTATTGATCTGGCTTGATCGTCAGTTAAACGACGAATGATATTATTACTAAAGGCTTGAAAATAATGATCAGAACAAACGAAGTTTGATTACTCATAGAGACCTTTTATAAGTTGTTCTGTTTTGCTAACATTGGATTTGAAAACAACCACTGTATAGTCTGCGAGGAATATATCCTATGCTAATGTATCCACATATGAAACATTTTGGGAAATAAATTATTTTCATTTAATTTTCGCAAGGGTAACTTATTTGATTCTATAGGAAGAGGATTGCATCAATACTCAAGTACTTTCTTGGAATCGTAGAATGATTTTATAAAATAAAACGATAATTTCTGATCTTATATAATTAAGTAATACTAATCGCAGAGGGAGGGTCAACGCATGCGCTACTTCTTGTATTTTTTATACTTTCACTTTAATTGTCTTTTCATACTGTTTCACGGGGGCAGATTAAGAGATAAGATGGATTTTTAATTTGAGAAAACTTGAGCTCCCCCAAAATGTACATTTTGTATGTAAACAAAAATAAAAATTGCCTCAATAACGAATGATTCCCTTTAACTATATAAGAATAGATACTTTACTTTTTACTGTCTTTAAACATTTTCATTTGTATTTGACTTCTAATATACCGTATAATAAAGAATACTATATACCTCGGCTTTATTTCATATCTATAAAAAGGTCCATAGATGGTCACCAGTAAAAGATGATGCTATATCAAAGAGATACAGAAGAAAGTAGACACACTGAGTAATAACTGTTAATTAACAGAAGATGATTTAACGTTACGTTACACTTAAATAAATCTGTAATGTTCCGTGCGCATTTTTTCGAAATTAGTTGATGACTCGTCGCTGTCATCTCTCTGACATGTTGTAGATAATAGGCTCATACCAATGTAATGTTACAACACTTATACGCCATTTATAACGTTATGTAAGCACTTTTTTGTAACTCACCAGATGACATGTTGTCTCGTTGACAGTTGAAGACTTGTTGACACGTTGTAGGTATTTGGTTAAATGTGTAGCGGTTTCTCTGAGTAGTAATGGCTATGGATGTGGTTGTAGTAGATATCTACCCCCCACGTTCCTTTTTCGGTCTATGTGTTTCCTGTATTATGACATCCATTGTCTACTTTACCTATAGTTTAATAATTTATACAACAACAACATTAACAACTTCATTATTTGCTCTAGGCTACATATTACTTTCTGGTTCGTTTGTGACGCTTTTGACATCAAATTTATGTAGAAAATTACCCCTTATCGGCCATCACCTGAAATAGTAGTGGAAGTTCATCAGTAAAGGACCTATGTTCTGTTTGACGTCGACACTTGTTAGACAGGATATATCTGGTTTCTTCGTAACGACGAATTTATCCTATGACAACATACACTGATACGCAGCTTCTATTTTTATCTTGAACTTCTAATGTAAATTTTCGCGTTTCTTCTTAATATACATTGCGTGAAAAAGTCCGTATTTTATCACACAGACGAGTAACTATTTTTACAGAGCGACTGAAATACAAAATGCATTACAGGTTATCACATCTGTGGGTGAAGAGACGTGAGAGAGAAAGAGAGAAATAGAAATAAATAGAAAAGGTCATAAGGCAGCAAGTTGTGTGAGTTTATTTTATAACCTACAAGAAAAATAATTATTAAGACAGAACTTTTAAAACCTCACAACAACAATTTGAATTATTGTTCATATATATATATATATATATATATATATATATATATATATATATATATATATATATATATATATATATATATATATATATATGTCATAGTCCAGGGGTGAAACGGAAAACTATTGATGTCAATATTTCAATATATGTTCGATCCTTGTCTAAGTTAGCCATGCTGATGACGCGTGTGAGCCGGAAATACGTGTCCATAGATTACATTTATATATTTATAAAATTAATAATATATATATATATATATATATATATATATATATATATATATATATGTAAACGATAAATACGTCATATTAAGTAAAGGTCGACTAATAATGCAATCTTCTGCATTAACATATATTACTAAGGAAGTGAAAAGTAACTAATAACGCAAATGCAAAAGTAACAAACGCTGCAATAACTTACATAGGACAGTTACATAAAAATATATAAAATATTTAAGTGATAAAAGCCGTACATATTTACAGGGTAGACGCCATAGTCAAGGGGTAAACAGTGCAACTATTGACATCAACATCGAAGGTTCGATCCTTGTCTAAGTTCGCCATGCTGATGACGGGTGTGAGCCAGAAACACTTGTCCGTAGAATACTTTTATGTATGTATGAAATTAATGATATATATGTATATATATACAGAGAGAGATGGGAGAGAGAAAAATGTGAGAAAACGTACGCGCATATACATTCTATTTTTTATATAGACTAACCGTTTCGAGGTAAAAGCTTGATAATTGCTTTTATATAAGAACAATGCCTACATAAATAGGCAATATAATGCTAAATTCTACTGACCAAACTTACATTCATTTTATTGTTCATTTTTTAAATCAAAACTTCAGTACATTTTTACAAGCCGTTTCGCCAATACGTATCTATATATACATATATATATATATATATATATATATATATATATATATATATATATATGTATATATATAAATATTTATATTTATTTAGTATATATATATATATATATATATATATATATATATATATATATATACATATAATATATATATAAATATATATATGTATATATACATATAATATATATATATATATATATACATACATATATATATATATATATATATATATATATATATATATATATATATATATATTAGGGTAGGTCGATTTTACACTTTTTTTTTAAATATTAAAAAAAGGCACGTACCGAAAGTTGTATATAGACCAATTAAATACTCATGCAAAAAATTAGATCAAAAACTTCAGCGGTTTTTTGAGCGTTTGGTATCAAAGATCGTAGACAATAATATATTGAAAATTCCTCGTTTTTGCAAGATTTGCTTGAATATTGGTGTGAAAACCAAATAATTTTAGCATTTAAAATCAGGGAATGTCCATTTATTTTATAAAAATGATATGAATTATAGAAATCTTCAAATTGAAAATTTGCCCCATCCCTCATTTTCAGTATCTGCTTTTGTAAACTACCTTTTAACGTTATGAATTAAACAGTAATATTTGAATACCTAAAAAAAATGATATTTTTCTGTTATAAGTGAAAATATAACAAGCACAGAAATAAGGAAAAACCTAACACTATTTTAATGGAGCTTAATATAGAGTCAAATTGCTCCATATAAGACCCCTCAGACAAAAATGCTGGTCTCAATTTCCTACTCAAAACTTTGGCTGTAATGTGTTGATGCCTTGCTTCAAAACCATATACAGTTTGTGAAGCTTCTGTTATTAACTTAACTGCCTGTTCCACACCCTGAGCATGTGAGGGCAAATCTGGCAAGTCAAGCTTGGTTCCATTCATCAACGATTCTCGAAGTTCAGATTCAGTAAAATCTTCCGTCATTGGTGGTTCAAAAATGCCGCATAATTTTTAATCTATTAATTGTGTCCAATGTGTGGCATTGAAATTAATAGGTAGTATTCTTTTTATTCTTTTTCTGGTTGACTCCTCACTCCTGAAAGAAAAAATTAATGAATTGAATTATTAAATAATTCTAATCTGTACTGCTTTAATAATTATGGTGAAATTAGATAAAATCTTTAAAAATCATTCTATAAATTGGAATAAATAATTGAGTCAGAGATATATGAATAACTATTACTAATGGCCAAAATTCTTTTTAAAGCTTCTTCTCTTACTTCAATCTCCTCAGATTTAACCATGGAATATAGAAATTTTTCAGGCAGTAAATAAAATGTATTACATTGTATATTTCTAAATGTGATATCTTGGATTTCCTGAGGCTGCTCCTTAATCCTCTGGATCATATTAAAAATGTGCACTTACTGATTGTGGAATTTACTATTTCTTTTAATTTCAAACCAAGAAGTGGCATACACATTTACAATAGAATTTACTACATAGTGTAGTTTTGTTGTGTGCCTTTGTGGGTATGCACCACGAGTCCATAAACACATGAGCCTGATGGCCAAAGTTAACCATCTGGCTTGGTTTAAAGGACCAATTTTCCAGGAGGCATATCTAGAGTCAACCTTACCTCTAGAAATACCTACTGTGTATTCATAAAGGAGTCTTTGGTCAGAACTAAGATCATGTATTTCATCAATTTTAAAAATTGACTCTAGAGGATTGCTAATAGTGGAAAATGATATTTGGGGTAAATCATGGCAATCATTTGAGCATAATTTCCCCAGAAAGCTACTGAATGTTGTAAGGCCCTTTGCGCAACCATCTATGTTTTTAAAAAGGGCTCTGAAAGGTAGTTCATTATGATGCAAAGAGAAACCAATTGTGTGAAGATTTTTTAAAAGTTTGTTTTCTAAAATTGCAACCATTCCACCTTCGTCACCTGTGTTGGTATTAGTGTTGTCAACAAGTATAGCATTGATACTGTTCTCACTGTGGAATTCATGCAAAACATCCACCACTTGATCTGCATGAACAGCACCTGTTGCACCACTATTAGGAAGAACTCTATGTGTCAGATATTTACTTTCACATGGTGTTTCTTTTGTAAAAGTTAAATGGTGTTCTGGTCCCTTAGTTTTTTTCATAATTCTCTGTCTATTTTCATCCACAAATTCCTTATACATCAATGTGTCCTTATCCATTCTCCCATCAACTCCAATATCTATAATATTTTAGGTGGGGTAAAAACCCCTGGCTGAAATAGTTTTATTTATCTACCTCCAACAAGGTAAGATGTGACACAAGGTCAGGAAAGTGGGATTAGATAAGCCTGCGCTATAGAGGTGAGCACTCTGGCCATTAAAAAATTGACTGGGCAGCCCCGTCGGCATCCCCCTGTAGGGGCGCCTCAGACAGTTAGCAATAAACTTACTCCTCCCCAAAGAGGGAAGGCAAAGCCTGGGAGGGTGCACCTCCTGGAATTGCACAGGACGGACAAGCCCCAATAGACGGGCGTAAGTCCAGACCCAAAGGCCCGGACGATACCGGTTTATTTGGTGGGGTAAAAACCCCTGGCTGAACTAGATTTTATTTATCTACCCCCAACAAGGTAAGATTGACACAAGGTCAGGAAAGTGGGATGAGAAAGCCAGTGCTCGAGAGGTGAGCACTCTGGCCATTTAAAAATTGCCTGGGCAGCTTCGTCGGCATTCCCCGGTAGGGCCGCCTCAGACAATAAGCAATAAACTTACTCCTCCCCAAAGAGGGAAGGCAAAACCTGGGAGGTGCATTTCCTAGAACTGCACAGGACGAACAAGACCCAATAGACGGGCGTGAATCCAGACCCAAAGTCCCGGACGATACCGGTTTATTTGGTAGGGTAAAAACCCCTGGCAGAACTAGTTTTTATTTATCTAACTCCCACAAGGTAAGGTGTGACAAAAGGTCGGGAAAGTGGGATTAGATAAGCCAGCGCTCGACAATTCAATATATATGTGTGATAATTAAATGTGTAAACAGTGTTTACAAAATACAGAATCAACACGGGAACTCAAATTCGCCGATGAATTTTCAACCGGTGAATACCATAAAAAATATCCAATAAATAAAACGCCTATGTAAACAAATAATTATTTATATATAACATTAAATATTATAGTGTTCTATTACTTTTTAATTTGAATATGTACATTTAATTTCTTAAGAAAAATAGTAATAAACTTTAAAATATTTATTATTAAGTAATGTATTACTTTTTTTTTGTTAAAACCCGGGTTTAATTTAAGGCGACACATCTGCCGGTGAAATCTAGGCAGCGATAAAAAATCTCGTTTTATTTGATCTTAAAGTTGCAATGCTCAAATAAATACAAAGTTTTGAAGAAAAATATTTCTTGTGTCAACTTTTGACATTATTTGGCAACTTACTTCGAGCGCGATAATTTACAGTTTCAAAATCGACCTCCCCTAATATATATATATATATATATATATATATATATATATATATATATATATATAGTAATATGTTGTCCTTATAAGTCCCTATATTATTGCCTTTACACGAGGAAAAACTTGTTTTCTATTCTTTATCAAGACAAAGACATTGCGCGATGATGTTATCATGCAGTGGTCGCCAACTGATGGGTCGCTGACCGGTACTGTCCGCGGATCAATTGGGACTGAGCTCACAAGGGATAATAAATCATTTTCGTTATATTTATTATCTGAATCTAATCTTTATTTTCTTAGTTAATTAAAATGTTCATGACATTCATATTCGTGATTGTGATATATCTATATTTCATTTTAAATGCATGCTTCAGGGTAACCATAGCGACTACAGTTAGAGAGCGTAAGACCAGTGGGCGCTACCAGACGAGTTTGAGGAAGAGGATAAAAGCAGAGCTTATCAGTCTAAGCGAGCAGACAAATATCTTATAAAACTTGTCTAAACTAGTATCTTCATTTAGCTCTTCAAAAATAAGAATACTTAGAGTACTTCCGGGACATTGTAAAATTCTTAAACCTTGACCGGTCCGCGGTTATTAAAATGTTGTGGACCAGTGTAATTGGAAGGATAAAGCACGGCATATGCACTAAAATATCCAAGCAGTCCTTACAGGTAGATATAATCTGTTCAATTTTGTTATGGTTGTCAAGTATAGAGACGGAGAATCCCTGACGTTTCGATTGAGATAGGCTGTAAAATAAAACGGTCAGTTTGTGATCTGTATTTGTCGTTCGTGGTTTTGGTTAACCGGGCTCCGGTACCGGGATTGAGAGCAGATTCTACAATTATTGACTGTTAAAAATGGGTTGAGCGAATATCGAGATATATAACTGGCTTTCTGGCCTTAAGAGCAACTATAGTCATTTCGTCTAGTCGACGACAATCGCTTCTGTCTAGGCCGAATTGCTCGAAGTTTGATGTAAATAGGACATTGTATTGATTTTGTCTAACTACATTATTGAACGCGGAGCGACAGGGTAAACGCTAAATCTTCATGGGAGGGATATGCAGGGACACTTCGTCAATAGTTTGGTCGTAGCGACATCAGTGTCGATGAGATAAACGGAACTCTAGAGAGAAACCCTGCTAATCTCGTTGAGCTTTTTTTACTGTCATAGCGGGTCGGAGCAAGTAACGTCTCATATAATTCAGTTTCTTGTGTTGAAAGAAAAAAAGAGACATGGTATTCATACAACTGGGTGGCATCAGTCTAATGTCTCGTATACATCGTGGATTATAGATACCGAGGAACCCTGATGGTTTGAATTATATGAGCTAAAAATACAAAAGGTCAGTTGCTGAGCTGTATTTATCGTTTTTTTGCAGGAGATCTGAGTGCTGGGACGATTGGTCTAACGTTTGGCCCCAGCGCCATCAGCGTGGATAGCAAGAAAACAGAGTTTTAGTTTTATTTATATAAACATATCTTGCGTACACACCCAGAGAATTGTGCCAGTCATTGCTTTAATAAGCAACGACCTCGTCTAGACTAATAAATATGTTATTCTCTAAGTTTTCATATTGAAAAAAAAACAACTGATAATACGTAAGGGTCACGTGACAGGATTACAAATTATTATTTCATGAACTTACCGTCGAAACCGTCTCATATTAAAATTTAGCAGACGTCATTAGTTCAAGGTAAATTAGCTTCGGTCATTCAACTGTCTTCATCGCGTGGGTAGGATTTGGCACGATGACAGGTTATGGGAGGGAAAGAGAATATACTTTTGTGAGATAAATTTACACGCGAGAAGCATACACATTTCACAGCGAATGAATATATATTTTTTATGTGTGTGTGTACATATATGTGTAATAGTTTTCCGTAGTGTATTCTGACAATGGAAAATGTGATGAAATTACAATACGTTGTGCACATAATAATTCTGATAATATTGTTGTATAAATGTGTGTATTTTCTATTCTTTGTCTTTCTAGTTATCCCTATAGTTTGTCGGATTTAGTGCAAACGTGTTTTCGTGGGACAGAAAGGTTATATTAATTTTAAAAGCTACACATAGCAAAAATATAAAGATTAAGTTTAACTTCCGTGGGGTTTACTTCCGGAAGGTCTCCAAGACAATTAGATATGCTGAAGTGAACGTTATTTGGATCTTTTTCCCTCATATATTTCTGTCTGTTTAAATATTCGTTAAAATAAAGTAAATTCGTATAAATTAATTTGCTTGACGGGCTTGAGTTTGTTGTGGCCATTTTTTGAAGGAGGGGCCATGTAATGCTTGCCAAAATCCATAATTTAAAGTAGTACTATTGCACCGACTGAATTCGAACTTGACACATCTAGTTCGTACGCGTGTGTCGTTATCGCCTGGCCCAACATCACTTTCCTATTTCGAAGTTCTTTCTAGATACAGCAATAGAGCAAATTTCGACACCTAAGGTCACACCTGTTTAACTTTACATGCTGTTTGTATTGGGGACCGCACCCAGATACATCGTCTTTGGTCGAAGTCTCGCAAGCTAACCCGACGGAAGTTACGTGGTTTTATCGACATTCACGGAAGTAGCCTCTAACCTTTAAGGTAGCATGCAAATGTTCCCATTCAAACAAGGCCATCGTTATTTAACATTCAACCATCAACGGGCATACACATAAAAAATTAAACACATATTTTTCATTTAATACTCCACCAAAACCTGAAATTGAGTAACATTTGTGGATTTAATTTAGAAGAGTTTACAAACGGGAAGTCTGGCGTCAAGAGGCATTGTTTTTGTCCGATGGTATTTTGCTCTTTGTCGTTATGAACCTATACTGAGTATTTATATGTTAAGAACTCACGGGAAAGAACTCATTATAAACGGAGACAAAACACCCTTTTAATGTTTTTTTTGGGGGGGGGGGAAGTATGGTTAAATGTCCCCACTCTTACAGTTTTTTTTCAGCCGGAGTAAATATTTTCAGAAAAAAAAATCAATTCGATGCGATAACAGTGGAAGGAAGATACGAAAAAAATGTGGCTAGTCTGAATCAAATATCGATAATTAAAATAAGTAGCTCTTTAGTTCTTACTTTGAAAATCAAACAATATAACTTTTATATGTCAGTAGAAGGATAGTTACCCCAGGACAAGGAAAAGGAATTCACAGAAAAGAATATGTTTAAAACAATGTTAGGTCTCATTATGAAGATTAACATCAAGATATGATGCTACTAAACCTTATGTTCAGAATACTTATCCTTTTTATCAAACTCGATTACATGATTTAGTTTCTAGAAAATGTCTAACATTTAAAGTTAAAGCTGTAGAGTTCATATTAAGAAATTTAAATTAAGTAGAGTTTGCTTAATTGATATATAATGACTATTGGTACAATTAGAATGCAAATCTGAAATATTTTAATTTTCAGAGATGGGATTCTACTAATAAACCCTTTCAAATATACAAAAAAAACTGAAGCTTTTAGAATAGTTATTAATTTATGTCGAACCATTACTGTTTAAACAAGCCGCGCGTGCGTAGCCCCCCTATGTATGTGACTCGATGTGGTGAGTGTCAAAAGCAATACATTTTGGCAATTTGGGGCATTTTTGACCCCCTTTGACCCCTGAGAGCGCGAACCTGAATTTTTCTGAGGTCAAGGATGTTCATTTTATATCCAGAACAATCCAGAACAATTGCTTCTACATTTTGGCCAAGTTTCAGAAAAATTGAATGGATGGATCAAACGTTATGGGAGAAAAGGACCATTTTTACCATTTTAGGAGGCTTTTAACCCCATGGGGCGCGAACCAGATTTTTTCCAAGGTCAGCGATACTTATTTTCTATTAGGAACAATAGCCTCCACATTTTGGCCAAGTTTCAGAGAAATTGAATGGATGGATGAAAATTTATGGAGCAAAAAATGTCATTTTTTGCAATTTCGGGGTCTATCAGAGAAATTCAATGGATGGTTGCGGAGAAAAATCCGAACAGACGGACGGACGGACGGACGGACGGACATGCCTCAAAACATAAGTCCCCCGATTTATTAAATCGGGGGACAAACAATTTAAATTCA
>OY744553.1:30581091-30678591 GCA_963556195.1 Sepiola atlantica
TATTACAGTTGTTATGGGAATAATTAAAATACACGTATTTAAGAATTGTTAGCGAAATAGTCGGACACTCTCAGATTAATGAAGAAAAACATAAAAATATTGAATTACGGTTTTCTTTCTTTTTAATTGAATATATAGGTTGGCGTGGAATTATATTTATAAAAAAATGAAACAAAATAATGTCTTGTCCGGTTTTATGGAAGATACATTTTAAAAGAAAGTTAGATACAGTCATATATATATATATATATATGTATATATATATATATATATATATATATATATATATATATATATATATATATATATATATACACGTGTGTGTGTGTGTTTGTGTAGGCATTGAAGAAAAGATGTATTGGAGTAAGTAAACAATAAGCCCATAAAATAATTAGACTCTCGGAAACGATCGTGCACCAAATAATTGTTGATCTTGAATTCTTGGAAATAAAGTTATAAATCTAATTGCCTCAACTTACTATCTCTCTCCATATATAGTTATTAAAATCGTTTCCATATTATCAGTCGTTTGAACCGGATTAAATAATTAAGCAAAAATGTAGTGAAGTATATTATTAAAATGCCAATAACATGGTACAACAACAACACATAAAAAGGTATTCGTCAGAAAAAAAACGTTTACATGGCAGCATAGCTACTAATAATATCCGACTCTTAAAATAACACAATATAACTTCATGTGAGTAGAATATTACTAACATTTAAGATTTAATATTAACACTTCTTTATCTAAATTCGAGATTCCAAAAGTTTCTAAATCCACACAATATCTCTTTAGTATACATTATAAATGTATTTTCTCATACAGGAAATTATAATATCTAGTTGTATAGAGGCATATAAGCGAGAAACCTGTTAATTGCAACGTATGGGTACGGTTTAAAAGCTTTGATGTTCATGAGTGAATCAATATTAATGAGGAACATTTGTGGATACTTAATATTTATAGAAATACCGTCTAGCCTTTCATCATATGCAATAAAGTGTAATTAGGATTTAACGATTAACCTTTACGAGGGCGTAATATAATTATATATAAAATCACTTGATATCATTCCATTCTAGCACCAAATTATATATATATATATATATATATATATATATATATATATATATATATATATCTTCACTTTTTCTGAAGACGTTCGCTAACACGAACGAAACGTGTCAAATCTCTTGTTTTTGTATTTCTCCTGAATTTTAACTTGTTTTCCGTTTATCCTTTTTCACACACACACACACACACACACACACACACACACACACACACACATATATATATATATATATATATATATATATATATATATATATATATATATATATATATTTCTTCATCGCTTCATCTTCGTACAAACATTTGACTTCCAAATTGCTTTCAGTAATATATATATATATATATATATATATATATATATATATATATATAGAGAGAGAGAGAGATAGAGAGAGAGAGAGAGAGAGAGAGAAAGAGACAGAGGGAGATAGGGTATGTGGCAATGGTTAAAACAGTATTGTGTATAGTTCACCAAACCTGGATGAAATGCTCTTGGGACGAAAAGCAAGAGCAACGTGCAGGCGCACTCCTTGGTATAGCAGAGAAGGAACGCGACTAGGATTCACACCACAGAGCGGCGTAGTCCATACAAGCTACGGTTCCCTCTCTTCGGCCATGGAGTACCGAACGACAAAGAGGCATGGCAAGACTTAACCTCGGTCATTTGTGAGATATTTCAGTTTGGTACGAATGGAGAAGTGGGCAAATAAGAGAAACACATGCCAATAATTACCAACATTGCGTTAAGGATTTGGTTACGTCGAACCGCAACATATGAAGTCGCCCTACACCGAAAACTTTGGAGCAGAAAAAATCAAAGTACTGAGAAAAGAAACATGATTTCAAAACGGCTTACAAAAAAGGCGCTATAAATTCGAACGGCAACACTCAAGGCCCTCCGAAATATACTCGAAGGAAATTAAAAACCGTCCGGCGAGCTAAAAAAAAAAAAGAAAAGACATATCAAAGAAGGGAGCCAATTTTCTTACCAACTTTTTTGGCTTCGCAAAAAAAAATTGTTAGGAGATAAGCTCAATGGGTAATTGAAAGTATCGCAAGGAGAAACAAGCCGCACGTGCGTGGCCCCCCTCTGTATGTTATTCGATGTGGCGAGAGTAAAATGCAATAAATTTGGGCAATTTGGGGCATTTTTGACCCCCTCTGTGACCCCCTGGGGGCGCGAAGCATAATTTTTCTGAGGTCAAGGATGATCATTTAATTGCCTCTACATTTTGGTCAAGTTTCAGAAAAATTGAATGGATGGATCAAACGTTATGAGAGGAAAAGGGTCATTTTTTGCCATTTGGGGGGAATTTGACCCCCTGGGGGCGCGAACCAGATTTTTCCCAAGGTCAGCGGTACATATTTTCTATTAGGAACAATTGCCTCCACATTTCGGCCAAGTCTCAGAGAAATTGAATGGATTGATAAAAAGTTATGGAGCAAAACATGTCATTTTTTGCCATTTCGTGGTCTTTTGACCCCCTGAGGGGCTAACCAGATTTTTTTTACAAAAATCGGAGAATGTCACTTTCTAACCTGACCAAAGTTACAACTTCATGCAAAATCTCTAGAGAAATACAATAGATGGTTGCGGAGAAAAATCCGGACGGACGGACATACCTCAAAACATAAGCTTCCCAATTTAATAAATCGGGGGACCAATACACACCTATTTCCGTTTCTCAATGATCGATCCTGAAGAAGAACGTGCATTGGGTATAAATAAGTGTTTTATCTATCAGGAGTGGTGCCGATCAGATTTCAACGAAGTTAACTTCCTCAATCAGTCGGTGTGTGATGTCCTGCTGAGCTCAACCAACGTATACATATGGGCCAAGAGCGAGACCACATATTGCAAATTATGTGCAAAGAAAAGATATTTACAGCACACCCTGAGCAGTACTTAAAGTATTAGGTGATGAGCGGTACCGATTAGGACACAATCCTATCATAGAAGCAATCGTCAACCAGTTGATGAAAGTAGTAAAATCTATCAAACAACAGCCTAGGAAGACATGGAGCCTGATAAGGTTCGTCAATACTGGAGTCAATACATAAAAAGATAGGAGAAATGATAAGCCAGTAATCTTCTACCGATGACTAGTATTTCATAGTGGACAGGAAAAATAAGCTAAGATGTCCTAGACACATAACAACAACAGCGCTCAGTCAACCTGATATTGCATGCGAAGAAAAACAATGCAATGCATAATCTGGGAACGTTCAGTGTCATTGGAAGAATCAATTAAATTGGCAAAGAGGAGGAAATAGTCGAACAATGTTGAGTCAATAGATGTACAACTCATTATGACTCCATAAAAGTTGGTTGCAGGGTGTTTTCGGGTAAATCGCTATGCGTGGAAAAGCTTCTAGAAAATACCATCGAGGACCCATTCACGACAATCAGTACAGCAGAAACTGGGTCATTTCGGTGGCCTTTTATCTATCGGACTGAGGTAGTAGTGCTTTGTAGTCGTTGATTTACCAAGGAGGTCAACCCTCCAAGGCCTTGAGTCTCTTATTTGTAGAAGAGTTAGTTTTTTGCTAACTGCCTGAGAGTCCCCTACAGGAGAATGCCGAAGGGATTGCGCAAGCGATTCTGAATAGACTAGACTTCCTTTTTCATTAGGAACGCTGACTTATTCTGCGGTGGGAGGGCATCAATTACCCAGTCGCTATGCAGTGCACTAGGAAAAAATGGCATAGGCTGTGCAGGCAGGAGCAGTTATTTTAAAGGGCGCATACAGTGATAACTGCGTGGTGATTGATTTAGCTAAAAAGGTACAAAATCTGCAAAAAGGATTTGAGTAAGAAATGTGGTCGAAGAACTAACACAATGTAACTTTATAAATGTGTTTTTTTAGTTTTTTTCATTGACAAGTTGAACTGTTGGATGATCTTTCGTGTATCCTAATACGTGCTATATTTATACGCGAGTTCGGTACAATGTTTATTTTTTCACGTAGATCTATTCAAGTCATGTCTAACTAGTGAAACAGTTTGGATGAATTTAATGAATAAATATTAGCATTGTAGTGGCTAATAATTAACGTGCAGATTGACCGCAATGCTAAAATTGAGCACGTTCTGTACAAATAGTTAGTAAATAATTAGTTATAAGTGTATGCTATTAGAATTAATGTGAGTATGACTAATTTTTCTAATGGGTAACGTTTTATTTTCTAGTTACGGTAAAGTAAATTATTTATTGGTTTATAAGTTGTTGATATTAGTATTAATGTAGCAATTTAGATTAATTAGGAAGTTAAGAAAAGAAGAGAGGTAAAACCAGCTCACCCGAATGCGACTCCATAGCATGAAAAAGTCGAAATAGAGAAGGATGAGGAGGGGTATTTAATGGAACATGGGGAGTAGAACCTGTTATCATTATCTCATGCTTGCTGACGTGTCTCTATAAAGGGGTCATAGATTGTCAATTCAAAATAGGAACATATTTAAAATGTTGACGTGTATAGATTAACCCTTTAAAGAAGGCGACCTGGCGCGCCCGGAGTGAGGTCGAGGTTGCGGTCTGATCCGGTATGATGCGGAACCCGAATTTACAGTCATAACATTGAAACACTGACGATTGCACTTGATGCATCTACAAAATATATTTCACGACGAGATCGGCTTTTATTAAAATCAGTTTTCAAAGCCAAATAAAGCTCAATATTCACACCTTTAAAAATATATGTAATTATTTTGTGTGCATTGCCATCAAGTAATAATAAAATGAAAGATAAATAATTATTTTACCTGGATTTTTACCTGGGTGTAATAGAAATTTTCAACCGGCAATTATCTCCAAAGATGTGAACTAGGATTTTGTTCGAGTATGTTGTAAATTTTCTTAGGAAACATGTGTAATAGTTTTCTTGAACATCGACATTAAATAAGAGTATGATGGAACTGTGATCTTTAATTATATATATTAGCAAATATATACTCCCTCTGGTCGCATATGTTTGCTAGGCTGTCGCGTCAGAAGTGAACGCTCACGCGTAAACCGATGGAGCACCAGTCATATTTCTTGGGTTGTTAGACATTTATTTTCTTTGTTTATGACCAAGAATATTTTTAGTCAAAAAAAAAAAAAATCGACCCTACCCCGATTTTTGTTTTACCCTCCCCCATAAATAGAAATAGTTTTAGTTTAAAAAGAAAGAAAAACGTGTTTGAACCCCCCCCCCATACATAGAAATATTTTTAGTTAAGAAAAGAAAAACAATTTTTATTTACCGCTCACCACATTTTTTTGTTATTATTTTAATTAAACAATTTGATTGAGTAAATGTGTGTTTTAAAACATAATGGTTAATAAGATTAAGAAAATAAATAATCTCAGAACGTTTAAATAAAAAAAATCAGAGTAAAAGTAGCACAGTAAATGCCAGCGTGTTGTTTACATTTTAAATAACGCGCCGTCTTGCGTCCATACTGAATAATCGGAGAGCGGTAACCAATTCAATGGATTAACGCTGGCTGTTAAATCAGTTTCGTGATAGATATATAAACTACGTAACTCATTTTGTATGTACATATATAAATAATAAAATAAATATTTATAATTTATAAGTAAGATTATTAGCGAGCAAAATAGCTTAAATACATGTTGAAATCTGAAGAAAACAATCATGAGTGTATATTTGCGAATACTAATTTATTAGAAGTTTAAAAGCAATTAATTATGTAAATTAAGAAATGCGGTTTTTGTAGTAGTATATAAGGTAGCTGGCGGACTAATTAAATAGTAATATTACTCTGGTAGAGTTTCAGCTTCAGACAGACAGACAGATACATAATCTCAATTAGTAATACTAGCAAATATATGCTCCCTCCGATCGCATATTCTTGCTAGGCTGCCGCGTCAGATATGAACGCTCACGCGTAAACCGATGGAGTCCCAGTCATATTTCTGTGGTGGTTAGACATTGATTTTCTGTGTTCATGACCAAGCATATTTTTAGTTAAAAATAAAGAAAAAAAATTCGACCCTACCACAATTTTTGTTGTACCCTCGCCCATAAATAGAAAGACCTTTAGTTTAAAAAGAAAGAAAAAAAATATTTGTACCCCCCTCAATTTTTTTATATTACGATTCATAGAAATATCTTTTATTTAAGAAAAGAAAAAAATAAATTTTGTGACCGCCTTCCCCCAATTTTTTTTATCCCCCCCATACATATAAATAGTTAGCGTGGGTCCTAAAATGTGAAAGCACCAGAAAATAAAATACATTGAACACAGTAGGTGTGTGTGTTTGTTTAATGACCTTTTTTTTAATTAAACAATTTGATTCTACAATCACTTGTATAATTTTACAGTACAATGTGTAAGTTTATTTTGTTGACATTAAAGAAAAAAAAATCACATCTTTTTTTAATAAATAAAACATGGAATTATAAATTCAGTTGAGGTCGTGTAAAAATGATAATATTGGATATGAAAGTATTAAGAAATCAAATACAGTAAACACGAATACGTTTTTAATTCTCGAAAGAAAAAGTTTACCTGAACTGAATTCGTTATAGTATGTGTGTGTGTGTGTGTGCGCGCGCGCGTGTTTTTATATAGTCATTTTTAAGTCTATTATTATTTTAAATAAACAATTTGATTTAATAAATTTCTGTTTTAAAACATAATGGCTAATAAGATTAAGAAAATAAACAAAGTTAGGACGGTTTTAAAAATGAAAAACTGAGCACGGTGAATGACAGCGTTGTTGTTCACATATTTAACGTGCTATATTAACGCCAGCTGTTTAATCAGATCGACATTTTACCGGAGGGAGGAGGGAAGGAGGAAACTAGTGATTAAACCGCCAATGACTTTGCAATTTTAACGGTCCTTGCCATTGAAATGGTTTAGAAAACAGATCGGTTATGAAGAAAAGGGCTTTAATTAATTGTATGAATATTTTTTATTAATATAACCTTATCGGAAAATATTGTAAATACATATGTAAATTTGATAATAGCAGTTATAAGTGTATATTTGTAAATATTAATTTAATTGAAGGTTTAAAGGACTGACTTATGTAAATGGCAAAACCCATCTGGTGTCTGAACGACTTTTAATGACAGTATATAAAGAATTTCAAAAAGATTAGTTTCAGTAAAATAGTCATACTGGAGTTTCGGCTTCAGACAGACAGACAGACAGATACATAAACTCCATTATTTATATATATATATATATATATATATATATATATATATATATATATATTTATGCGTGTATATAAATATATTGAACATGATGTGTGTTGTTTGAATCATGAAACGTTTCTAGTGGTTTAAATACATTTTTGATTATTCAATATGTCAATTACTCTTCGGTTTTGATCCAGAATAATGAGAGATAAAAGAAGTAAAAAGAAAAAAAAAGAAATAACACTGAAATGAAATTAGCCTTCTACAATATATGAGTGCTCTAGAAATAAGACTGCGGAATTATTTTGGGGTAGGAGTTAATTGGGGACTCAAGTAAGCGAGGTATTTTGGAAATTTGCTTAGATTCTGTTATAATGTGTTTATTCATATCAAAAACTGTTGTTATGTCATTATTTAGTATAATTATCATATGGTTGTTTATATGTGATTATAACAACACTTCTCTACTTGCAGTATGATGTTTAGTAGTGAGATATCTAAATAAATTCCTATTGACAGTGTAGTTTTGTGTGTACACTCTTTTGTTCAGCTGGGATATAGTTAATTAGTGCTTTAATTAGTATATTCAACATTCGGCTAAGTGTAGTTTAGCTGTATCTAGTGGCTATGTTTAAAGGTAGTTTTTATTCATGTCGCATAAGAATAGCGTTTAAGTAAACAAACGAAGTAACGAGGTATTATCTGATATTCCGATGTATTTTCAGTCGGAGTAAACAAGCATTTGAATTGATATAATTTTTAAATACATAGAAAAAGTATATTTGCAATGACTAGTTAATTAATTTACTTGTTTATTTATTATTGTGCAATATTCGGAATGACGCATGAGTGTTAGCGTTCGCCCATTCTCGCTAGCGGTGTGTGATGTTTCTATTACCTCGTCTACCAAGAAGGGCAGCATTATACATTAGGTTGTTTTTTTGTGTGTGAAATCAAGGCACCCAAACATATGGAATAATTGGGTTGTAACGAACATAGAAATAACAATTAAAAAATAATGATTGCTACCGTCTAGAATCCATATCAGGATACACACATCTTTACCCTCTACTACACAACATCCCTGTCCACGTCACGGTTACTACACACTTCTTTTGCACTTTCAGACAACTTGACAACCTTTTCCAACAAACTATGTTCGTCACTAAGGATCTAGCAGCTCTTTACCTCAACATACCACACGATGAAAGTGTACAGGCTTGTAAAATATTTCATATTGATAAGTATTTTCCCAACTACAAATACAAGATATATGCAGCTTAATACACTTAATCACTCTACACAATAACTTCCATTTGAAAAATCAACATTTCCCCCAGCGCAAAGGCACTGCTACATTGACACCATTTTCTTTATTTGTCTACACCTCTTTATCAACCTAATAGACATCAATCAATACACTAACAATTACTACTATCAAATTCACCATGGAACACGCATATAACTCGTCAACGTCAACTCCCACAATTAAAGAATATCAACATCCCTCAGCACACAACCCCACAGACAATAACAATAATCATCAATTTGAACAGCAACCACCTTTTAAACTTGAAAAGATCTATCACCTATAGTTATTGCATACATATTAAACGCATATTATCAGCCTACTAGATTGCATCACCAATACCCTATCAAATACATAAAAATTACTAAATATGAACACAAATTAACAGAAAAATATTCTGAAGTACAAACAAAAAAATAACCGCATGCCGATGGAAAACACATGCACAAACTCACAACTTAGCTCACCTAAATGTGAATAACTTAAAAACGAATCCCATTATGCTGGCCCTCTTTAACCTACCTCCGATTAATGCAATTCGACAACGACCTAATTCTACAGTCATACTCACTTGCGCACATGAATACACCCAAAACCTATCGCAACACGAACATTACAAATATAACAAACCTAGATAGCGTTTATGCATACATATAAACACCACAACACTCTTTAACATATCTAATTCTTGATAAACCACCACTTATAATTAAATAATTGAATAAATCAATAGCAGCTTAAATTACTAGTCAATATTAACATAATTAATTCATTAACACGCTTCAACCAACACACATGATTTAAAAACACGTCTCGTGATTTTGACCGAAGTTAGAATCGGAAATAAATAATCAAAGTAATCCTATAACACACAGTCAAATAGATGTATCTACTAGTTGATTGAAAACAGCTTTATCTACTAGTTGATTAAAAAGAGCGTTATGTACTAGTTGATTAAAAAAAAGCTTAATCTACTAGTTGATTAAAAAGAGCTGTATATACTAGTTGATTAAAAAAGTTGTATTTACTAGTTTATTAAAAAGAGCTTTATGTACTAGTTGATTAAAAAAGCTTTATCTACTAGTTTATTAAAAAGAGCTTTATGTACTAGTTGATTAAAAAAAAGCTTTATCTACTAGTTTATTAAAAAGAGCTTTATGTACTAGTTGATAAAAAAAAACTTTATCTACTAGTTTATTAAAAAGAGCTTTATGTACTAGTTGATTAAAAAAAAGCTTTATCTACTAGTTTATTAAAAAGAGCTTTATGTACTAGTTGATTAAAAAAAACTTTATCTACTAGTTTATTAAAAAGAGCTTTATGTACTAGTTGATTAAAAAAAAGCTTTATCTACTAGTTTATTAAAAAGAGCTTTATGTACTAGTTGATTAAAAAAAACTTTATCTACTAGTTTATTAAAAAGAGCTTTATGTACTAGTTGATTAAAAAAAAGCTTTATCTACTAGTTTATTAAAAAGAGCTTTATGTACTAGTTGATTAAAAAAAAGCTTTATCTACTAGTTTATTAAAAAGAGTATTATGTACTAGTTGATTAAAAAAAACTGTATCTACTAGTTTATTAAAAAGAGCTTTATGTACTAGTTGATTAAAAAAAGCTTTATCTACTAGTTTATTAAAAAGAGCTTTATGTACTAGTTGATTAAAAAAAAGCTTTATCTACTAGTTTATTAAATAGAGCTTTATGTACTAGTTGATTAAAAAAAACTTTCTCTACTAGTTTATTAAAAAGAGCTTTATGTACTAGTTGATTAAAAAAAAGCTTTATCTACTTGTTTATTAAAAAGAGCTTTATGTACTAGTTGATTAAAAAAAACTTTATCTACTAGTTTATTAAAAAGAGCTTCATGTACTAGTTGATTAAAAAAAACTTTATCTACTAGTTTATTAAAAAGAGCTTTATGTACTAGTTGATTAAAAAAAAGCTTTATCTACTGGTTTATTAAAAAGAGCTTTATGTACTAGTTGATTAAAAAAAAGCTTTATCTACTAGTTTATTAAAAAGAGCTTTATGTACTAGTTGATAAAAAAAAACTTTATCTACTAGTTTATTAAAAAGAGCTTTATGTACTAGTTGATTAACAAAAAGCTTTATCTACTAGTTTATTAAAAAGAGCTTTATGTACTAGTTGATTAAAAAAAAGCTTTATCTACTAGTTTATTAAAAAGAGTATTATGTACTAGTTGATTAAAAAAAACTGTATCTACTAGTTTATTAAAAAGAGCTTTATGTACTAGTTGATTAAAAAAAAGCTTTATCTACTAGTTTATTAAAAATAGCTTTATGTACTAGTTGATTAAAAAAAAGCTTTATCTACTAGTTTATTAAAAAGAGCTTTATGTACTAGTTGATTAAAAAAAAGCTTTATCTACTAGTTTATTAAAAAGAGCTTTATGTACTAGTTGATTAAAAAAAACTTTATCTACTAGTTTATTAAAAAGAGATTTATGTACTAGTTGATTAACAAAAAGCTTTATCTACTAGTTTATTAAAAAGAGCTTTATGTACTAGTTGATTAAAAAAAAGCTTTATCTACTAGTTTATTAAAAAGAGCTTTATGTACTAGTTGATTAAAAAAAACTTTATCTACTAGTTTATTAAAAAGAGCTTTATGTACTAGTTGATTAAAAAAAAGCTTTATCTACTAGTTTATTAAAAAGAGCTTTATGTACTAGTTGATTAAAAAAAACTTTATCTACTAGTTTATTAAAAAGAGCTTTATGTACTAGTTGATTAAAAAAAAGCTTTATCTACTAGTTTATTAAAAAGAGCTTTATGTACTAGTTGATTAAAAAAAAGCTTTATCTACTAGTTTATTAAAAAGAGTATTATGTACTAGTTGATTAAAAAAAACTGTATCTACTAGTTTATTAAAAAGAGCTTTATGTACTAGTTGATTAAAAAAAGCTTTATCTACTAGTTTATTAAAAAGAGCTTTATGTACTAGTTGATTAAAAAAAAGCTTTATCTACTAGTTTATTAAATAGAGCTTTATGTACTAGTTGATTAAAAAAAACTTTCTCTACTAGTTTATTAAAAAGAGCTTTATGTACTAGTTGATTAAAAAAAAGCTTTATCTACTTGTTTATTAAAAAGAGCTTTATGTACTAGTTGATTAAAAAAAACTTTATCTACTAGTTTATTAAAAAGAGCTTCATGTACTAGTTGATTAAAAAAAACTTTATCTACTAGTTTATTAAAAAGAGCTTTATGTACTAGTTGATTAAAAAAAAGCTTTATCTACTGGTTTATTAAAAAGAGCTTTATGTACTAGTTGATTAAAAAAAAGCTTTATCTACTAGTTTATTAAAAAGAGCTTTATGTACTAGTTGATAAAAAAAAACTTTATCTACTAGTTTATTAAAAAGAGCTTTATGTACTAGTTGATTAACAAAAAGCTTTATCTACTAGTTTATTAAAAAGAGCTTTATGTACTAGTTGATTAAAAAAAAGCTTTATCTACTAGTTTATTAAAAAGAGTATTATGTACTAGTTGATTAAAAAAAACTGTATCTACTAGTTTATTAAAAAGAGCTTTATGTACTAGTTGATTAAAAAAAAGCTTTATCTACTAGTTTATTAAAAATAGCTTTATGTACTAGTTGATTAAAAAAAAGCTTTATCTACTAGTTTATTAAAAAGAGCTTTATGTACTAGTTGATTAAAAAAAACTTTATCTACTAGTTTATTAAAAAGAGCTTTATGTACTAGTTGATTAAAAAAAGCTTTATCTACTAGTTTATTAAAAAGAGCTTTATGTACTAGTTGATTAAAAAAAACTTTATCTACTAGTTTATTAAAAAGAGCTTTATGTACTAGTTGATTAAAAAAACTTTATCTACTAGTTTATTAAAAAGAGCTTTATGTACTAGTTGATTAAAAAAAACTTTATCTACTAGTTTATTAAAAAGAGCTTTATGTACTAGTTGATTAACAAAAAGCTTTATCTACTAGTTTATTAAAAAGAGCTTTATGTACTAGTTGATTAAAAAAAAGCTTTATCTACTAGTTTATTAAAAAGAGTATTATGTACTAGTTGATTAAAAAAAACTGTATCTACTAGTTTATTAAAAAGAGCTTTATTTACTAGTTGATTAAAAAAAACTGTATCTACTAGTTTATTAAAAAGAGCTTTATGTACTAGTTGATTAAAAAAAACTTTATCTACTAGTTTATTAAAAAGAGCTTTATGTACTAGTTGATTAAAAAAAAGCTTTATCTACTAGTTTATTAAAAAGAGCTTTATGTACTAGTTGATTAAAAAAAACTTTATCTACTAGTTTATTAAAAAGAGATTTATGTACTAGTTGATTAACAAAAAGCTTTATCTACTAGTTTATTAAAAAGAGCTTTATGTACTAGTTGATTAAAAAAAAGCTTTATCTACTAGTTTATTAAAAAGAGTATTATGTACTAGTTGATTAAAAAAAACTGTATCTACTAGTTTATTAAAAAGAGCTTTATGTACTAGTTGATTAAAAAAAAGCTTTATCTACTAGTTTATTAAAAAGAGCTTTATGTACTAGTTGATTAAAAAAAACTTTATCTACTAGTTTATTAAAAAGAGCTTTATGTACTAGTTGATTAAAAAAAACTTTATCTACTAGTTTATTAAAAAGAGCTTTATGTACTAGTTGATTAAAAAAAAGCTTTATCTACTAGTTTATTAAAAAGAGCTTTATGTACTAGTTGATTAAAAAAAACTTTATCTACTAGTTTATTAAAAAGAGCTTTATGTACTAGTTGATTAAAAAAAAGCTTTATCTACTAGTTTATTAAAAAGAGCTTTATGTACTAGTTGATTAAAAAAAACTTTATCTACTAGTTTATTAAAAATAAGCTGTATCTACTAGTTTATTAAAAATAACCTGTATCTACTAGTTTATTAAAAATAACCTGTATTTACTAGTTTATAAAACTAAGTGTTATCTACTAGTTGATAAAAAATAAGCTTTATCTACTAGTTTATAAAAATAAGTGTTATCTACTAGTTGATTTAAAAAAAGCTTTATCTACTAGTTGATTAAAAAAGCTTTATCTACTAATTGATTAAAAATAACCTTTATCTACTAGTTGATTAAAAATAACCTTTATCTACTAATTGATTAAAAATAACCTTTATCTACTAGTTGATTAAAAATAACCGTTATCTACTAGTCGATTAAAAATAAGCTTTATCTACTAGTTGATTAAAAAAGCTTTATCTACTAATTGATTAAAAATAACCTTTATCTATAGTTGATCAAAAATAACCTTTATCTACTAGTTGATTGAAAATAAGCTTTATCAACTAGTTTATTAAAAATAACCTTTATCTACTAGTTGATTAAAAATAAGCTTTATCTACTAGTTAATTAAAAATAAGCTTTATCTACTAGTTTATTTAAAATAACCTTTATCTACTAGTTGATTAAAAAGAGTGTGATCTACTAGTTGATTAAAAATAAGCTTTATCTACTAGTTGATTAAAAATAAGCTTTATCTACTAGTTTATTAATAATAACCTTTATCTACTAGTTGATTCAGAAACCTTTATCCACTAGTGTGATTAAGAAAAGCTTTATCTACTAGTTTATTAAAATAGCCTTTATCTACTAGTTGATTAAAAAGAGTTTTATCTACTAGTTGATTAAAAAAAGCTTTATCTACTAGTTTATTAAAAATAACATTTTTCTACTAGTTGATTCAGAAAACTTTTTCTACTAGTTGATTAAAAAAAGCTTTATCTACTAGTTGATTAAAAATAACCTTTTTCTACTAGTTGATTCAGAAAACTTTTTCTACTAGTTGATTAAAAAAAGCTTTATCTACTAGTTTATTAAAAATAACCTTAATCTACTAGTTGATTAAAAATAAACTTTATCTACTAGTTGATTAAAAAGAGCTTTATGTACTAGTTGATTTTAAAAAAGCTTTATCTACTAGTTTATTAAAAATAAGCTTTATCTACTTGTTTATTAAAAATAACCTTCATCTACTTGTTGATTGAAAATAACCTTTATCTACTAGTTGATTGAAAATAACCTTTATCTACTAGTTGATTAAAAAAGCTTTAAGTACTAGTTTATTCAAAATAACCTTTATCTACTAGTTGATTAAGAAAGCTTTATCTACTAGTTGGTTAAAAAAAGATTTATCTACTAGTTGATTAAGAAAGCTTTATCTACTAGTGGATAAAAAGATGTAACTACTAGTTTATTAAAAATAACTTTTATCTACTAGTTGATTACAAAAAGATTTATCTACTAGTTAATTAAAAAGCTTTATCTACTAGTCTGGTAAAATAACCTTTATCTACTAGTTAATTTCAAAAAGCTTTATCTACTAGTTTATTAAAAAATAAGCTTCATCTACGAGTTGATTGAGAAAACTTTATCTACTAGTTTATTAAAACATAACCTTTATCTACTAGTTCATTAAAAAAAGCTTTATGTACTAGTTGATTTACATAAAGCTGTATCTACTAGTGTATTTCCAACTCAGTCAAGAATAAATTATTTTTTGACTGAGGAAATGTTTATATTAATTTAGTCATATGTTATTACTAATCAACTTTTTCTCTAATAATGAAGATGGATTTCCCCACAGTAAATAGAGCTATTGTGTCGCACTCTGCCGTTGTAAAGAGACAACGAATAGAAACATAACACACCGCTACCAAAGGTCAAGGAAAACTTACACGTATGCTTCAATCAAACTTTCACGCAGACCAATAGAAAGTAATAAACAAATTCGTCAGTTATCAAGAAAATTATTTTCTATGCATATAAAAATGTATATCAATTAAAATGCTCGTTTTCTGAAGCTGGGCATAGATCAGGATCTTAAATAATATATTGTTACGGCTACGTATTGTTATGCGGCATGAATCAATAAACATCTCTTTAAAAAAACAACCTTCAGACACAGTTAACTACACTTACCTGATCTATAAATGTATCAATTAAAACACAAATTCACTCGAGATTAAGAGAACACGATTGTAAACACAAAACTACACTTACCTGATATTTAAATGTATCAATTATACCAATAATCCACTCAAGCCCAAGAAAACAAGATTGTAAACACAAAACTACACCTACCTGATCTTTAAATGAATCAATTAAAAGAAAAATTCACTCAAGACCACAAAAACAAGATTGTAACCACAAAACTACACTTAGCTGATCTTTTAATGTATCAATTAAAACACAAATTAACTCAAGCCCAAGAAAACAAGATTGTAAACACAAGACAACACTTACCCGATCTTTAAATGTATCAATGTAAACACTAATTCACTCAAGACAAAGAAAACAAGATTGTAAACACAAAACCACACTTACCTGATCTTTAAATGTATCAATTGAAACACTAATTCACTCAAGACCACAAAAACAAGATTGTAAACACAAAACTACACTTACCTGATCTTTAAATGTATCAATCAAAACTAAAATTCACTTGAGACCAAGAAAACAAACTTGTAAACACAAAACTACACAATCCTTGGCTGGATATTAACATCTATCGGGAGGCATAACCTAACGGTAGTTAAGAAGTCAGGTTATAATCCCGCTGAAAACCACCCCACTATAATTCTACTTAAATAATTACATAACCACACTTTTTAAATAAATAAATGCAATAATGACAATATCTAGCCATATATAAACTACACCTAGCTATTTACCCCGATTTTTCCTCTTACCAAAAATAAACATTTGCCCCTCGTATTTCTAGCACACTTCTATCTTGCACAGGCGTCATATTAGTCCTGTGTTTTTCTTCTTTTTTCTTTATCTATCTATTCCGAATGAAACACGCAAACCGTTTCAAATATTGAATAATAAAAGAATTATTAAAAGATATATCGTTTTATACTTAAGCTATCACCAACCATTTTAAGAATACATTTCTAGCAGCATACGTGGACTATCAAACACGCACGCAAACACACGCACACACACACATACACATACATATATATATATATATATATATATATATATATATATATATATATATATATATATATATACGATAAAACGCCGGTACAATAAAAATACACTATAACGCTTGATTTTAAGATAAAATACTTAATATAAGCCATTATTAAACCAACTATAGAGCACTTTACCGAATGTTAAGATAACTAACGCATGATATATATATATATATATATATATATATATATATATATATATATATATATATATGGTTTCTCTATTTTCTTTTTCTTTTTCTTATCTTTCTGTTTTTGCTGGAGATAGGGCATCCTACCGGATGCCAGACATTCACCGGCTATTTCAGACACTCCAGTCTAGAGATCGTGTTAAGATTCTAACCGTACCTTTAAGTGCAGTTGTTTGTATTTGTATTTTGTATTTCTCTTGCACTCGGTTCACCGGGTATACTCGCCAGATAGCTCTTGGAATTCTTCTTCATTTGTCCTGTTGCTCCTATAATTACTTGTATGATTGAGATTTTCCTAAGATTCTAGTTTCTTTTCATGTCGTACATAAGACCTTGGTATTTCGTAATATTTTCCCTTTCTGCTCTGTTCAATCCTGCATCATTAGGGGCACTGACTTCAACTAGAGTTGCTACTTTCTCCCTTTTGCCCCATATTACGATGTCAGGTTTAACAGCTCCGTTTTCTAGATATGTAGCTGTAGAGATTGCATAGTCATAGTGGATGGTGTATAAATTATTTCCAACTGTTCTTTCTGGTATATGCTCCCAGTGTGTGTGTGTGTGTAAACTGTTAGCGTGTAAAATACGCACACTTGTCTATTCCATTGACGAAACCATTTATAATTGTTAGATGAAGCGAGAAAGGAAATACAATCAAGCAACCACGTCAGACCTACCCGCTTGTCTAAAATTTATTCCTAAATATATCTCCACTTAAAAATTAAATTTATAGAGTCTTGTTTTTTTAGGTATTCGCTCCTTCCAACACTAATAAGGCTTTCTGGAATATAACCTGGATGCTTGGGTGTCATCCATCTGATCGTCATGAATTTAGAAAAAAAAACGGTGTCTTTCTTCAGAAAAAGGTGTCTGTCCTCTTGAAGGGTAATCCCTCCCAAATTTTTATGAACTTTAACCCCAATCTTCGAAGTATCGACGTACGCATTTTAGGCTAAACATGGGATGCTTTTCCGTTCCGTTTTTTATGATGATCAACACTTATTAGTGGATAGCTTAAGATTTGACGATATACTTTAAGTTTTATGTTTTTTTAAATCTTATTCGGATTTGTATATTTTTATCCAATATAGTGTTTATATATTCTCAATCCATGTCTTTTGGTGCAAGCCATTCTATGTTACTTTAATGTAAATATATTCTGATTCCTTATTTAAATCAAACCTTGGACTATTTTTGAACGCAGAATACGATACGATACGATATCGGTTATGGTCAGTATAGTAAGCCCTGTGTATTAAATTCCGTGAAATCAAATGTATCGATGGAACATTAAACGAATCCTTAATGAAAATCCACAGACAAATATACCTAGTATTGCACAAGTAATTTAACATTCTGTTTTTCTCCTATAGCACGTAAACACACTCTCTCTCTCGCTCGCTTTCCACGTCTCTCTCTCTCTCTTTCTCTCTCTCTCTCTCTCTCTCTCTCTCTTTGTGATTCTCTGTATCTCTCTATTTCTCTATCTACATATACATATATATGTCTACAAAAGTCAAAACAGGCTTGTCGAGAGATAAATAAATAATATTATTATTATTGTAAATCCCCCTTTTATAAGGGTGCGTGTATCCTCATTAGGATGAAATAATTATCTCACCCAGGAAGTAAATGTATAGGGGAAAAAGTAAGTTGGAATGTTTTCCCCTTCAATCTTGACTGCAGCCATCTGGTCATACACCTCCCTCCTCCCTCTCCTCCACTCCCTCTCTGCCATCCACTTTACCTCTGCTCACCCCCCATCTCTTTCTCTTACCACCAGCCACAGTAGTCCTTGCTCACCCCATCTTTCCATTTCTTCCCCACTAATTGTCTTCAACATTCATTGTTATTCTCCAACAAGTACGGACGTGCACCCAGTAGTGGCCATTATTTTATTTTATTTTTCCCCCCAATATGTCTACCCTAAATGTATCTGTACTTGCATGACATTTTTTTCTCTATATTATCATCCTGATGAAGTCTTATGAATAAAGACGAAAAGTTGATGTACACATAAAAAACATCCATTTTTTTTGGTTTTCCTTTTTCATTTTCACATCACGTCGGATTACCTTCATCCTTCTCTTCCCATATATATATATATATATATATATATATATATATATATATATATATATATATATATATATATATATATATATATATATATACAATAATTTAAAACGAACAGAGAATTCAATGTTTAATGACAGTATTAACCGACATATTAATTTAAACGAATAGACTTTGTTAAAAAAAAAGAAAAAAAATTTAGATTAGAATTTAAAATTTAACGACAAAAAAAAAGGAAAGATTCTGAAAAGTAAAAACAAACAAACAAAAAAAGTTTAATAAAGTAAATAGATGAATAAATAAATTAGATAAAAAGTAGATAAATATAATATTAATAAAAACAAAATAATAATAAAATAAATTAATAATAATTAAAAAAAAAAAATTTTTTTAAGTTTATTTTATTTTTGAATCTAGTTTGGTATTTAAAATTTAACCGGTATTTTCTGCGAGACTAAAATAATATCTTACGGTACCTTCATATGCACACTTAAACTTGAAAAGTTGAACACGGTTCTGAAGAAGCAAAGAGTTCCCGAAAATTAAAAAAAATAATATTATATCATACGGAATTTCCACGAGACAATCTTGATACAGGTATTACATAACATTGTAACATTGTGTAGATAGACAGATATATATATATATATATATATATTTTTTTTTAGGGGAAAAAACAACTACAAAAAATAATAAATATATATATATGTGTATGTACACATTGTATTAAGGTTGAAACTAATTCATTTGTTCCACCATTATATGTCTTATTTGCTCCAACTTGTGTCTATCCGTCACACCTCTGCATTGTATTGCCTTCTAAATATCACATTTCTATATACCAATAAACAATGCTTCAAGCAAACTACATACACCTCTTATATATATATATATATATATATATATATATATATATATATATATATATATATATACATCTCAGGTAAACTTAATTACACTATAATCATTTGCTGATGTTGACAGAATTCAACATAAATAACAGTTTACTATGTACAATCGTTTCTGAGACGATATGGTTTTTTATTGATATCGAGTATGTTCATCAACACATGGTCTGGACACCAGTATATATAATTATAATAATATTATATATGTATACATAGTATAACAAGTACGCTACACAGAAACAATATGTTTAATTACCGAAGGCTACCCGATTCTCTTTCGAGAATGAAACATAAATGTTTCTCTGTAGCATATATTGCCATATTACAACTACTGAGCTCTACTCAAGTATTGAGCACTGTTGAAGTAAATATTGAAAATTCATATACGCAATATATTACATTATTTTATACTTTTTTATCTGTATATATTTGAAATCATAACTTATATATATATATATATATATATATATATATATATATATATATATATATATATATATATATATATGAAAAGTTCGAATGCAAAACGCGATAAACGCCGTTTAAAAAATTTCGAAGCTAGTACTATGAGCAGTGTTACATTTCAACACTCGACCACACACTAAATTTATGTTTTACATGATATGATACCGAAATAATTAATATTTGCTTTCAATTAAAATAATCCCTTATTCAAAGTCTATTTTTAATATATTCGTTCTTTTATCGATTAAAGTCTCAATTGAAACAAATTGGAGTTATCGCGTTTTGCATTCGAACTCTCCATAAATATATATATATATATATATATATATATATATATATATATATATATACGCAAAATATAACCAATATATATATATATATATATATATATATATATATATATATATATGTATATATATATTTATATATATATGTATATATATATATATATATATATATATATATATATATATATATATATATATATATATATATTAAAATGACAAACGTCCTTTTTTTCTGAAGAAGTTCGCCAACACGGACGAAACCGGTCAAATCTCTTGTTTTTGTTTTTCTCCTGCACTTTAACCTGTTTTCTGTTTGTCATTTTTCACACATTTTGTCTACCACGGCATTTCATTTTCATGAATTATCGTATACCATACCCCATATATATATATATATATATATATATATATATATATATATAAGCAATATATAACTAATATGTGGGCGCAATGCGTATTATGGTTGAAGCTTTAATGTATGTGTATATATATATATATATATATATATATATATATATATATATATATATAGAAAGAGAGAGAGAGAGAGAGAGTTGTATATAGCCAACTGTTCAATCGAACAGAACAGGACAAATCTAGTTACATCACAGGGCAGGGCGCGTGAACATCGACCTACGCCCAAATCAAAATCGCCTCCCGGGGTAGTTAATCAGAATAAACTCCTAGCAAACCACAGGATCAAAAAGGCATCTCTTTTTCTCTACCTACCTATATATGTATCTAAATCTATCTCCCTATCTATCTCTTTATTTAAAAACTATCTATCTATTTCTCTCTTTACCGATTGAACAATATGCTGAGAGCCATATTAATCACAGTGACGACGTAAACTGACTTACACCGCTGAAAAGCTCGATAAAATGGCTTCCGGCGGCAAGCAATCAGTGGAAGTATTGAAACTGCGCAAAAGGTCTCAGAAGTGAAATCTTTAGGTACAAGCGAAATCTTTACCGCCAAAAAAGATAAAACAACTGTTCAACTATTTTTTCTATCTTTACTGTTGCTTTCTTAACCTATTCTGAATAAAACGCACTTCTCTTATCTCATGAGTGCGTACACGTTGATTACGTTTATATTTAGAATACATACGATATCCAGACATAGAACGTTTTCACCTCATACATAAGGTAAATTACTAACTTACTGATTGTATATATAGTATTTGGTGTGATCTGATAGAATGAAATACAACATAGTGCTCATTTATTAAATGATATAACCATTATGTTCATTTATCATTTGTGTTACAGAAAATATGAACATATCAACATGATACCAACCATCGGTTTCGATTTCTTACAGTTCATCACATGTTGTAAAATAAACAAACCTAGCGTTAGCTTTCGTCAGTCATATTGGAAAGCCACATTATGTTAATTTTCTTTAACCGTGACAACTCGAAACCGATCATATCATGTTATTATGTTCTAATTATTTTAACACACTTACTATTAAATTGTATATAGAGGGTGTGCAAAAATAAGGGTCATATTTTTAAAAATTCATAACTTTTTTATTTATTGATTTTTTTTTATTTTTTTAGAATAAGTAAAGGACCCCTTCCGAAGCAAGCATGAGCCGTATTAGCCCTAAGGAACGTACCCTCATTTAGAAAACATTATTTTTGCTTAAAAAACTCAAAACAGTGTAAAAAACAATACTTTAGTTTTTGTAAGTTTTAAGAAGTGTTTTTCGGCTAAAATTTGTTTTGTTTATTTCAAAAAATCTCAGAAGGGTCAGTCTACACACACATAAAGTTTGGTGAGTTTAACTTTTATTTTGTGGAAGTTATTCAAATTCAAGTTATCGAAATTTAAAGATAGGACCCTTATTTTGGCCCACCCTGTATATATATATATATATATATATATATATATATATATATATATATATATATATATATAAATTCAAATGTATATATGTATATATATATAAATTCAAATGTATATATGTATATATATATATATATATATATATATATATATATATATATATATATATATGCGCATATTCATTTTTGTAGTCAACCCATCAGCATCCAAGCTAAATATACATGAATATATAATTCCAGAGCATTTATAAATAGACAATAGAAAGAAAAGTAGAGTTCAGTGACTATATATCGATTTTCCAGAAAAAATATCCATTTTTTAACGGCTGTTTAATGGCTATTTGTCTAAACAATAAAATGTTTCAAGCTTATCGGTATAAATTCAAGATATTTTCTAAAGGATTCATCACTGAATTATTTTTTCACCGATTTAAACAAAAAAAATACCAGAACCGTTACCATGAAAATTGTTCACTTCATTTTACTGATTCTTAGTCGAGAGGAAAGCCTTTTAATTGCTATGTTTTTACCCCAGTCTAAAAGTTATAACATTGAATTTTGAAACCCGTGTATATACTGATAAATATTATTGAGTGTAAATATATTACAGAAATATTACAAAATATTAATCATGTCATACATTAAGTATTCTTATTAAATTCATATTTATATATATATATATATATATATATATATATACAGAGTGAGAGAGAGAGAGAGACACCGAAAGCGCTAGAAGAATGACCCACGACACAACGTTAGGTGCCATACTCCACAAATTATCACCAGAAAACCGACGAATCGCTCGCCGTGTCGAGAAATTTAAAAGAAAGATAGCGAAGAGAGAAAACTCCGTGGTCTTTAACGACGCGTCTATAAGAAATGACTTTCTGCCGATATATATATATATATATATATATATATATATATATATATATATATATATATATATATATATATATACATGCATATTTCGGCAGCAAGTCATTTCTTATAGACGCGTCGTTAAAGAGATATAATCGGCTTGAGACAACCTTATAATGGTTGAAAGGTCGTTTAACAGTAACACACAAAAATAACCCTATGAGATATAGAGATATCTGAGTATTCTATTAAAGTGTACTTTTTCCTCTCACACGTTGAGTTAGTAAAATGGTGAAAAACATCACTCGTCCTTTCCTCAATTGACCAATTAACTATGTTTTAATATATTTTTCTTTTGGTTTCTTGATCGTACTGGATTCCAGGACAAGAATGAATCTGGTCTGGTAGACTATCCAGCTAAGTGATGCCACTTCAGTTAACATCACTAGAGAAAAGTACTACTCTTCCTTGTATGACCAACTGTTTGCTCACCATACTGCTGGGATCTTATTTTGGTCTCAAATACTATGTCAGTTTGAATATTGTTGTCAAGGTTTAATTGCAGGAGGAAGTATCATCATGTCAGGTCGTCCTGACAAAATATTGTACATGGTGACCTGAGACACTCGACGACAATAAGCATTAAATATATACACATGTGTGTGGGTGAGGGGTAAACATTAATATTTCGCATAAGTGGTACAAGTTTTGTATAAAGTGTATTATTATAGCTGTGTGTTTTGAGCAAAATATTTAAATATACTTTCCACTAGATAAAACATGGTCTACCGAACCGGTAATATCTGATGTTGTATTTAGCTTTAGATGGGCTATGCAGGCTTCATCCGAAGAAGGAAATTTACAGGGAATATAAAATCTACAACAGTTCCCAGCTACATGGGAAGCTATATATACAGTGTTTTGCATTCTCAAATGACCACGCATTTCGTACTGGCCAGGCTCCCCGCCGCTTAACGTCGGCCATCTAACAAGCACTCGTGTGTCTACCAGCTACTATATATATATATATATATATATATATATATATATATATATATATATAAATGTTTCGAGGTACAAAATTTATAAATACATTTAAAAAGAATACGCGGAAATCTCTCTAAGACCCTTTCGACTATCATCTCGTCAGGAGAAAATCGATAGTTTTAATTAATAACGTCGAATGAAAGAGCAAAATGGGGAATTGAGTCTGCCAAAATTAACGTTAAAGCGATTAAAATTAAATTTAATGATTTAGATTAAAGTCGATTAAAAGGCACTACGTTAGGGGATAAAAAAAAAAAAAATTAGTAAGGAGTTCAAAGTTCCCCAAAGAGATTAATACATATATATATATACACATATATATATATATATATATATATATATATATATATATATATATATATATATAGAGAGAGAGAGAGAGAGAGAGAGAGATACATATATATATATATATATATATATATATATGCAAAATTAAATAATTGGTGTATCTATCCATAGGACGCTCTTTTGAATTATTTCAATAGCACTATTATTTCATTTTGCAACCGCCTGACGACGCCCGATGTGGTCGAAAGCGTTCGCACAAAATACGGATATTTTTTACACTTCTTGGAATATAACATCAAATCCGTCGTACGAAGACTAGAAAAAAGCAGAAGTTGGCACTCCTGTTGAATAAAACACACACATATATATATATATATATATATATATATATATATATATATATATATATATATATATATCAACGCGATTATGCAGTATAAATTAAGAGTCTAACCGCTAGTATATATATATATATATGTATATATATATACATATATATATAAATATATAAATATATATATATATATATATATAAAAATATTTATATATATATATATATATATATATGTATATAATAACCACGTGATCTGAATGAATAACAGTATACATTTTGAGTTGAAATATCGATAAAAGAATTAAATTACACACCTTGGTCACATATGTTTCTATTTTTTTCCGTACAATTGTTAGGAAATTGATTAAAGCTGTTTGCTTCACGTCGGTTTGTTTATTCTATACATTTCTTTTTTGTGTTGCTATGTTCTGACCCCCGCTGATAAACAAAAGCCTGGACGAATAATAAGGAAAATTGATTTTAAAAATGAAAGGAATCTCTTTTTGTTTACCTGAATAGATACAAGAATAAAGGTATACATAAAGTATACAGGTGGGCACAGCCTGTGGAACTAAAATGGCGCGCAATTCTCTGATTACACAGAGAAAACGGCGTGCCAATCAATTTTGTTACAGGTACACAATGATAATATCTGGAATGTTATATATTATACATATATATATACATATATATATATATATATATATATATATATATATATATATATATATATATATATACATATATATATATGAAATTAAAAATGGAAAAGCGGAAGACCTTTTTCGCTCAACGTTTCGCCCAAATTTCACGTGGGCTTTGTCAAGAGCGGACGAAGAATACAAAAATGACAAAAGACGAGAAAGTCTATAAATTATCGGGGAATATATATAGTGGTTGGGTTCATGTTGAGATGAAGGGTATGCAAAAAAAAAAAAAAAAAAAAAAAAAAAAAGAAATAAATATATATATATGCACATAAATGTGATCGAGATATATATATATATAACGCATATACATACATATATATCAAATATACATAGAAGTAGCATTGGAAAAGAAGAGGAGAAAATAAAGAGCAGAAAGGGGTCCAAAGGATATTTAATTTAAAGCTCAGGGAATCATCCGGTGTCTATACTTATCTTGTTTTCACTTCTTTCTTGAACACTCTCTCAATACATTACAGTACCCAAAGTATTTTATACAAAATTCTAAAAGAAAAGCTCTACAGATTTACTCAAATTCCAAACAGAAAAACTTATCCACCAGCCCTATAATAAATAGATATATAGCTTTACCAACCAATTCCAACAATAACCCGATTTACACAGAACTTAATAAACTAGGCATAAACATATCCCAAATAACTTCTGCAAGCATTATTAATTTAATAAAAACATCTAAACTGAACACGACACCCAATGTCAAAGCTGGCATATACTCCATTCCTTGTCTAGACTGTAATAAGGTCTACATTGGAGAGACGCAGCGTAATCTGGACAAGCGGATTTATGAGCATAAAAGAGCGATTAAAACCAACAACACACTTAACGCCTTATGTGCTCATACTATGGAGTATGGACATTACTTTGACTTTAAGAAATCCACTTTAATTAAGACAATACACAACAAGTCCACACGTCGAATAATTGAATCAGCCCTCATAGCCCTTTCCACAAATAAAATTAAACAAAGAATGGGCTTCTACAATATCTCCCCCAACCTATCAAAAGCAATCATTAGTGAAAACAAGATAAGTATAGACACCGGATGATTCCCTGAGCTTTAAATTAAATATCCTTTGGACCCCTTTCTGCTCTTTATTTTCTCCTCTTCTTTTCCAATGCTACTTCTATGTATATTTGATATATATGTATGTATATGCGTTATATATATATATATCTCGATCACATTTATGTGCATATATATATATTTATTTCTTTTTTTTTTTTTTTTTTTTTTTTTTTTTTTTTTTGCATACCCTTCATCTCAACATGAACCCAACCACTATATATATTCCCCGATAATTTATAGACTTTCTCGTCTTTTGTCATTTTTGTATTCTTCGTCCGCTCTTGACAAAGCTCACGTGAAATTTGGGCGAAACGTTGAGCGAAAAAGGTCTTCCGCTTTTCCATTTTTAATTTCATACCGTCGGATTATTTTTATCCTTTCATATACTCATATATATATATATAAAGTTAAGTATGTGTCTACAAATGAATATACATATACATATATCTTTCTTATTTTACTTCAGTCGAAGTTCTTAGAAATTAAGAGGCCCTTTCCTCGGGCTTACACTTGCTATTTATATAAAGCCCATAGATACTTGAATATTCCATTAAATTATCATTTACTTGTCATACATTGGGTTAGTAAAGAAGTGAAGAACATTGATGTCTATCTCCCTAATCGACCAGTTGACCCTATTATATTATATCTTTCTTTTTGTCTATTTATCTTACAAATTCCAGGACCTTAATTCATCTAGTCTGGTGGAGAATCCCGCTAAGTATAGCCGTGCCGCGGATAAATAGTATTGAGTGGTAACATTTTCCAGAGTATGTTATTTGAATATGTGGTCAGTGTTTACTTATAGGGAGGAGTATCCTCATGTTAGATTGCCCTGGCAAACCCTTGTACATAGAAACCGAACCCACAGGAAAATTGTTGTGTCTAGTAAGTAATTTAAACTCTCCTATATATATATATATATGTGTATATATATATATATATATATATATATATATATATATATATATATATGCATTGTTTGTACAGTAAATAAAAAAATATGTATATATAAATTATATATACATTTGCAATTGATATATATATATATATAAATATATATATATATATATATATATATATTTATATGTATGTATGTGTGTGTGTGTGTGTGAAAAATGACAAACGGAAAACAAGTTAAAGTGCACGAGAAAAGCAAAAACAAGAGATTTTGACCGGTTACGTTCTGTTCGAGAATGTCTTCAGAAATGAAGATATGGAAATAATTTTATTTAAAAGGCACATACATAGGATGAGGGAAGGATGATCTGATTGGACCACATGAGAAGACATTAAGTGACTACTTTTTTATGATTAACCATTTATGTTATTTAGCCTTCCTCCCACCATCTAAAACACTCATGTACAGATGAATTGGGTACACGGTCACAAGCAAGAGGCAATCATCTAGTAGTCACAATGTGATCATATGGAGGCTGGTGAATATCTGCCCCATTTTAGGATTTTTGATAAGGTGAAGAAACGTATCTGTAATTTGATTGGCCACAGGCTTTTTTCTTCTCTGCACTCTCTCTCTCTTTCACTCTCTCTGTCTCTCTCAATCTCATATACGTAATTTTGCTAGTGTCAGACTTTTCTTTAAATACTATTATAAAATGTGTTCTTTAGAATTGTGTTATATGTTCTCTCCTTCTTTTTTCCAGCTCGTTTTTCTTGTGGTCTCCATCAATTTACTGTGTTGTATACCTCGTAGTAATACGGCTTCCTGTTCCGGTGGCTTCTTTCTAAGAACTGCAGGTTTGTTTAACTCTCTTCCTGCTCAGTTTTTTTCCTTCTACCTATAGCCTTGTTCTTTATAAGATAAAGGTCAATGAGAATCTCCTGTTTTTGCGATAATAATCTTTCGTTTCGTGTTGACTCTTTACAACAAGTCGCTTAATGTCTTGTCTGGAGCGATTTTCATAACAAAATGTATATGGATCTATATCAGTTATTTGAGGTGGTTCCTCGGGAATTTTATTTGCTGCCTAAATAATGATATTTTTATGTAAGTAAGCATCCAAAATTATTCCTGACAGACCATTTAAAATGTTATTTCTAGTTTAAGCGTAAAAGATTTTAATTTTAAAATTTGATTCGTGGAGGTAATAACGCTGTTTCTTTCACCTGTTTACCCAGAATACTTAAATAATTATATTTATTTCGTTTAATCAATAGATAATAAGGAAGGACCTACGTTTGGGATAAACACAGTTTTTGTAGTATAACCCACTTTTCTCTGTTCTTATCAGCCGGGGATACGTTGTCGACTATCAGCCCAAGAGTGATTTGTTGCTGTCGGGCTGAAGTATAACCCTGTCTTGTCTCTAGGTGCCCCCCCCCCACGTTTCTCTTTTAGAAGGGCTTAGTTAATCGCTAATCGCTAAACGCCGTAGGCGCCTTTTCAGAGAAGTACTTAGTTTTTTTTTGTAGGCAATAGTCCGCTTATTATAGTTACATGGCTTTCCAACTTAACACCTGGGCTTGTGTCGAACCTCCTAGGGAGGTAGATGAAATAAGTATGAACTTGAGATATACCCCCACAATCATATATGTCCTGGGACAAGTTTACCTAGAGTACTTGAATAAGTATATTTAGTTTTGATCAAAGTAGTTATTACATTACTATATAGTCGGCCTTCTTGCTTGACACCTATAAAAAAGAAAAAAAATGTAGGTGATACCAATAGTAGGATAAATACGGTCTTCTATTGAAATGACAATCTGTGTTTTCATGTGTTTATTTGTGTTGAGTTTTAGTACAAGTCCACCGTCCTGGATAATGGAACGCGAACCGTGGACGTCGAGACACGGGGTAAGCTTGGGCACGATTTTCTCTTCTACTAAATTGTATTTATTGTTATATTTTGAGTTGTTGAACTCCCCCTCTAGAAAGGAAGGAAATGCAAGATATGTTGCGAGATAAATAGATTAAATTATCTTTACACGGTTGTGTAATAATTCTTAAAAATGCATGTTCTAACAACTTAATTTTGTCTACTTCAGGAAATCAAATTGCCAAAGAACAAGTACGAAACGCCGCGTTTCAAATGAACATTGATATATATATATATATATATGTAAAATTAAAAATGGAATAAAGAATAAGCAATTCAACAACTAACAAAATAACTCAAAAACTCATCTTGTAAAGTTCCACCGAGATATTTCGGTCGTGGATACGGCCATTTTCGATCAGTTATCCAGTTATCCAGCCGTATCCACGACCGAAATATCTCGGTGGAACTTTACAAGATGAGTTTTTGAGTTATTTTGTTAGTTGTTGAATTGCTTATTCTTTATTCCATTTTTAATTTTACATATTGTCTGAAACATTGTTTCTTTTTTCCCATATATATATATATATATATATATATATATATATATATATATATTGAAGCGTCAGTTGGAGCTCTTTAATGATTCAAAGCCACCATACCGTTGAGAGATTTACCTTTTTTTCTCTCCCTCTCAATTGTTTTCTCCAACTGAAACAATTTTTCTCCCTAATATCTAATTTGATGTTCTTAGTTTTTAATTTTTCATTCTTACGTTTTCTCTTAGAGGGTCAGCCGAAAAGGCCCGAAGGACAATTTTAGCAATCATCTTTATTTTTCCACCCGCCCGTTTCATTGATTAACAAAAATGTTTCCTCTGATAAATAATTATATATATATATATATATATATATATATATATATATATATATATATATATATATATATATATATATATATGGGAAGAGAGGGATGAAAGTAATCCGACGTGATGGGAAAATGAAAAGGGAAAACCAAAAAATGGATGTTTTTTATGTGTACATCAACGTTTCGTCTTTATTTATAAGACTTCATCAGGATGGTAAAATAGAGAAAAAATGTCATGCAAGCACAGATACATGTAGGGTAGACATATTGGGATAAATAGAATGAAATAGTGGCCAACTACTGGGTGGACGTCCGTATTTGTTGGAGAAATAGAAATGAATGTAGAAAAGAATGAGTGGGGAAAAAATGGAAGGATGGGGTGAGCCAGGACTACTGTGGCTGGTGGTAAGAGAAAGAGGTGGGGGATGAGCATATATATATAAGCAGATAGATAGATTTAAATAGGTTTAATATTTTAGATAGATAACTAGATGTAACTATTTAAACACGGTTGTTCTTATTTATATGTTCCACCACGACGGCAGAATAAGACACAAAGTCCGTTTAATCTGGGAAAAATCCAGCTAGCGAAAAAAAAAACATCCTGAATTGGAACAAAAATAAAAACTTACGTTATTTAGAAGGATTATCACTTAACTAGCAGATGTCAAAAAATAAAATCTAATATTAGAACATAAGCTACCTTTTGTTTCTAAAATAACATGTTATAAAAAAAATGATTTATTGTACAGAAAGACATTAACTTGCAAGGGGTAAACACCACACACATATATTTTGTACTACCATATTATTTCTTCCGGGCATTCTGTGTCAATCCATATGCGCAAAACCAATTTTCGATATTTTTATCTAGAGGTCTAAGGGTGCATATTTAGTTCTATCTACCTTATTGTATATTGTTAAAGGCTTACCTATACTCGTGACTTTAATGATCAATACGTAGACTAGTATTGATTTTCTTTGTCATTTCTTTTTTTTTATTTTTTTCTCTTAATGTACGCTCTTTCTCAATATATTTTACTTTCGATTTCTGTCTCTTTTATGGTCTGCTTTCATGTTTCAGTTTCTTTGTTTCTTTCTACGTCAAGTTTTAATATGGCGTCTATCGTTTTCTTATTCTCTTCTTCCTATCCAATATCTAACTTCCGGTGAGGAGCCAAGAACTCGGTTATCTCTGACATGGCGCGAAAATGTAAAAAAACAACTAAATATGATAAATCGCTTTCAAGTATACGCACATGATCTTTCGAAAGACGCTAGGTCAAAAAGTTAATACCGTTTCAAGCTACGAGCAGCACTTATTTCATTAAGCCGCTCTCAGAGTAAATATATTGTATATAAGTCATGCATTACTAAGCAAACGTGGTTTATCGCAGACATATACATACATATACAGCTATGTACGCATACCCATTATGTGTCTACGTCAAAGATAAAAGATAAATATTTTACGATTTTTCTAGTATAAGATATAGTCATTTACCTTACTTGCAACTTTCGGGGGTTTGTCCTTATCTCGGTTGTTGCCATTATTAAAATGTTTCCATCGTTGTACTTTATGATTTCTTTGGGTAACTATTTATTCGATTCATAAATCTTTCAATAAGTATTGCAGAAATTTAAACATTAAGGTGTTGTTACATTGCCCCACAACTGCAGCGAGGTCCGACACTCATAACATAACGATCAGAGTAAGTTTGTAAAATACAACTACTGTAATAGTTCCTTTCCTCGAACTGATAGACTTTGGAATTCCCTCCCCGTTTCCCTAATTGCACTAACATGCAGAAATTTAAATGTAATGTGCACAGACATCTCGCTTCTCAACTCATTAGTTAGAGGGTCACTGTAAGCATCGTCTCTAATAGTAGCCCCTTACGTCCAAATAGCAATGTGCAATGTTGGGTGAAGAAGAGTATGAAAAAAATTAATTAATAAAAAAAATAAAAAAATAAAAATAAAAAAAGGCAGCAATTGGATTTTCTTTCATTAGGGTTGGGACGTAATGGGTGAAAATTTCAGATTCATGCGAGTAGTATTTTTTGTGTTCAGTTATACATAACTAACACTAAACAATCAAACATTTTGAAAATTTTGCAAAATTCATAAGGTGCAGGCTGCTAGTTTTTTGCTATTTTACATTCATGAAAACCCTTTCACAGCCTGGAAATGGTCCTTAATTGCAGTACTATATCAGATTTAACCATCTATATCCATTCATAGCTTTTAAGGATGTTTTAGGACCTGCAATGTCGCATGAAACCACTTTTTCACCGGGAAATGATGGATGTTGAGTCCCGTGGAGCCGTAACGGCTATTTTTGGCTCGCACCTTCTGAATTTTGCAGAATTTTCAAAATGTTTGATTGTTTAGTGTTACTTATGTATCAATAAACACACAAAAATTCTACTCGCATGAATCTGAAATGTTCACCCATTACGTCCAACCCCTACTATAAAGTGTGTCATTCTGGTCTTCTACACAACATTCAGGGTGATTGTAGTGGTAGTAAGGTTCTTGATATTATTATATCTTTTTTTATAAAAGCCTGCGGGTAACTCTGGATGGTGTTGCTTCGTTCAACTTTCATATCAATGCTGGTGATTCTCAGGCATTATTCTAGGCATAACAGTGTTTCTACTCTATATCAATGATCTTCCTGAGAATATCACTCAGAAGAGTTACATCTATTCTGATGACACCACACTGTTGTTGCTTCGCGCCCATCTACGTATGATTATTTGAAATATGCAGATAATCTAGAAGTTGATCTCGGTTCGGTTGTAGATTTGCGTACGAAATGGTGTGTTTTGTTTAATCCTGTTTTGAGTCAGCTCGTGACTTTTAATAAAATGTGTCCTCATTTTCTTTCTGAGATTCTTATGGACGGGACTTCGATTAAAAGGAAATCGACTCTGAAAGTATTTGGTGTGTTTCTCTAATCACACATTTATTGCAGTGCATACATTAGATCCATTGCTCTTTCTGCTTCTCGTAAATTAAGTTCTCTCTATCATCCCTAACACTTGCTCACACCTGAGGAGTTACTCTGTCTCTACAAATATACTCTCAGGCTGTGTATTGTAACTATTGGCATATTTAAATTTGTGAATCTTTGTGCACATTTGGTGGTTCTAATCAGGTGTAGACACGTATCTGTAATTTAATTTAATTTAATGATCTGCTTTCTCTGTCTCTCTGTCGCTCTCTCTCTCTCTCTCTCTCTCTCTCTAATAGACGTGATGGTGTAGGTCTCCGTCTGTTCTATGAATACCGTTCAGATGTGTGTTATTCGGGGTTGTCTGCTTCCTTTGTTTAGGTTCGTTTGACTCGTTTGTTGAGTTGTGTACATTAGTTTTCCGTTTTGATATCACATTGTAATACACCCCCATATTCCAACAGATTCCTTTCCAAGTAGTGCAGGCTTGTTGGGCACTCTGTCATCGTGACGGTTTTACTCCTACCTATAGATTTAGTTTTTTTTTCAAAAATAATGGAAATATGCATACATCTCTGCAATAATCATATTTTATTCTTATAAGCTCATTACATCAAGTGGAGTGATGCCTTGTCTTGAGCGATTCTCATTACAAAACAAAAATACATTAAATTTATAAACCTTTGTCAACAGTGGCGTTCTGAGACTGAGAGCTTCTCATTCAGGAATCAATGTCGGGTGAAAGTAAACAAAACGGAAGCACTTGATTAAAAAGAAGATCGGTGTTTATTTACATTGCCGGTATAGCCTACGTATTGCAGATGGCGAGGAGAATAACGTTATGGTGGTTGTAACAGGGTCTCAAAGTCTCGTTGATTAATTCGCTACGAATTTTTACGAACTTATTTTAGCTCTGCCTTTGCCTACTTCCAAAACTCGACATCCAGCTATATTTACGTGTACGTATCTCTTCTGATATCATTTTCTTTAGCTAGCGTTTCGATGATCGCTTCAAAGGTAAGCAACTTGCTCCTGTCCTCCGACCCTTAATTGTTACTAACTTCACGACAATCTATTGGCGAACATGACTTCTTAAATAATCACTACTAAACTTACACACAATACTTCACAGTGTAAATAAACAGATTTACATTAATTTAGTGTTATACATTTGGACAATACTAGTAAATATTTTGGGGACAAACATTCACTCTTGTCAATATAAGGTTGAAGTTTCCGAAAATGTTCAGTATAATTGTCCACATTTACATCAAGCTTAACGGTTTAATGTTCACTACTAACACTAGGTGATACTAATTCATGATATGATAAATACTTATACGCGGACATTTCTGACGGAGTGTGGGATCTTTAAACTTTTAGCACTACCTCACTTAAACTTAAACCTACAATTTAATTTTTTAAACTCCCTTTTCATTACAAATGCAACTTTAACTTATTAATTATATAAACTATATAAATATTGACATGTTATGTTACTTATTTACATTTGACCAATAATAAATAAACAATAAAAACAATCTTAATTTTCTCACGTGTTCTAACCCCTATCAAATAAAAATTGCTTATATTTTGTATATATATATATATATATATATATATATATATATATATACAAAATGTAATATGTGTATGTTATATTATGAGGTGCCCCGTATGCCTAAAAGTGTGTAGGTCCACTAGTTTTTATTATGAGAGGGAGTGAACTTAGTTCGAGTTCGGTGCAGATCGAAAGGACATCCATTTTGGGACAAATTCATTGGTCATCGAGATGACTAAGTCCGAAAAATCATAACAGCTGGTTAGACCTGGCCAACTTAAAAAGTTTAAGTTAAAAAAAGTCAGACCAGATCCGGTGATGATCTGTATGACAGGACAAAGGACTATGACGTCACTCCTTCTTTCGTGAGAAACTCAGGTTTAAAAATTAGTTACGAGCTTTTTAACCCACCTAATAAACTGGTATTGTCCTGGCCTTTGGGTCTGGATTTACGCCGGTCTATTAGGGGTTGTCTGGTCCTGTGCAGTTCTAGGAGGTGCACCCTCCCAGGCTTTGCTTCCCTCTTTGGGGAGGAGTAAGTGTATTGCTTACTGTCTGAGGCGCCCCTACCGGGGAATGCTGACGGGGCTGCCCAGGCAATTTTTAAATGGTCAGATTGCTCACCTCTCGAGCTCTGGCTTATCTAATCCCACTTTCCCGACCTTGTGTCACATTTTACCTTGTGGGAGGTAGATAAATAGTAGTTACGAGCTTTGCGGCGAGCTGAACGGTCGACCTATTCGGTGGGTCCCGAAATGAAACAGAAGTGCTCAGGAAGTGGGGGCGGGGAATTGAAAATGTAATCGTTCGTCGTAATGGCTGGATCACTTTGAGATCCAGCAGCAATTCCCGTCGCATTTCCCCAGCGAGAAGAATGAATGAGTGAATCGAGGAACGAGTGGACAGAACCCTTCCACAACGAAGTGGAATAAAAAGATAGAATCTCTCTTCAAATTTTGTCTTCGAACGTGTTCGTCTCCGTGCATGAACACAGATTTTATCCACAAGTCAGGTACACCACTACGATCACGAGCCAGCAACGGAGATGAGTGTGCAAGCAAACCCACGACCAACAGTGAGGCAGAACTATTTAAGGTAACTTTTTTTGTGCATAACATGTTGGGTTCTTATCTGTAAAACGAAAAGAACTAGAAATCGAAGGAAAAAGTGGAAAATAATGAATTTTATATGCCTAACGAACAATGTTTAAAATGTGTAAAGTGTTTAAATGGGATACAATGTTTAATGAACTGTGTTTAATGAGTAAGAATTTAAAAGAGAACTATGTTTAAAATGCGTAATTTGAAATGTTAAAGAGAAATATGTTTTAATAACAAGAGGTGGTTAAAAATTAAAAATTAATGTGTAATAGTTTGACAGTTTGAAGGCTTATCATCGCCCTAAGGTAATGTGTATTAAAAGTGCCTGTTGAAAATGCCTATAGAAGTGCCTTACGGAAATGAATTAAAAAAAAGCTGAAAACGCTTTCATAATCTTTTCATAGACTTTTCGTATTGTGTTCGGTTCCGAGAAAATTTAATTCACAAGCGTTATGTAACAAATCCCCCTTTGGTGCCGCGCGCCTTTCGGTGTGTTATGCAACAAACACACACACACATACATATATATATATATATATATATATATATATTATTTGGTACAGAAAATTAGTAAGACTTCAGTAACATCGGTGTCAATCTCTTTAGCTTTGTTGTAACTTGGTGGAGAATATGGAGGATCTCGTATAAGCAACGTGTAGATACGTTATAGTCTGTAGAAGGTTTCAAAATAAGTTGTATTCATTTTACATAACCAATGCATTCTTTATTATTTGTTTGCCCTGGCAATCCATGTTTATTTTGGATCGCATTTAGGAACTTTTAATGTGGACACTTTTGTTAGTAACTATGCCTGTTATATTCACCCTTTTCATGTATCATGTTTTATGTCTTTCTTATGTTTCTTTGACAAACATTCTCTGTGAAAAATAAATATATGAAAATGCAAGCGTCTCTTGATTATTATTGCGTCTTCATCATTGTCTTTTTGGACCTCATGTTGTTCTTCTATTCATTTAACGCCCCTTTTCTATTTACGTTATTTGGTGTGAAGTGTTAAATTAGTATCGTCTAAATGTTGTATTAGAAACACATATGTGAGATTAAAAAGCTTAATACAGTCCTAAACTTGGGGGATTAATTAAAACAAAAAATAGGTTTCAAACTTTAAAAAATATTTATTTAAATACCCGTCAGTCAGTTTTTCTTACTGCTATTTTTATCTGGTGCGTTATTTGTATTTGAATGGTTAAATTAGTTGTGTGTAAGTTATGCGTAAAAGAACGATATATAAGGTTACACTTTACTTCACAAATAATTGAAAAAAAAGAAATTAAAATGTTAAATTAAAATTTTAATTACATTTTTTAAAAAATGTAAAATGTTTTATTATTTTGAAAATAATTGAAAAGTATCGTAAGTCAGTTTTAGCTTACGGTAAAAAACGGTCTAAGGGAGACAACTGTACAAACTCTTTATTAAATTAAATTTTGGAAGTTTAATATAAACATTTGAATAATAAACTTATAATGGAGTATCGATTTATTATGCAATTAATAATTAATAAGGTGGATTATGAGGCCTGTTTAAGAGTTAAGAATAAGAGTTTAGAAGTAAATACTCTTCTTAGGAAATAAGTAGTTTTTAAGCCTACTTTATTAGTATCATGAAAAAGGGATTTTTTTCCTTTAACAACCTTATATTTTCTTGATATATTTTACTTGTTTAAAGTGTTGGTCTTGAGATGGGATATTTTAAGTTGACTGTATGATGAAAAGGTGAGGATTAAAATAACATTTTATATCGTTGAAATGAAGTTGAGTGTAAATAAATAAATGCTTACTAAAAAAATATACACATTATTTTAGCTTCTGAGCTTACATATGTTATATATATATATATATATATATATATATATATATAGTCTAAAGAAGCTTTGAGTTATTTTAAACAAAAAGACAAGAAAAAGGAAAATGCAGTTTAAATTCCCAGAGAAACTAACTAATAAACAGTGTAGACTTAACATTTGTTTGAAAATTCATAAATAAATAATATATAATATAATAGTAAGTAAATAAAATAAAAAGGGGAATTAAGTATCTAACAGTGAAACAAAAGCAGGAGACCTTAACGTAAGCATCTAATATAAACACGGGGATCTTCAGCTGTTTACCATGTAACTGTTTCGGAGATTTAAAAACAGGACAGTTATATGCATGACTCTCCAATGGTACAGATAAAACTACCATTTCCCCAATAATCAAGTGTCGAAATAATTCAGCTTAAAATGTTACTTATATATACATAAATAAATAATAATAAAATAATAATAATAATAATAATAATAATAATAATAATAATAATAATAATAATAATAATAATAATAATAATACACTACCCTTAAGACTACCGTGTGATATGGTAATATATATATATATATATATATAATTATCCATTTCCTCATTGGATAACATATTGTGGAATTAATATATATGAAATAAATGATAATTAATTAAAAAATTGCTTAACTATTATATTATAATTCAGTTAAAATAACGTATCTCGTCAATCCAACGTGGAAGCAATTTCGATTAATGACCTGGATAGAAAGACAATAGTGGAACGGATTTAGTGTTAAATAAAATAACTTATTTTACTAATTATGTTAACGATATTCGTGATTAAATATAAAATACTTTTAAAATATTACCGATATCGTTAATTCCTAGATAGCTCGATATGGTCAGATCTTTGTAGTTGTTTATCCGGTAAACCAGAAGTTGCCACCCCACCAATAAACAAAAGTATTATGTAAGAAAATCATTTAAAATAACATAAAATCGATTGTTTATATCTGGATGAAAAGGGAAAATATAGGTTGGAACAACAAAAGACGGTCAGTAAAAACATATATTTTAATCTATGTGGTTGTGTGTAAATATCTAAGCTGATGATAGAACGATTAAAAAACTAGTTGTAAAACGCACATGCGGCGTATATATTGCAACTAGGAAATATGTGAATTTTAAGCTATTCAAGGAAAAAAGTGAATGATGATAATGATATATATAGATTAAAATCCAGACATTTATTAACACTTTCCTCTCGTGTTCTCCGTTTTATATATGATCACTGAAGACATCCATACCAGGAAATCTGGTGATACCAGATCAGGCTGCCCTGTGGCTCCCTGAGACGAAATTCACCTACATTGACCTTTTTTTTTTTTTTTTTTTTTGTAAAACTTAATTATGTTCTACAAAACCAAAAACAAAAACAACAGCCCCTCTCCCTTTCTCCCTCCCCTTTTTTATTTTTATTTTTCCTACCCTACTCCCGGTCCTGGATATGACCTTAAACTACATCCGATGGTGAGATCCGGCTTACGGACTTTGGGGAATGTGGAGCCTCCTTTTAATTACCATTGCTCCCAGGTCCACCCTGACCCGGAGTGGTAGTACCTGTTAGGGTCCCAACTATGGGTTAAATAGAAACAGATATTAAAAGGGGAAAGAAACAAAAAAGAGAAGAAAACAAGACCAGATTCGGCATTAAATAACCCAAAAAGGGTTGATATGCCGTAAAACAAAACTACCAAACCAAACTACCAAACCATACCAGGAAATAAATGGATAGGAACATAAGATAATTTTTAAAATACCTTGGTAGCAAACCGAAACAATTGTATGCTGGAAAGCAAAACACTTTTTTTGTAAAATGATGTGAATCTATCCTTCCTAATGTTTTAAATTGTTTAAAATATAATAAACCATATTTAATACTATATATCTACTCTCACATTAGTGAGCAAGTACGATTCATGTATGTTATAAAAGTTATATTTCAAACATATAACATTTAAGTATAACTATAAATATCTACATACGTTCATTCAGCAGTTGAACCTTCTCTTCATGGGTGTTTTAATAATATTAATTATTCGCTTATTTATCGAGTTACTGGTAGTGGCCGCGAGGGATAGGGCGTCGGAATTTGAGTTATAAACATGACCTGCATTCCTGGATTCGAGTCCTACGACCGGTATTTATGATCATCTTTACACTGACAATTCCTGTAAGGATAACACGTATAAGTATGTAGATACATATATATATATATATATATATATATATATATATATATATATATATATATATATATATATATATATATATATATAGGATAAAATATAAACCAACAATAAAACTTTTAGTAGATGGAACCTATAGTGAAGAGGATTAGCTCAATATACGAGATAGAGCAATTGTTAAGATAGAAGAAAAAAGAGTGATACACATGCGACGATTGTCCAAACTTATTTCAAATTTCAATTGTTCAATGCAAGGTGTATTCAGTAATAAACTAGTGTTTATTATTCTTTCCTTAAGCCAATATTTGAACTTTGGCTTTTTCGAAAGCCAACTTATCTATCTGTATTTCTCCTCTGATGATAAGATATCGATCTTTGAAAAGCCTTGGCTTAAGGAAAGAATAATAAACACTAGTGTATTACTAAATACACCTTGCATTGAACAATTGACATTTGAAATAAATTTGGACAATCGTCGCATGTTTATCACTCTTTTTTCTTCTCTCTATCTCTCTCTCTCTCTCTCTCTCTCTCTCTATATATATATATATATATATATATATATATATAGACAATACAAATTCATATTTCAGTTACCATATATTTATTGATCAGTGAATGAGTTGAATTCATTATTGTCCGTTTCTTCATCACTCGCACGAACAAAGTTTAGAGACATATCTTAGATTTTCGAAGAGCATACGAATAGCTCAAAAGTAATTAAGCTGATTAATATATATATCTATATACTACTAAAAGTCTATGGGTCTTGTATGTTTGCAATCAGCTTTCAGCTTTCCGGTTTTCAACATCCGGTTGCGCATGCGTAAATAGCATCGTCTTCCAATCTGTTATTCTAATTCCGTTGAACTCCTTTTATTAACGAACGCATGAAATTTTTCATTCTGGAAATGTTTATATCGCTTTAAATATAAAACAATTACATTTAATTTCATCAAATAGTTTTTTTGTTTTCTCCACGGCTAAAAACATTCAACGGCAGGACTTTGTAAAGTCTGTCGCAGTTTCAAAAAAGCTCCACCCTTTAAAAAAACAAAAACAAACAAACAAAACAACAACAATCATTATTAATATCAATAGCGGCGGTGACGAAACCACCTCCCACTTTTCCTCTCACAGATTTCACCACTCCTACTCCCTCTGTTTTCGTTACGTACGCGAGACAGCCGGTTGTACCCCCTTCCTTTCTCACCTGTTCAGTGCATATTTACCTATAAGTATGGCCAACCACTTATAATTCAGTAACTATAATTTAAAAAAAAAACAATTATAATAAACAGAACGACGCATAGAAATCTATCTATATTCTTTTTTAAACAATTACATTTAATTTCATCAAATAGTTTTTTTGTTTTCTCCACAAGTGTCACGCACATACATGAATTCCATAGCTAATATAACAAACTGACCCAACGGGTCACGGGTGGTCTAGTATATATATATAATGGACTCGAGTTCGACGTATGAGTGCCCCACCTGGGGCTGCCCGCGCGTGAATTTGTAATTGCAAGGGTTGCGCAATCCTCAACAACTGCTCTCCTGAGTCGGCATTGCTTGATTCCAATGGCAAGTAGTAATACAAGACGACTGGAAACAATGCCGAGATAAGCAGAGAGCACATACAGCACCTGGTATTCCCAAATGGTCACCCATTTAGTACTGGCCAGGCTAGACGCCGCTTAACTTCGGTGATCTAACGGGAACCGGTGTGTCAACGTGATTGTGCCATATATATATATATATATATATATATATATATATATATATATATATATATATATATATATATATATATATATATATATATATATATATATATATATATGTATATATATATATATATGTATATATATATATATATATATATATATATATATATATATATATATATATATATATGTATATATATATATATGTATATATATATATATATATATATATATATGTATGTATATATATATATATATATATATATATGTATATATATATGTATGTATATATATATATATATATATATATATATATGTATATATATATATATGTATATATATATATATATATATATATATGTATGTATATATATATATATATATATATATATGTATATATATATATGTATATATATATATATATATATATATATATATGTATGTATATATATATATATATATATATATATATATATGTATATATATATATATATGTATATATATATATATATATATATATATATATGTATGTATATATATATGTATATATATATATATATATATGTATGTATATATATATGTATATATATATATATATATATATATATATATATATATATATATATATATATATATATATATGTATGTATATATATATATATATATATATATATATATATATATATATATATATATATATATATATATATATATATATATATATATTCAACTCGTGTTCCGACGGTTTAACATAGCGGCCAACTTCAACATCTATGGGACAAGCCGAGAAACAGATTATATTCATTTGATGACGCGGAGAATATAATCTGCCGTCTTAACAGTGTTCAACAGATCACGTACACCGGAACTTCTTCTTTTCGCTTATTATATTATCTCGTAAAAAAACCCATCCGTAAATAGCTATAAATATTTATTTAATAATAATTATTTAATTAAAAAGTAATACACACGCACAATGTGTGTTATCTATGTATAAACACATTATATATATATATATATATATATATATATATATATATATATATATATATATATATATAAATAAATGTTTTGAGGTACAAACTTATAAATACATTTAAAAATGATACGCAGAAATCTCTCTAAGGATTTTTCAACTATCATCTCGTCAGGAGAAAATCGATAGTTTTAATTAATAATATTGTCGAAAGAAAAAGCAAATGGGGATTTGAAAGTGCTTAAATTAACAATAGAGCGAGTAAAAGTCAATTTAATGATTTACTTAAAAAACGATTACAAGGCACTGCGTTAGGAGAGAAAAAAAGAGGGAGGGAGTTCAAATTTCCCCAAAGAGATTAACTATCGATGTTCTACTGACGAGATGATAGTCGAAAGGGCCTAAGAGAGATTTCCGCGTATCATTTTTAAATGTATATATATATATATATATATATATATATATATATATGAGTCTGTGTTTTATTCATGTATTTTATTTACCCCCTTTCTATGAGGTCTGACACAAAGTCAGGCGTGAGTTTTGATGAAAGTATTTCTGTGGAATGAACTATATTAGAGCCCGGCCCGCCCACGTGCTCGGTTTGCGTCGTTTACTACTAAGCCACCGTGTATTTTCCAATATAAACATGTAATATTCTACTATATATATATATATATATATATATATATATATATATATACATATATATATACATATAAACATATATATATATATATATATATATATATATATATATATATACACGTATATATGTATATTGATATATCCATTTATATATATATACACACATATGCATACACATATATATATGTATATATTTATATATACATATATATATATATATATATATATATATATATATATATATATATAATAGTATATATCATGTTTGTTCAGGTGAAATACCAAGTAACGTGCAGATGTCTATTTGATTCGGTGCAGTATGAAAATAAGTAATTATCTTACACAGTTGATGGTTGATTAATAGCAAGTGATATCGATTTGTACGAAGTGAATCAGTCATTGCGTTCAAAGTAGAAGGGTAAGATGGATGAGATCTGATTTGGCCAGCATTTCTATGAATCGTAACGGATGCTAGCCCGGCTGAGCTTAATGCCATATGAACTTAAGAAGATAATGGCTTTAAAAGAATAGAAATAAAGAACAATAAACACTTTTCAATTGATGAGTTCAACAGAGTAATAAGTCTAAGTTTATACACACACACAATGCACGCACACACACACACACATATATATATATGTATATATACATATATATATATATATATATATATGCATATATATATATATTAAAATAAAATAAGAGTAAAAAGATAGCTAATGAAAAATAAGTCACTACAATGTTAATTGATTAGTATAATGTGGCAAACAGTGAACGCACACACATACACCCCCACACACACTTATATATATATATATATATATATATATATATATATATATATATATATAAGTGTGTGTGGGGGTGTATGTGTGTGCGTTCACTGTTATATATATATATAAATATGTATAGTCTCGGAAGTTTCTCAACCATTAAAACTATATTAAAAAAACAACAAAAAAAACTAATAGTCCCAAGTCTTTCAGTGGAAAATCATTCATGTAAGTCAATTTATTTTTTACAGTTATTATATTAGTTTGTCTCTAACACTATTGTAAGTGATCATCAGTTGTTTACCATGAAAAACTATTTCGGGAATTTAAGAACAAGACATTATTTAATTTCATGGCTTCCCAGCAGAGTTGATCAGACCCCACTTCTCTTAAAAGACAAACACATAAACGTTCCTTATACTAAATGTACGTTTTGTTCGATATAAATGTTTTGCTAAATTACATTAATTATTTTTTAAAAAATTATTTTTTTTAAATGTTTTTTTTTTATTTGTGCTGTTCGTCTGTCTAATAAAATGTATCCGTTACTTACAAAATGTTTCTGCATTTTAAAGTGTTTGGACGAATCTATTACACTATTATTAAGGTGATTAATGTATTATTTTTAGTTTTATATTATAAATATAAAACACATCAACACATCAAAAAATAAAAATAAAATAAATATATATATATATATATATATATATATATATATACATACATACATACATACATATACCTTTAGTCCTTACTTTTCTCCCTCACCCTCTTTTGTTGTCCATCTCCCCGTTGTCGTCAACCTCAAATAAGTATTAATCTTCCTTGTTCACTTACAGTTTTTCTAATCTGCGTTCACAACTGTATATTTGGCTTTTGCTTTCTCTAATTCCTTTCCATTCTCCTTCATTTATATATATAGATACTGTAATAACATAATAGCGAAAACATAGCTAATGAAAAATAATTCACCACAATTTTAATTGATAAGTTCTTACATGACAATAACTGAACGCACACACACACACACAATGACACATTTATTTTGTATTTACACACACACACACATATATACACACACACATATATATATATATAAATATACATATATATATATATATATATATATATATATATATATATATATATACATATATAATATCAACAAAAATGCGGATAAAATGATCAGACGTAATGGAAAATGCAAAAGGAAAGCCAACATGATATCGTTTCGTCTTTATTGTAGACTTCCTCGGGATGAAGAAGAATGCGGAAAAAATCATATTGTCATTAATGTTATTTGGCAGCAAATGTTTGAGTTTCGGCATGGCTTTGGGTGAAAAAGGCAACAATGAAACACGGCGATTAAGGGCAACCCGTTACCAGCAGCAGTTCCCACAGTTTAAGGACAAAGAGGAAATGGGGTGACAGGTTTTAGTTATTAATTTTTATTTCTATTTTTAGCTTTGGGAAAATGTTTGGGAAAAATGTGGCAACACATAGTGTGGCCGATAGTTGATATCAGGGGAGGGGGTGGAAGTCTTAACTTATTTTCATACTTCGAATTAAAAAGAAAAGAAAAAAATATAAACAATTATATTTTTTCAAGAATGTAAACGCGTGGCGAGTTTTTCTATTTTAAAACGCAAATTCTGATTAAAAGTGAAAAGTTGTGGCAAAAGGAGCGATGGAGGAAATAATGTCTATGAGTTTATTCATACAAGTATGAATGTATATATCTATTCCTATTTATTTATTACTTAATTTGTGTCTCATTAATTAATCAACAATTGTTTGCAATATGTGGAAATATGTGTAAAAGAGAGTTGTGAATAATATAACTCGTTTATTTATTTGTTTGTGAAGGTATGTATTTATATTTATTAAGTGCATTATGTGTGTATTATTAATTGATCAATAATTATAAAATATTTATGAATGTATAAGTCTATGTATATTCAATATGTGGATATATGCCAACAAAAGAGCAAGGAAATGATACACATTAGTGTATATATTTACGTGTGAATGTATTTATTTATTTTAATTATTTAATTATTAGTTTAGTATTAATAAACCAAAATCATTAACATAATTATGAACACAAAAAGTGTATGCATATGCAATATGTATATATATATAGGTGTGTGAAGAAATGAAATAATATCTAACTAGTAAATTTATGTATGTGTGAGTGTCTTTATTTTTATTTATTTATGTGTGAGTGTCCGATATTTTAGTAATTTGTGTATATTTATTTATAAAACATGTGACATGGGATAGTTATCCAGACTCTGAGGTTATTTTTTGTTCCAATATGATGAGTTTGTTAATTAACGGAGATACATTATAGAAACCATTTCGTTATTTGCAGGTGTTGGAGTTCCAATGAGGTTGCGTCGAGACTAATTTTATATGAATTTAATGATTTTAGTATGTTCAAAATTGAATGAGTGGTGGTGTTGTGGTCGTGGGAGAAAGCGCATTAAGGGAGTTGCTATTTTTAATGTACCTCTTGTGTTTACCGAACCTTCTCTTTAGGTTCCGTTGAGTTTATGTTATGTATATTTGATGACAGCTTTTACATGGGAGTGTGTATATACCGGCGTTGCATGTGGATTGTTTTTACGGAGGTGTTTTTGTAGAGGTTATTGTTGGTTTTAATCAATCAATTTATTAACAGCATTTTTGTATTCACTGTCCCCTCTAATATCGAGCTTGGTGGATGGTAGTTTTTTTTTGGCTCGAATGAGTAAAGCTTCGATTATAGGAAGGTGCGCGTTGCTATTTAAGACCGCACGATGTAATGCTTTTTTACGCATATGTTTCTGAAATGTTCTTTTTATGGGAGTGGGCTGTCATGGTATACCATATGTTGGTAAATGGAGCTATGGGTGAAGAGAGGTGATAAGTAAGGCGGCGAGATATACTAAACCTAATCATACCGATATAGGTATTATTATTATTAGAGACACATTCTCCCATTAGGCATTTGAATACATATACCGCATTACAAGTGTTTAGTAAACTATTAATTTACGTCCGATTATTTCTCATAATGAATTAGTTGTTTTAAATTGTTTATAATAAATATCTTAACGGAGACTGTGATGCTTGTCAGTAAACGAGATATGTTTATTCATGATATTTTTCATGTTTTTTTTAAATCGTTTCTTCATCTACCTGATAATTATCAAATAAACACACTTCTCACCCCTCTATCTCTCACTCTCTCTCTCTCTCTCTCTCTCTATATATATATATATATATATATATATATATATATATATTAGTAGTAAGTTTTTGAAAGGCTGTGGGCAATGCAATTCCGGGTAAGATGCAAGTTGAAAGGGAAGGAACAAAAACAATAAAAATAAATCGAATACGATATAAGACTTACTATTTATTTTTCCTTTTTTTTCCTTTTTTTTTTTTTTTTTTTCTTACATAACAGCAAGAGTGTTTTAGCTGTCCGGGTGATTAAAAATCACTATTTGATATTTCGGGAAAAGACATCCCTTTTTCAAAAATAATTAGACCAGAAGAAGAATAATATTTTATTCTTCTCCGACTGTGTAGAGAATAATACAAAACAAAATGGCTGCCAGATATAGACCGCAGCAAAAAAAAAAAAAAAAAAAAAAAAAAAAAACAGTTTCACAGGGTATATAAATTAAGTTAAGTTTTATTTTAATATTATGTTAAATATATGATTGGTGTTTAGAATATTAGTGTAATGTTGGTTAGGTGTATGGTGTTCGATAAACTGTTATTTTTGATAATATATATTGTATCATTTTTTTTATTTTTTATTTTTTTTTATATTTGAATATTTACTTTGTTTTATCTTCGTATTTTTATTTTGTTTATCTTTCTATCGTAATTTAAGAATTTTAATATAAATTAAAGTAATTAGTCTCATATTTTAAATATTCTAGATCTATCTACTTATCGATTTCGATTATCATCTATTAAAGAAGTGTTATTAATTACTAATTGTGAGTTTCGTCAAATTAGATTAACGAATTAACTTATTAACTTGAGATATTTATTATAAGATAAAGGGGAGTAACTCTGGATTTTTTAAAATATTTTTTTTATAATTAATTTTTTAATTTTTTTTTTAATTTTTTAATTTTTTAAAATTTTTTTTTTTTTTTTGGTGGAGATCTGTATAACAATATTAGTATATATATACAACATATATACACAAATGCATATATACATATATATATACATATCTATGTATTATTGTTTGTTTAATTGTTTATCTATATATATTCATCAATTTCTTTACATATTTGTTTGTTTGTTTTTGTTGTTTTTTTTTTTTTTGTTTTGTTTTTTTTATTTATTTATTTATTTTTTTTTTTATTATTATTATTTACTTGTTTAATTTATTTTATGAATTATTTATTTAATATTTGCATGTTATTTGTATACATTCTATATGTGTTTGGATTTATTAATTAATAATGCTAGGTTATGGAGTGACTTATTTTGGTGGGTTAGACGAGTATGCTGAATATGGTTTTTGGTTTGTGGTTGAAAGTGTGTAAGGATGGAAGTTCATATGGGGAGGGGCCTGTTTGATTGTTTGGGTGTATGGTGAGTTTATTATGGGAGGTGAGTAATGATTGAAGTGGTGGAAACGGACTCTGTTAAGTGTTAGATATGGGGGTTGGTTGGTGGATGGGGGGTAGATATTATAGAATGAAAGGTGAGTAGAGCTCGTGACGTTGATTGAGTGAGGGGTTTAATCTGGAGATGAGGATTGATTCTGTGATTCTAAGGTCACCGATGTTTCTGACAGACGCTAAGATGGAGACGTGAACATCGCGCTGAGTGTTTGAGCAAATCTCTATGTGTTTGTGGAAAGAGGATATACGGGTATTCAAGTGCTCCTTTATGCGCAAGTGTAGCAGTCTTGTAGTGTTGCCGATGTAAAATTTTTTGCATTTATTACACTGTAGTTTGTAAACACAGTTAGTGCGAAGGCACAGACCTGTGTTGGAGATAGGGCAATTGGCCAGGGAGCAGGGTTCGGGTATGTGGTTAGTGTGTTTATTAGATAGATGTTGGCGTAAGGAGGTGCCAGTATGTGTTAGTTGTATGTTAAGGTTTTCCTTATGTATTGCCTTGCGGATGGAGGTGGTGATCTTATCGCTGAAGAAAGGGAGTTTTAAGAAGCATGTGTTAGCGAGGGTGCGGTGTCTACGTGTTTTACCCTCGCTAACACATGCTTCTTAAAACTCCCTTTCTTCAGCGATAAGATCACCACCTCCATCCGCAAGGCAATACATAAGGAAAACCTTAACATACAACTAACACATACTGGCACCTCCTTACGCCAACATCTATCTAATAAACACACTAACCACATACCCGAACCCTGCTCCCTGGCCAATTGCCCTATCTCCAACACAGGTCTGTGCCTTCGCACTAACTGTGTTTACAAACTACAGTGTAATAAATGCAAAAAATTTTACATCGGCAACACTACAAGACTGCTACACTTGCGCATAAAGGAGCACTTGAATACCCGTATATCCTCTTTCCACAAACACATAGAGATTTGCTCAAACACTCAGCGCGATGTTCACGTCTCCATCTTAGCGTCTGTCAGAAACATCGGTGACCTTAGAATCACAGAATCAATCCTCATCTCCAGATTAAACCCCTCACTCAATCAACGTCACGAGCTCTACTCACCTTTCATTCTATAATATCTACCCCCCATCCACCAACCAACCCCCATATCTAACACTTAACAGAGTCCGTTTCCACCACTTCAATCATTACTCACCTCCCATAATAAACTCACCATACACCCAAACAATCAAACAGGCCCCTCCCCATATGAACTTCCATCCTTACACACTTTCAACCACAAACCAAAAACCATATTCAGCATACTCGTCTAACCCACCAAAATAAGTCACTCCATAACCTAGCATTATTAATTAATAAATCCAAACACATATAGAATGTATACAAATAACATGCAAATATTAAATAAATAATTCATAAAATAAATTAAACAAGTAAATAATAATAATAAAAAAAAAAAATAAATAAATAAATAAAAAAAACAAAACAAAAAAAAAAAAAAACAACAAAAACAAACAAACAAATATGTAAAGAAATTGATGAATATATATAGATAAACAATTAAACAAACAATAATACATAGATATGTATATATATATGTATATATGCATTTGTGTATATATGTTGTATATATATACTAATATTGTTATACAGATCTCCACCAAAAAAAAAAAAAAAATTTTAAAAAATTAAAAAAATTAAAAAAAAATTAAAAAATTAATTATAAAAAAAATATTTTAAAAAATCCAGAGTTACTCCCCTTTATCTTATAATAAATATCTCAAGTTAATAAGTTAATTCGTTAATCTAATTTGACGAAACTCACAATTAGTAATTAATAACACTTCTTTAATAGATGATAATCGAAATCGATAAGTAGATAGATCTAGAATATTTAAAATATGAGACTAATTACTTTAATTTATATTAAAATTCTTAAATTACGATAGAAAGATAAACAAAATAAAAATACGAAGATAAAACAAAGTAAATATTCAAATATAAAAAAAAATAAAAAATAAAAAAAATGATACAATATATATTATCAAAAATAACAGTTTATCGAACACCATACACCTAACCAACATTACACTAATATTCTAAACACCAATCATATATTTAACATAATATTAAAATAAAACTTAACTTAATTTATATACCCTGTGAAACTGTTTTTTTTTTTTTTTTTTTTTTTTTTTTGCTGCGGTCTATATCTGGCAGCCATTTTGTTTTGTATTATTCTCTACACAGTCGGAGAAGAATAAAATATTATTCTTCTTCTGGTCTAATTATTTTTGAAAAAGGGATGTCTTTTCCCGAAATATCAAATAGTGATTTTTAATCACCCGGACAGCTAAAACACTCTTGCTGTTATGTAAGAAAAAAAAAAAAAAAAAAAGGAAAAAAAAGGAAAAATAAATAGTAAGTCTTATATCGTATTCGATTTATTTTTATTGTTTTTGTTCCTTCCCTTTCAACTTGCATCTTACCCGGAATTGCATTGCCCACAGCCTTTCAAAAACTTACTACTACTATACCCAGCAATGCTTCAAGCAAACTACCATTCTCTACTATATATATATATATATATATATATATATATATATGTGTAAATAGAAATGTGCATTTATTAGTACAAATATATATCGACATATTTCAATAATTGCACTCTTAAACTCATGAAATTATACTCATAAATTATAGAATAAATATTTAATGAAACAGGGTGAGTAATTTGGGTAATTTTTGTTTTTAAAAACTTCTCCATTTAGAGAGTGTGTCCCCTTTAAAAGATTTAGAATATACGATACATAAAAAATTTAATAAATATCAGAATTGCTCTAAATACCATTTTGAGTCATTTTATGCAACACCATTTTAACGAGAATAGCTTTATCATTTTGGCTAAGATCAAAGTGTAGTATCTGTTCCGATGGATACTGCACGCCTGTCCTGTGCAGTTCTAGGAGGTCCACCCTCCCAGGCTTTGCCTCTCCTCTTTGGGGAGGTGTAAGTTTATTGCTTACTGTCTGAGGCGCCCCAACCAGGGAATGCCGACGGGGCTGCCCAGGCAATTTTTAAATGGCCAGAGTGCTAACCTCTCGAGCGCTGGCTTTTCAAACCCCACTTTCTCGACCCGATCTTGGGTCACATCTTACTTGTGGGAGTAAGATAAAACTGGCCTTGTGCCTAACTCCTGGGGAGGAGTAAATAAAACCGTACCTAATCGCCAAATGAAAATAATCGACGTACGATTCCTACCATCACAAAGTTGATCAGCATTGCAAGGTGCCCATCATTTTCCCCCTCGGTGTCTTACTATGTTATCTCATATTGGTTGAGTTGTCGAAACAGACACAGATAAATTACGTGTAATTACGTAAGCAGACAAAAATAAATAATGTTCTGTTTATTAAGCTGTCTAAAATAAATTACATTCTATCACTTACAGCACTGATGTATCTACTATGTGTCTCTAAGTATTAAAATGTTCAACTCAAAATGCTATACATATTGCTTATACACGCCTTTGAACGTGTATTTAATATATATATATATATATATATATATATATATATATATATATAATGTTAATACCCCAGGTTAAACATCCACAGGGTAGTAATCCAAAGAATTTAAACTTGGTTTCTAAAAAGTGCTCAATATCAAATAGAGCTTTATATATGACTAGCAGGGGTACCCGGCGTTGCCCGGGGCTCTCCCTCCTCCTCCCCGCAAGCAACATAGGATATTGAGTACTTTTCTCCCGGACAACGCCGAGTATTTAGAAAATCAAGATGGCCTCCAGAGCACTACTAAAAGCACTCTTACTGATCCCCCCTCCTTTTCATCTGCACAATAGTCCGAAGACAAAACACTACAGTAGCTCTATCTAGGACATTTAGCACTTTTCTCCCGGACAACGCCGAAGCCTCTGGATCCTATACTGTAGAAGCACCCCCGGTGCCTATACTGCATAAGCACCCATGGTTCCTATTCTGTAGAAGCATTCGGGTCCTATATTGTAGAAGCACCCCCGGTGCTGGGTCCTATACTGTAGACGCACCCCTGGTACCTATACTGTAGAAGCAACCCTGGTCCCTATACTGCATAAGTACCCATGGCCCCTATTCTGCAGAAGCATTCGGGTCTTATATTGTAGAAGCACCCCTGGTTCCTATACTGTAGAAGCGCCTCCCCCCCCTGGTGCGTATACTGCAGAAGAACCCCCCCCCCGCCCAGGTCCATATACTTCAGAAGCCTCCGGGTCCTATATTGTATAAGCACCCCCGCAGGATGAAGATGTTGATAATTCCACCCCACCCAACTACCCGCCCCCTCCCCCCAAAAAATTCCCCCCTCCCACCAAAGAACTATTTTTATTTAAAAAAATATAAGTTTAGGTTTCTAGGTGCGGATGTGATTGAGCAACCCTTGTTTCAATGTTATTGATACATCCGGACAGAAGTTATGGGATGACTTGATACGACCGGACAGTGCATTTTTATCAAGTTGTTACATGAATACATTGGCTGATTTCAAAATCACCAGTAAATAACATTGAAAAAGTTTCAAAAAACCAGACCTGCCCCCGAAAACTGGCCCCGTTGACCCCCGGGGACATTTTTTTTTTCGTAATTTTGAGATATTATGCTCCAGGTGTTGTCCGGTCCTAAAGATGTCAACTTGTTGACCGTTTGGCGAGTAGTTTTTGAGGAGTAGCTGGACATACAAACAGACAAACAAACAGACAGACATACAGACAAGTGCCCTTTATATAGGAGATTATTTTTATTTTTATTTTTATTTATTTTATTATTTTGTCTGTGTAAATAAAAATAATCATATATATATATATGTATATATATATATATATATTTATGCAAACATTGTTAAAAATAACAGAATTCGTCTGTTTAATTATCACTTTTTTAATTTTCAATTTTTCTGATGGTCTTTTTTGTATAAAAATAAAAAGAGAAATAAATGTTCCATAGGTTTCACGAACGTTTTCGATTCTTCGTTGAATAAACCTAATGTGTCAAAAGCAAATGAAAAAAAAGCTGGAGAAAGAAGTGAATTTTTAAAAAAGACGGCGGAGAAACGGCCATAGAACTTGTTTCGCATTGTTCGAAGAAGTCGTTGACGATTTAAATTCAGCAACGCTGGATGGCATCATAGAACAAACTCGCATTACATAAAACATTTTAAAATGTCACCACTGGTTTTATATGTGATGTTCTTAATTTTAGATCGCTGTGTTTTTATGTAGATAGTTTCAAGTATTTTTTTTAATTGGTTTCGGAATGCATACTTTCAGTGTTATAAATCGGAGTTTTCTTAAATCAGATGGAGTGCAGTTATGTTTTTGTAGATGTTGGTAAATTGAGCTAGACTTTTCAAGATGCATGGTATGCGGCGAGATAGTGTAGTGCTTGTAAAACCAATGTAGCTGTTAGTTGTATTATTATTATTGGAGTTACATTCTTCCAAAGGGACTTAAACTTATAACATTATTTCTTTCTAGTGGTTTTTGAGTTGGGAAGGTGTTGTTTTGGCACGACAATATTTTGGGTTTTCATGTTTTTATCGTAAATAATGAGTTTAATTTTATTGTTATTCTAAATTGGGGGTATGCATATGTGTATAATATCTTTCATGTGTTTTTCTTCTGACATTAAACAGTGATTTAAACAAAAATAAAATAAAATATATAATGGAAGCTATCTTCATGAAAACACAACAAACCTAAAATTAACAACATCACATATAGAACCAGTAGTACCACTTTAAAATACTTATATATATATATATATATATATATATATATATATATATATATATATATATATATATATATATTATAAATATATGTGTATATATATATTGATATATAAATATATATAATATATATATATATATATTTATATTTATATATATATATTTATATATAATTATTTTTATTTACACAGATATGTACACAATCTGCGACACTGGCATGTCGATGTTATCGATCAACAGCTATTACAAACTGAGATCTCATCAGGGAGATTAAGAATCCGATCTTAACCCTAGATCATATTTGGGAAGAATTAAATGTCTGTGTGTGTGTTTGTTTGTGTGTACAATATGTGTACGTGTATATGTATATATGCATGTGTATGCATGTATATATGCATATTTTATTATTATTAGTATCATTGTCATTATTTTGATTACTTTTTATTTTTATTTATTTTTTATTTTTACTATTACTAATACTTATGCCAACTATTATATCAATTGTTACCATAACCATCTCTACTATTATTATTAGTTTTATGAATTAATATTATTATTACTAATATAACCATTATTAATACTAGTATTATTCTTATTATCATTAGCATTATTATAATTATTATGATTATTGTGGTTACAATTATTATAGCTACCATTAATATGTTTACTATTATAAATATTATTAATACCATTACAACAAATAATTTCTCTATTATATGATTATTTATTTTAGCTATCATATCTGCAACTACTATGACTAGTGTTAATTGCTGCCTTTTTATTTTTCTTGATCTTCTCATTTTCCCTAATTATTTTCATGCAACTATTGCTTACTATTGTGAATTATTATTCTTGATTATTATGATTACTATCATTATCAATATTTCTAAATATTTCTAAACATTATTATTTGCCATTTCTTCACAATTATCGAGATTATTATTAATATTATTTTATTATTGATATTAATGTTTTCTCTATTACTATTATCATCATGATTTTTATTATTATAAATTCTTATTGATTATTATTATTAATATTATTTGAATTATTATCATAATTATTTTTATAAAATCTATTATTTTTATTATTATTATCACTATTATTATTATTACTATTATTATTATTATTATTATTATTATTATTATTATTATTATTATTATTATTATTATTATCATCATTATTATTATTAATGATAATAATGCTTGCTAATAGTAGTACCCATCATTTCTAAATTATTACCGATATTACTATCATCATCATCATCATCATCATCATTATTATTATTATTATTATTATTATTATTATTATTACTATCATTTTAATAATTATTATAATTATTATTATTATCATCATTATTATTACAACTAGCTGTGTGACCTGAATCAATCTAATAGTTATTTTGTTTGATTTATTATTAATTGATTAATGAAAACTTGATAAGTTTAAGAAAGAGTGAAACGATTAGCGATTGATACTGCATTAGCGTCTAAATGTGTTAACGACCCCCCCCCTTCAACACACACCCACGTACGCACGCACGTACGCGTACAAACGCGCTGCTGCTGATTTGAAGTTTTCGAGTTTTTTGACACATTCAGTTGTATGTACCTCCTTCTCCTACTCTCCGTCTGGACCGCAAATGACTTCTTTCTTTCTATCTATCTATCTACCGTTTTAATTCTACCTTTTCTTTTCCATTTCATTTTATATATTTTATATTAATATATTTATTATCATTAATTTTTTTATCTTCGGTTTTTGACTTTAATTTTTTGATTCTTAACGGTCCTAACCACGGGACTCCCTAAATTTTGAAATTTAATTTTTTTCTTTTCTTTTTCTTTCTTTCTCCATTTGATTCTTCTCATATATGATCTAGGGTTAAGATCGGATTCTAACTCTGCCTGATGAGATCTCAGTTTGTAATAGCTCTTGATCGATAACATCGACATGCCTGTGTCGCAGATTTTGTACATGTCTGTGTAAATAAAAATAATTATATAGAAAAGCTTTATTGGATATTGAGCACTTTTTATAAACCCGGTTAAAATTCTTTGGATTTCTACCCTGTGGATGTTTTACCTGGATTATTATCATTATTATATATATATCTATATATATATATATATATGTATATACATATATATATATATATATATATGTATATATATCTATATATATATATATATATATATATATATATATGTATATATATATATATATATATATGTATATATATATATATATATATATATATATATATATATATGAGCTCTATTTTGTATTGATCACTATGGATAAGCCCGGTTGAACTTCTTTGGAGGTTTATCCCGTTCATGTTTACTTTACCTGGATTACCTTATATATATATATATATATATATATATATATATATATATATATATATATATATATATAAATGAATGCTAATAATTTTTAATTTACTTCCTCGAGGAAATTACCTCTTTGACAAACAACAGTTTCAAATTGGATTTTACTATAATGAGTCGATCTCGTTTCTTTTCATAAATGTCACAATCTAATGTATATGTTATCGACAGGTTGTCTGAAGAGATGCATAAAATACTTTGAATTTTTATTTTCATCTTTCACCAATTAGCTAATATACTTTAGTCATAGTGTTTACATAGTGTTTACAAAGATCTACACTGGTATTTTTCGGATCATTCGGACTACTTTTCTCATCTTGGGTGTAAAGGTGTAGGCTTATGTAACTTCTGACCTCTGCATGTGCATTTTGTTATACCCGGGATGTAATCTCGAACTCGTGAATGTGTACGGAATTTCGAATGGAACCTTTTATTACATCCAAGAGTTGCTAAGATAATGGAGAAGTATTAATTAATTCGTTATTTTATAGTCTTAGAACTGAGGTTTACTGAGCACTTATATACGTTACGTTACAGGTAATACGAATTTCCAATCCTCATCTAAACAAAATCCGAAAGATAATATCAAGAGATCTACACTGGTCGCACAATTTGTAATATGGTTTTATGTCTGCATTGCTGAGTTTGTATTTTCAATAAATTTCCAGCTCAACATTTCAATTTTAGTTAGTAGGAGGGGGTTGTACGTTCGAATTGGAATCGGGGTCGGACAGAGTCAGCGTTTTTTTGAATAAATCGGATTCGTAGAATGCTTGGAGTCGCAGTGGAAATAGGATAGTTTAATCTCTGAGAGTCTGAGTCGGATATTTGTGAACTCTAGAAGTCAGTATTGTTTTAATCCTGGGAGTCGAGGTGGGAGTTATAGTTCAACCTTATACTACTTTACGCAATTCTGTGTGTCACAAATAAAATAAAAAACATGGTAAACAACCCCAAGTTCACTGATAGCTCAACAATACAATTGGTATACATTAACTGAACAATCTGATACTTATATAAGCTTTCGGACCTTAATTCTCCTTTCCATGTAGGTTCGCTTATCAGTAGAGATTCGTCGCATTTCTGATATTACCAATAAAGTTTAAGTAAAGCGGTGCCTAGCATAGGCTGGACTAAAAGTCGCGAAAATGGAGGACTATTACTCAGTCCAAATAAAAACGAGGTAACGTATAAATCGCAGGTAAATGCCACCCCCTCGTTGAATCGTTTATACAAATTATCAAAATGTCTCCAATCAACCCATGTTCGGTACAAATACTCTTCGGTCTCGCAAGTTCCCGACATGGATATTTAACAGTCTCTGTTTCATTACTGTCCATTGCTATACCCAAAATATGCTCCTTTGGTGGGACTGATTTCAACTGCGGCGGTCCTCTTTAATTAAGCAACGGTCTGGTCTATTTTAATAGATATTATGATCGAGATAACTTCAGCGATACGATTCTATTGGGCAGGGTTAAAGTCTGATGAGTGTCAAATATAATCGTCTCCTACGTATGTCTTAATGAATATCATTAGACGATGATTAATTAAGTATAGACTTTTGGATATTCATAACAGAAATACAATATACATTTCAGACAGACTGAAGTTTGTTTAACTAAATATGGTTGTATTGCAGAAATGACTCTGAATTGTAATTATGATTCCATTTGTAAAACAGTAAGGGTAAGTCCGTTTTTACGCATTTTATTATTTAAATTCACAGGGAAACATTAGCGCTTAATCCGAACAGTAACGTAAGAATTAGGTTAGATGACACACCTTTTGGGCTCATTCGCTCCTATGAGTACACACGCTAGAGAAAATTACGTTACACGTCACAAGATAGTCGCCGACAGAGGGTATTCTGAGTTAGAAGCTTGAAGCGACGAGACGTGATAAGAAATGATTAATTAATCAGTTATAACCGAAAGGGCTACATCCCGAAATCGGTGGCGCTTTTATAGTAAGGTAAAAGCAACGTCAACAGCCTAATAAAGTGTCCTTCCCCAAATTAAAGATCGAGTATTTTTCTTTGTGCTATTATGTCAACTTTGATTCCAGAGCTACAGTGAACCTACACGGAGCGGTTGATACAAGAATACGACAAGAGCCAATCTTGGATGAATGTCCTCAGCCTCGGAGGACAGCTGACGCTGAGTGTTGAAGACACGAAGTGTGATTTAATTTTACTGTTTATCATCTGTTGATTTGCATTCGACAACAAATGTACCTTTTATTTGATCTTGTCATAGACAGAATTATACCCCAGTTAGAGGGCAGGTAGTGCAACAGATTGATCGACATTTTGAAACCCATGTTCGGGTCACCGCATTCATTTACAAATGCACTGATTTTCAACAGAACAGCAAAAAATAGTAAATACCATTATTATTTCTTGATTAAGTTGTAATTTGATTGCATCCCAGAAAAGGACAATTAGTTTCAGTGGTTGAGTGTCAGGCTTAATTAGTTTCCAACTTTTCAGAGAAGCCCAATGAGTCAACTGAATGTGACCATTAAAAGGTGAATTCACTTTCAATTAGATATGGTGACAGTTTGTAAATTAATGGAAAATGAATGCGTTTATATTACAGCGCTTTTTAATACTTGATGTTCATCATCATCATCATCATCATCATCATCATCATCATCATCATCATCAGTTTTAAATAACTTTGGACGGCTTTACAAAATTGAGTTCTAAAGTAACCTACCTCTGGTTATGTGTTTATTTATACATGTTCCCTCAGTCCCCTTTTTATCACTTCCTTATATTGTTTCCGTAGCCTTCCCCTGTCAGTTGAACCTGTTAACAAAATGTTCTACATCTACTTACCCAATACATCTTATATATTTTTTAAACGTGGTAATACGATCGAAGTTTACTTTTTTCCCTATACTGCCCAAATTTAATCTTCTTCTGAGGTCATCAGAGCTAATCCTGTCTTAAAGACTCAAAATACACCTCCATCTTATAATTTTCATATCATTTATCTCCAAGCAACACATGTCATCAATCCTCACTGACTATCTTTAATTTTCATACATCATCACACTGAGTATGTGCCTGATAGGCTAATCTCTTAGTTTACCGTGTAAAACCTCTGTTGGTTAGTAATGACATACGTTTACTGGACTTACTCTACCACCTAATTATTAAAATCACACTAACACCTACTTCAAACGCCATCTCTTTGAGAAAAATTGGGGAATACATGAATAGTTAACGCAGTGTGGTAAATCATACTCGTAAATAAATACCATGGAACTCTATTTCCAAGTTTCTATTTTCCTACAAGGTAACTTCTTATCAAGACCAAGGGTCGGTCTCGGATAATGGTTAGAATTATTGTCACCCATGAGATACCAAAAGTCAATGGTATCGATAAATTTTACTAGTAGGCATGCTAAGAACAAGTATTTGTTGTAATCTGCAAGAATTCACTCCGGGATAAAGTGTTCCACAGACTTGACGCACGGGCAGAGACGCTCTCTCTATCGATATTCCACCTTGCATGCTACACGTAGGAACAAAAGGCGGTCACTTCTCGTTTAGCAAGTTAGACGAGTTCTTGATAGAGATGTCTTGCAAGGAGAAGTTAGAGATTTGAGCTCAGTCAAGCAAGATCTATGGAAATAAATGTAGAGTAGCGATAGACAAGCTATGTCTCTTGTGAGGAAATGTTGTATGACAGAGAAGAGATAATCGTCTACTACATTTCGAAATCGATGTTATACTATATAAAAGGCATGTAAGAGTTCTCTTGGTGGTACTTTCTCAATCTTAAGTGGAAGATAACTAACGAAACTATAGCAAATATCTCAGCGCTGTAAATGCTTGAACAACAGGTAACACTATTTGAATTGGATGTTTTAAAATAGTGTTTAAAACGGACAATTCCAAATAATGTTTGCTTAAGTATTTAAGGAGTTACGATCCATATAGTGTATCAATCTACGTGAACAGAAAATTATGTCATAGCAGGAAATCGATGTAGAAGTGACCCGAGATAGATCATCTCTTTTACGTGTTCGGCAGCAAAGTGCACATCCGCCTTTTTCCAGGCTTTACTCACCCCTCGGTTAGGATAAACAATTCAGTTCATTTACGTGTAGTTTATGTAAATTAATGTGAAACTAAACAAAATTCTAGAGCCAATAATACAGTTATTTTTATTGCCTTCGATTATTCTTTCCATAGAAATATGGGTTTTCTATTAGCGTGAATTTTGAAGATAGTAATACGTGTTCCGGAATTACATCATAACAGGTAACCGACAGAACATCCAGATCGGTTCTATGTTTTAGGTGTCCAGCGTGAAAATACACAAGCACATGTTTCCAAGACCTCTGCTTACATTATGAACCGTTCTCTCCTAACCACGGGGAGTTACATGGAAAGATGAATGCGATTTAATGTACATGATGTAAATTGCTTTAAAAAGTAACCACAGCAATAGAAGTGTTTATTGTTCTTTTGAATTTCTTATATTATTACTGCGACATAAATAAATTAGAAGAATATAACAACATCGCTACGACTGCGATTTAAAAAAAAATATTTACTAATGGGCACCGCTTAAAATGGCACAGGATTCACTTGACGATAAGCATTTAAAAGATGATGAACGTCACCACGAGAGGATAGGAAACAATGGGTGGAATAGACACCAGATTACTTGAGACATGATTATTCGAGAGGACAGCTCAAAAAGTATTTGTTCAAATTAGACTTGAACATGACCATGCTTGTGTCGGTTGGGAAGCAACTCTGCTGTGTTTTGTTTCACCGATGGCATATTATAGCAAATAAACCTTTTTATGCAAATGTTGCTTGGTTTTTGATTGCAGGGACAGAGACAGATAACGTTCTTTTCTCTTCCCGTGGGTAAGCGAACAAGTTCTAGCTGTGAACATTTTACAGGGGATATAATTGCTGAGAGGCTTAAGTACTAAATGAGCTATCTGAGTACAGCGTGCACTCAAGAAACTCATTTGTGCTATGTTGACTGGGTTACTGGTTGGTATCGAAGAACTCTCAGAACAGACATAAGGAACACTACTTATGATCTTCTAGCAGAGGTGAATTATTCTAGATTAGTGTTTTAGAAGTCTCCATCATGACCTTAAGTAGACAACAAAAAGAAAAATAGAAGAATAACATCTGGTTAACCATTATTGAGACCCGTGATCATGCTGAAACGCTTAATAGTTGTCTGTGACGGTACTCTAGACCAGTTGTCGTCAACCTGCGAGGTACCGACAACCAGTTGTTGGTGCAAATGTTTTGTATAGTCGGCAGAATAATTATAATATTATATAATTTTATATGAAGCTTCTAATTAAAAATAAAATATTTAAAAAGTCTACATATACATGACAAATATGACAATAACATTACAATTACAAAATTTCCCTTAGAAAATTAATGGACATTTTTTTAAATTAAAATGTTTCTAAATTGTATTATTATTGTAAATATTGTTTTATGATTAACATCGACAGCATATTCCGTCTATATAAAACATATGACAATAAAAGTTACGAATAAAGCAGTGTAATAATTAATTAAAAAGTGTTTTAAAATACGCTTTTGTTTTTAGTTAATTAATAAGTATACAGTATTTCAAACGTAGATGTTGCATTTTATTAACCTCTAGTCCAAGAAGTTAGACACAATACAGGTGTTGGTTTTGATAAAAGTGTTTCTGTGGAACGAATTGAGTCGAGCCGGTACACACAGGTTGCCTGTCCGTGTTGTTGAGCCTTACACATTTGATGTTAATATATTTCCAGAAAGTGGACTGAATTTTCGCATTTATTTATTTGAATTACATGTGTAAACATGTATTTTTCTTGAGAAGGCGATGCCACCTTCTATTTATTACTTAAAATTAGCATACCAAAGAAATTGGATTTTCAAACTGACAAACCCATCGACAATCGACTATTTAAATGTAATTGCATGCATTGGAGAAATCTAGATAAGCGAACTATCAAGTGTAGTTCGTGGATTTATCATTTTATAACGACTCTTCACATGAAACGACAGAAGAGAATACTTTCGGTACACATTGACTAGTAAATGAATACTCAGATCTCTGTAATATAGTTCATGAATCTTTAACCTTTTTTCTTCCATGAGAGAATATATATATATATATATATATATATATATATATATATATATATATGTAGTGAATGCTTTTAGTCAAACATGTACAAGGTATGCTACACTGGCATGTCGATGTTATCGATCGACAGCTCTCAAGAGCTGAGGTCTCATCAGGCAGATAATTATTTTTTGATCCAACCTGGTTGCTGAATTCCAGGGAGAATGATGAGACCTCAGCTCTTGAGAGCTGTAGATCGATAACATCGACATGCCAGTGTAGCAGACCTTGTACATTTTTGAATAAAAGCATTCACAATACAGCTCTATATGTTTTATTGAGCACTCTTTTATAAACCCGGTTTGATTCCCTTTGGATTTCTACCCTGTGGATTTTACCGTACCTGGATTACTATATATATATGTATATATATATATATATATATATATATGTATATATACATATATATAAATATATATATATATATATATATATATATATATATATATATATATATATATGCGTGTGGGGGTGCTCTCATGGAAGAACAAATATAGTGATAAATATATATTTATTAGATATTGAGTCTCACTAGTTAAATACCAAGAAATATATTCTTCGACAAACCTTAAATAAAAGTGAATATGCATACACACACATACAGAGAAAAATATAGCTCGCGTATTAACAACAGTCCTCCACATAGCTAATACACTAGAATTATAACAATAGTTTTACAATCAAATAGAAGCACTACCCAAACTTATGAATAGTGATATAATTATAACACTTTCACCCCAAACCGTGAATGTATCATAAAATCAGATAAACATACAACATCCATTACCAACAATTAGTGTATTCTGAATAATACATAGTTACGATTAAGACACCTATGAACATACAGTCCGTCTTTATTGACTCGGTACTTTTTCCAAAAGGGACGCTTAAGTGAACTAGACGTAACAGTTACCGTTGTACTTTAGTCTTGGATTTATTTTTTCCGTGAGTAATTGATGATTTGAATTAGGCCCTTAACATCATTTTAACAAGAATAAAAGGTCAGCCTATCTCAATTAAATCACAGAAGACTCTGAAGTATGTAACGTTCAGTGTTTAAATAAATAATTTGTATATCAGCTGTCACATTTTTCGCGATCGAGCAGTTCATTAATTTATTTTCGATGTACACTCAAGCACTATATATATATATATATATATATATATATATATATATATATATATACATATATTCTTCTCAAAAACTATCTCTCTATCTTTATATATATATATATATATATATATATATATATATATACAGGGTGATTCATAAGTCACTTAGCTATTTATTTTTGAAATTCTAAAATTAAAAAATAGGTAATACAAAACAGAAAGTTTATTCAACAAATTCATTTATGGGAGTTTAAGATTACAGCAAATGTTCAACATTTCCACCTTCGTTCTGAATGCATATGGGAGTTTTAAGTTACAGAAAATTTTCAAAATGTCCACCTTCGTTCTGCATGCATATCTCCATTCTTTTTTGCAAGTAATTTACGACGCTTTGTAGCCTATTTGATTTATTAGTGTGAGAGATTCATTGAATTTGACCATATGAATAACAATAACAATTCGCTCTTCAATTGTAAATGACATACTGCCTGAAAAGTAAGCACATATGACGATTTACACAAATTTAAATAAATAGAAATAAATATATATAGTAACACATATATAAACGAACAAATTTAAAATAACAAATAGCAGTAATTAGAGAGTAAGATAACACTTATCAAAAGTTCATAGTATGTTTGTGCTTCATTTTGTAATCATTTTAAATAGCTAAATGACTTATGAATCACCCTATATATATATATATATATATATATATATATATATATATGTATATATATACATATATATATATATATATATTATTATTTTTATTTAAACATACATGCACAAACTCCGCGACACTGGCATGTTGATGTTATCGATCAACAGCTGTTATGAACTGAGATTTCATACGGCAGAGTTAAAATCCGATCTTAACCGTAGATAATATTTGGAAAGAACAAAAAATAATCATATATAAAAGTTCTATTTCATACTGCGCAGTTTTTATAAACCCGGTAAACATTCTTTGGATTACTATCCTGTGGATATTTACCTGGATTATTATTATTATTATAATTATTATTATATATATATATATATATATATATATATATATATATATATATATATATATATATATATATATATAAATTATTTCATTTAAATACTATACATTACAGTGCCTATTGTGGACACCCGAGTGTCATCTCTCTGGTCATCCTGGGTTGATGAGGCGATCAGGCTCGTTTATCTCCCAGAAAGATTCATCGGCTTCATTTGAAGTCGAGAGCTCCAAGTAGGAAGTAAAATTTAGCATCCTGGTTGCCGGTGAACTGTTACGACTGTTGCCTCTAATTATTTTCCTTAATGGTTTTATAAGCTGATTGTTATTTGATGATACGAAAAGTTGTATTGAATTTTTTTTTGGGGGGGGGTTAATTTCATTTATTTGCTAGCCTATTTATGGCGTAACTTTCTATAGACAGTTGTGTGCTCAACTGGGAGTATTTAACTTTTACGTCCTTTTAATTTTCTTTATTGACCGTAATTTAAAAGTTACAGGAAGTCAACAAAAGTGTTACTTACTTTAATCTTATGTAGTATGCCACACCCACTTATGTGATAACCTTCTCTTTTTCTATCTCTATCCGATTGTTCTCTCAATCTCTCCTTTTAGTTACCGTTATAGTTAATAAAAAATGAAGGAATACACACATCGTAATAATCCATTATAAAACAAAAACGTTATATAATTTAAAGAAGCAATACTTCATAAGGCGTTACTTGAGAAAAAAGAGAGAAAGAGAGAGAGAGAGAGAGAGAGAGATGTTTCTTTTTATTTTAATGTATTTAACTCGCTGTGCAGACTACCTTTTTTCTTAATTTAAATAGTTTAACTTTAGATCTAGTGTGAACCAACGGATAACATTTTTTTAATATACATATATATATATATATATATATATATATATGTGATTTTATGAAGGCTTACCAAAGCATTCCTTTCAAGACACCAATGATCACCATTAAAGATATTTTTTCTTACAAATACTATTTATTCAAATTAAATGTTTTTTCCTACACGTGTTTCACTACCAAGCAGTTACTTGCTTGGCAGATCATCAGGGAAATTAAATGTCTGGAATACTGGTTTCAACTGCCGACAAAACACAATGTGGCGTTGTAATAGTTGAGGTCACTTTTAATTTGAATAAATAGTATTTGTAAGAAAAAATATCTTTAATGGTGATCATTGGTGTCTTGAAAGGAATGCTTTGGTAAGCCTTCATAAAATCACATATAAATGCTCTGTACTCTGTAATCGAGTATCATCGAGCTTGTTTTTTATTGGAACAACCCCGGTCTTCACTGAATGATCTATTTTATAAGTGAAAAATCTAAATCTCTCTCTCTCTCTCTCTCTCTCTCTCTCTCTCTCTCTATATATATATATATATATATATATATATATATATATATATATATATATATATATATATAATGTAAGCGTGTATGTGTGGGCATGCGTATGTGTGCATAACTAAATAGCTGCACGGGTGCTAGACCTTTTCTCGTCAAGGTTACACGGAATCAGATTCGTTGACATGATGGAATATACATTATCTATGTATGAACAAGTTGTTCCACACAAAAAACTAATTAGAAATGTCTTGTCTCTGACGTGTCCGCCTTCATTCAATTACGAACACATAAACTTTCTGACAGATGTTAACAAAGAAATAAACATTAGAGCTTGTTATATATCAACGAATATTCAGGGTTATTCAGTGTATTATGCCCTTCATAGAAAATCTTATACTAGCTTATAGAGGGCTTATTTACTATTACAGAATTATAAAAAGTGGTGTTTATATGAAACCTTTAGAATTATCAGCGAACAAGACGTTTATTAAAATGACATTTTAGAATGTCCTTAATATATTTTTTTCATGGGAATCACTCCAGACAAGGCATGGATCCAGGAGCTAAAAGATACAACTTCCTGGTCAAAAGGCATCCAACGATAAGTGTTATATGTATAGGTTCTGACACGTAAAACATAAATTCTTCCATCTTTGTCAGGAACATCGTCATGAAATATGATTACTAAAGGACAATATAAGTGAAGCGATAGTTAAGAGGTTTCCGAAAGTAAACCCACGTTCCACTTTCTAATCTCTGTAATAAAAAAGTCTCAACCATTTATTTTGTGTCTGTATAAACGTACAACTAAATATTCACCATTTTTATGTTTTATAATTTGCTGTATACTTTTATTTTCAAATTTCGGAATCTGTTAATCTTTTTAATACATTTTATGACAATCAAGAAAGGCGCGATAGCGCTCTATCCCTTAATAGACTTCAAAAACGACATATGCAAGAAATCACATTTCTTTGATCAGTCATAACTCAAAAACCAATAAACCAAATTATTTAATGTTAATTTGATAGGTTCTATAAGTGTGTGAAATTTCATCATCATCAGTCAAGGCAACCCATAGATCCAGAAAGGTCAGGAGTTATTTTGTGTTATTCGTGTGTATGTACGTACGTGTGTGCCACCCTGTATCTAATCAACTATTTGATGGATTCAGCTGATCTTTGGCAGAGATAGAGGTTCTAAGATCTAGTTGATGGCATTTTAATTTCAGGTTACTATATACCTTAGTTTTCCAGAAAATTAATAAAAACCTTAACATTTACCATTGTCTTGAGGCATAGCCTTTATAAAAGTAGTGACATTCAATGATAAATGCCAGTATACTGAAATCATATGCCCTTAATAGGGTTAAGATGAAAATTTATATACACTAAATGTACAAAAGCAAGGAAATGCCCAAATTTTTACACTTTTATTGTCATTAAGGGTATGACTACATATCAACCAAACCATTTCATTATCACATCACTACAGTATAAATCTGTATGCATGAGTGGATAAAGTGTGTGAGGTTCGCTGAGGAAAAATTCCTACCAGTAAAATACATAGCCCTGTTGTGCTCGCATACCCTTAATGACAATATAAGTGTAAAAATTTGGAGATTTCCTTGCGTTTGTACATTAAGTGTATATGAATGTTCATCTTAACCCTATTAAGGGCACATAATTTCAGTATACTGGCATTTCTCATGGAATATTTTATACACTTTTAAATAGATTTTGTAATCTTTCTGGCGGGTTTAAACCGTTTAAAGACGCCGATTTATATTGACCTCATATATCTGCTTATGTTAAATGCCCCACAAGTTTTTCTTTTGAGAGATCTCTACTTAGAAAAATGTTGGTATGGTAAGCAGGCTAGACGTCTGTGTTCTTTATTCCTTAAGTAAGAAACATATTGAAAATGGTCTTTTCATCGCAAAAAGTCATCTATTCAGGGAGAGAAATAAGCTCTTTTCTTGATCCTGTCATAACAAGTGATGGACAATTGGTGTCCGATGATGATAATCAATAGAAAACAAAGTGCCTTGATAAAGGTTCATTTCTACAACCCACCCCAACACCTGAGAGCCATGTACGAAATATTTTACTGTACGTTTTGTGGGATAACCATGACCTTATCTATCATGAAGTTTTAGAATACAATAAAACACTAAATGGAAACTTGTATATTTGTAATTGTAATGTGTAAACTAAAATTTGAGAAAAAAGCGCCCAGCTCTTGCCAATAGAGAAAAAGCTAGACAACATGCTGCAAAAGTGACACAGGAACAAAAATTGCAACTTGGCTAGTCTTTTTTCCCCCATTCAGCATATTACTCATACCTTGCCGACTGATGTTCACCTTTTTAAGTCTGTACAGAATGTTATTTAATGCAGAACATTAACTGAATACAAACATGTTAATCAAAACCGTCTTTATTTTATTCAGATTGCATTACAAAGATTATTGGTAAATGAGAACAGTTCATTTTTTAAAATGGCGAATTTAGAATTGATTACAATTTCATAATTAAATGTGTATTATAAATTGAATTAAAGATTAGAAAACGGAAATTATAAATTAATCGACCTAATATGTATGCTATTGATATATTACATGTTTTAATACGTTGTTACCAGTGGTTTCCTTCCCTGTGCGATCATCAGACTAAATGTGCACTCATGGGGAGACAGATAAATAAGATTCTAAACAGTTCGCTATTGCAGCTATTTTTCCTGCGCCATCTTTTAAAAGATAAAGATATATTTTTATCAGCTTTGCTTATCCTTTAATTAATATTTGGAGACTCGCTCAATATTTTCGGTTCTTAAAAAAAACGGTCCTATATTTCATCTTCTCTTAATGGTCTTTTTGTCAATAGGGAAAAACTCGAGTTTGACGACGCAACATTTATCTTGCTTTTTACGCCATTCAGCGGGACATTAAAACGCTAAACGGAAGCAGAAGACATATTTTATATTTTCTCTGCGTTTCTTTTCACATCCGAAAATACGACTGGGAATTATTGATACGCAAAAGAAAAAAAACGTTGATTGAAGAGCTCGATTCCCATTTATATCTCAGGAAGGACAATTTATATAATAAACTGATATAAAAATGTGTGTATGTGTTAATATACGTATGACAGAAGAATATGCGTATATGTATGTATCTATGCGGTGCCCATTTATATCTCTTGACGGGCGATTTATATAATAACCTGTAAGGTTATGGCACAGGTCACTGAATCATAGTTTATCCACCATGCTATGAGAGAATAAATAAAGACGAACCGATATTCTTAAGATGCGTAATTTTAAATAAAGTTTATTTCAGTCAGTCACGCGTGAGTTTAAAAAATAATGTGTTAGCTACTAAGTAATATGTCACACTTTAACAACGAGAAATGTGTATTTATTTATATATAAATATTTGAATATTTATATCCGTTCCGTCACAGAAAAGTATGGCCGACGAAGAAAGGAGTGAGAATACAAATTGCAAGTTAGACAACGTATTGCCTTCACCTTATTTCAGCAATGAGACGTGCCCTTTCTTTTTGCCCTGTTAGCTGTTTATACCGATATATCAGTTTTTTCCTTACTTTTTTTCATGGTTTACACTTTTTAGTTTGAGGTGATTCTTTATTTACTCTATTGTTTCTTTTAAACTTTCTTTTGCAAAATTTAATTAGCATAAATAATAAGTCAGTTTAAGGGGTGAAATCTTAAAACATGTCGATGTTGACGACGATTGTTTTCTTTCTAATTTCATTTTAAACATTTAACTTCCTCTAAGGTATGTGATGTTTACATTTCTGACATCATTATTTTAATGTCTAGCCACTCATTATCGTCAAATCCTCAAGGGAAGAAAAATAAAGAAGCAAATAAAATAAAAATTAACGGTTGGTGTTTTTGCGTCATCAGGAATGACGCGTTTTTATTTCAACTCGCAGTCAGTCTTACATGCATCAATATATCACGTACTCCTATGCCGTCACACGAAAGATAGCGAGTAAAAAAAGTGTGACGTACCAAACAATGTCAACTGTCTGGGAGAAGTGAGAAAGCAAATAGTAAGTTTGATAAAAATAAGAAATTATCATAAAAATGCATAAAATATTAAATTACTTACGTTATTTTGTGATTCTATATACATATTAGACCGAACACTGGCGGAGTATAATTTATTTCTCGTATTTGTTTACCCAGGGTGCACACCAGTGTTAATCTGTACGCCTAGACGTTCAACTACTATTAAAAGTATAACCATAGCAAAACTACGGATCGACAGAACCTGTTATTAAGATTCAATGACGCATAATAAACTGTTATTCCAAACTTGAGAGTGACAGACTGGCAAAACTACTATTTAGCACTTAAGCATTACATACCAACACAAACTTATTCGTCACAGATCAACACCGGAGATATACCTCTCTATATATTCTTAATGTACGTTCATTTAGTTGACGACTTCAGCGATTCAAATGCACTTCATTAGCTTGAGCGTGACATTCTAATAAAGCGACTGGCACACAAGGCCGCTTATCAAAATATAGTGAACGCAACTATAAAAACTACAAAATAAAACGCATTTACAGATGAAAACGTTATCAGAAACTGAAGTGTGACAGACCGACAAACGAACGGACGGACGTTCGCGATCTGTATGAGAGATGTTCGCGAGCATCTAATAATATACTGACTTACGTCCAACCCTCTATCATTTATTTCATTCCATTTATACATTTTAGAATAAAAATGGTATTTAGAAATTAAGTGTGACAGACTAAAAAATGTGGTGTTCTCAAAGTACACATCGACACATATAGCCTCTTAAAGTGTTGCAATATTTAAATGTGTGCCTGTACAAACAATGTAAAAACAGTATTTTCTACATGAGATTAAATAAATAAATTCTAAATTCTAAAATATGCTTTGTTGTATCTCTTTCGTACAGGATTTTAAGGGTATATACACGTAATCGCCTAAAAAAGTAAAATCTCATTTTTATTGAAAGTGAGGTGGGGTGGTGTGGTGTGGCTAATCTACAAAAGTATCATCACTTTCAATATTTTTATTCATGCCATATGAATAATATATTTGTTTAGTTAGATCATTTTAAAGTTTTGTATTTAATGTTCACCAACAACTAAAATAAATAGCTTCAAATTAAAATAAAAACGGGACGTAGAGTAACCAAAAAATGTTTAGATTAAAAAAAACGTAAATATGACTAAATTTGCAAATTACCCACCCTCCATTAATATTCCACCACTCCGAAAAAAATGACATTTTGCTTGTTAGGGGATAGCGGGTGAACATCATGGAAAACGGAAAGAAAGAAAAACAAATACATTAGAATTTTGAGTGAGGGATCATCAGGTCACTGTATTTTGAAAGGAAATTAACAAAAGAAATTTACCACTAACCCTAAGTCCGAGTGTCGTTGTCATAAAACCACACATATTAGCGCTCCCTAAAAAATGCGGCGGATAACAAAAAAAGAATTTAGTTAACTGCAGTAGAACTGTCTTGAACAATTAAATGTATATACGAAAATGTTCCCTACTTGAAATTATGAAATAATTGTTTTTTTCTTCTTTCCAACAAGTTAAAAAACAAAAGTAAACACTGCAAAAAGAGGCCGGGATAAAGGGGGCAGGCAGAGAGAGAGAGAGTGAGAGAGAGAGAGAGAGAAAGACATATATATATATTTATATATATATATATATAGAGAGAGAGAGAGAGTAAGAGAGAGAGAGAGTAAGAGAGACAAACACACTGCCCCCCCTCCCACACCTTTTCTCTTTTCGTAGCTAGCCATGACCTTCGCTAAGGTCATCAGCGAGCGCATGGAGTTAAAACTTATAGCTTTTAGTTTTTTTTCGATGTTTTTATTAAATGGCATTAATTAATTTCTGTTAATACAGACGAAACTATTGCATATAGGTAGCCAACTTGAGCCAATGAAATTCAAAAATAATAATAGTAACCATTAATTAATTATGAATGGTTGAAGAAATAGTTATGCTAATTAGGCAGTCAACATATTATTTCTTACTTTTTATCTTCACTATATATATATATACAGAATATTAAGATTTTTTATTGCATTCTTGATTTAAATAATAGTAACCTGTTTAGATTATACTATAGGATTGACCAATGAAAAACAACTTTCGCATTTATTTATTTAGATATACAGGCGTGTGCCTATGCTGTAATGGAATCGGAAATATAGAGATGAAGATATATGGTTGAGATGACAAAGATCTAGACATTCATTCTCTAGTTCATCTGTGGGGAATTTATGTTCCGTTGTCATTGCGTGTCCAGAGTCATTCTCTGATGATAAATCCACGTACTGCACTTGTAAGTTCGTTCTTTTCAGATCTCTGTAATGCGCCCAATAATATCTAAAAGGAACCACAATCTTCTGTCTGTCTGTCAGGTTTACGTTTAAAGTTCAATTTAGTTGATATGCCACTTTTAAGTATTAAGTATAGGGTGAACACGCCCTTTTGAAAAAAATAAAATGTTTATCCACGTAATCTAAATGAATATACGCGAACATTTTGTCAACTTATTTATTAACATCAAGTTAGTCAGGCTTATTTAACTCAATGGAACAACATAATATGACGAACTACTGTGTATATAGTAATTTACCAAAACCTAAAAAAAATATGTGTGTTTGCTTTAATTGCATACTAATTTTAAACACATTTAAATACGTGATTGTGTTGTGTTATTCATTATAATTGTGTCCTCTTTACTTATATATATTTATATATATATATATATATATATATATATATATATATATATATATATATATATATATATAGTAGTAATAATAGTAGTAGTAGTAACATGATAATAATACTCATAATAATTATAACAATAACATTGATATTAATTCGAGCAATTCAATGACAAAATTATTACTTTATATTTTCAAGGGAGATAATTGTGTTTTATTTCCGTATTTTCTTTTTTAACTGCCATAGGTTTATCAAGATTTACATTATTATTATAAATTAAAGCGATTTCATGAGAAACACAGATAATATAGAAGTAAAGAGATGTATTATGTTTAATTATGTAAGAATAATATATTGAAAGATATGTCATAGTTTATGCATTTCCGAATGAAATCAAAGTGTAATAACTACTAGTAGTTGGGAGCTAACGGATCATCGGTACATTTTGCCGCTCATAAATTAAAAAATATTTGCTTCAATAAGACCATAGTTGGTAAAAATGTTGCTGATGCTATACTTGACCTGTATCATTGAGTTCTAATATTAAATGCCCAACACTCTTTTTATCCTCTGTAAATCATATTCGGCAAAATTTTTGTCATCGTCTCATCAGTAGATGTGATATTCAATGCATTTCAATCTAGATGGGCAATACTTTCTGTTGTGAAGTTGTTCCACAGTAAATAATAAATAAAGGAAGTCAAGTCGAGGGTTGGTTAAACAAGTGTATTAACAAAGTAAGAAAGTGACTAGTTCTTGGCTAGACAGTTACAAGACTGTGCTTTGTCTTCTCTGTGTCTCTGGTTACTCGCACTATTTATAGTGACAACCGGTGTAGTTACTCCTGTGTAAGAACGGCCGGTGTAACACTTTCACATAATTTAATCTATGGAGTTATCTCAAAGATAATCTCTATCAAAACAATCTCCACCCTATTCCTGAACTGAAGAGAGTCATCACAGCCCAAATAAGGAAAATGGCAAGAGTGCAGTAAATCAAAGTTGTAGTAATAATAGTGCATGTAGTTGTACAATGTGCCCAAATCATGCCATCCACGGAATAGTTAATAACATTCAATATACATTCTGCCATCCAAACATATACTGACCTGAAACGGAAAAGATTACGAAATACCAAGGTATCATGTACGACATAAAAAGAAACTGGAATCTTAGAAAACTCTTCAGCATACCAGTAAATATAGGAGCAACTGGACTAATGACAAATAATTTCAAAAGCTATCTGGCGAATATACCAGATGAACCGAGTGCAAGAGAAATACAAACAATTAACTTAAAGGGACGGTTATAATCTTAAAAAAAGATCTCTAGGCTGGAGTGTCTGAAATAATCGGTTAATGTCTGGCATCCGGTAAGATGCCCCCTTTCCAGCAAAAAAACGGAAAGATGAGGAAAATAAAAAATAAGAGAGACAATATATGCTTTGCCCACCAATTTTCAGTCATTATAACCTAGCACTTTTTAAATATCGTTAATCAGTGATATGCGAGGACACTTTGATGATTATCTTATACGTAAATGTGATGTTCAATGCGCTTCACACTCACCGTATCCACACTCCTTAACTGTATATATGCCTATTATCTTAACGATAATGCCAGTCAAAATAATTCATTCCTCTTCCTGAACTGAATAGGCTGATCACATCCCTTTCATATAACAACAATGAGAAACCCTTCCTACCACCGATTGTCATGGGTGATAACACGCTCCTCGAGAGCCCAACGTTCAACCTCCGTAGCTTGACATTCCAAGAACACATGAACTCGAATAATTACAACAAAGTTGGTGCTAAGCCTGTTAAAATAAAGTAAGCTTCTTCTACCGAGCTATAAAAGATCTAACATGTGCCAGTATTGTACATCTCTAAATAGCCACCATTTACCTATGCATAGGGTAATGTTGCAACACGTGGACGGATGCATATATCACAAGCCTTTTCCTCTTGGATAGGAAGACAACCAATTGAGGGGTGAGTTTATATAAATACTAGAAAGAAAGAAACGACATTGCTCGGGATTGGATGAGAATTACTACTATGTACTTTTTCATTATGCTCTTACTTTATTTGCTTTTACGTCCCACCGACCCCCTGTACCTCCCTCTTAAGATAGTCGGAAGAAGCTGAAATGCTAAAAAACTCACTAAATGAGCGTCTTACGCTAATGGTTTCAATTTAATTAAAATCAGATATACGTGTTTAAATATTAAAAAGGGTTCTGCCCACAGAGTTCACGTGATATGTGCCACAGAGAGTGTAATGTAGTGATTCGGAATCATTTCCATTGCCTTCCCCGATAAATGTAATACATATGATATACATATAATATTTTTATGATATTCTAATATGTTACGTTTTCAAGTAGGTTCAGCCTTGGGTTAGGAGCACACTTACACATTCAAGAAAGCTTCCGTTGTCTTCCCCAGAAAAGTGTATACATATGATAAGGCTTTGCTAACGGTATGCTCTAGCTGATTGTTTCTACGAAGTTATGCTTTCATATATGTGTTATAAGTGCGCGTAGATATCCAGGAACACTTTTATTTTCTTCCCCGGTAAGTTTTACATAAGAATACACATTTTGATTTCATGTACATGTTCATCTTTACTTACTATAGGGAACACACAAACATCACACACCCATACATGAATTTTATATAGAGATACACCATTGTGAACACTGACAAAACATATCTTTTTTCCATAATTCATAGCAGATGTTGTACACTAGTATATAATATTTACGAAATATATACATTAATATACACTTTCTATGCGTATGTATTTAGACGTTTGGTTTCTCTATATGTTTGTGGTTCGTTATTTTCTGATAACGCTATGTCTTTCGATTGCCATCCATTCGTGCCATTCACTTAATTAACTTCTAGCAACATTGGGTGTTTTTGTTTTTTCCATTTTCCAGGGAATTTAACGAAGTTAAATCGTGTTTTCTAAAAAACAAAATTCATGCATTTTCTTCTTAAATCTTCTGAAACGATTTAATCTGGTTTTATGTCTTTATTGATTGCTTTATTATTTTTAGGTTTTAAAATACTTTCTTTCGTTTCTGACGCCATTGCTTTAATTTTCAAAGTTTCTCGCTAACGTCAAACATTTGAACATTTCTGGCTTTCATTGTTTCTTTTTAATCCGCCATTTTGGTATTTTCTGCTGTTTATATTAATTTATTTTGTTGCCTTATTATTTATTCTGTATTCTTCTTATATTCATTATTTGCATTTTTTATTTCTTTGCATTTGTTTTTATACATTTCCCTTATTTCTATTTTTATTTATTCTATGTCTATTTTTTCTCAACTTACTTTGATGTTACTCTTTCTCATTAGCTGTATCCGAGTCTGTTATCCGCCGATTTTTTCTTACTTCCTTTGTTGTCTATTTAAGGTATATCTTATTTTGTAATTTCGTATAAAAGATAATTCTAGCTTGCGCAATTTTATTATATTTTCTCCCTTTTTAGTTTATTCTTTCTTTCTTTTCGTTTTTATTATCTTAAATTAATATTCCCTATTCCATTCCTTTTTTCTATGTTTCCTCGATTTAGAAATTTATTCTTTATTCTTTTTTTAAATTTGATGTATTACTTTCTTTCTTTTAAATGTTTTTCTTTCTTTTCAACGGTACAATTTATTAAGAAAATATGTATATTTTTCTCCATTTAATTTATACTTTATCTTTTAAACTTTTCCTATATTGATTTTGTATTGTTTTCAACAAGCTGTGTTTACCCTGCTACACCGTATGAGTTCAGCTCGGTAACATATCATTTTAATTGACATTTAATTTTAATTATACATATTAAATTATAAAAAAATTACGTGTTAGTAACGCTCAGATAGAAAAGAGCTCGAATATGAAAGTCATAAGTCACATGTCTACCTTTTGAATTTCAAAAGAAATGATCTCCCTTGAATATGCAGTAATATAAGTCATTATTAAAACTTAGCAATAATGTAGTAACGCTCAGATAAAAAAGTTATTTAAGGCATTATTAAAACTTAGCAATAATGTAGTAACGCTCAGACAGGAAAGTAATTTATGTCATTATTAAAACTTAGCAATAATGTAGTAACGCGCAGATAGAAAAGTTATTTAGGTAATTATTAAAACTTAGCAATAATGTAGTTACGCTCAGATAGAAAAGTAATTTAATTAAAACTTAGCAATAATGTAGTAACGCTCAGAGAGAAAAGTTATTCAGGTCATCATAAAAACTTAGTAATAATGTACTAACGCTCAGATAGAAATGTTATTCAGGTCATTATTAAAACTTAGCAATAATGTAGTAACGCTCAGATAGAAAAGTTATTTGGATCATTATAAAAGCTTAGCAATAATGTATAAACGCTCAGAGAGAAAAGTCATTTGGGTCATAATTAAAACGTAGCAATAATGTAGTAACGCTCAGAGAGAAAAGTTATTTAGGTCATAATTAAAACGTAGCGATAATGTAGTAACGCTCAGATAGAAAAGTTATTTAGGTCATTATTCAAACTTAGCAATACTGTAGTAACGCTCAGACAGAAAAGTAATTTATGTCATTATTCAAACTAAGTAATAATGTAGTAACGCTCAGAGAGAAAAGTTATTCAGGTCATTATTAAAACTTAGAAATAATGTAGTAACGCTCAGATAGAAAAGTTATTCAGGTCATTATTCAAACTTAGCAATAATGTTGTAACGCTCAGATAGAAAAGTTATTTAGGTTATTATTAAAACTTAGCAATAATGTAGTCACGCTCAGAGAGAAAAGTTATTTGGTTTATAATAAAAACTTAGCAATAATGTAGTAACGCAAAGATAGAAAAATTATTTGGGTCATTATAAAAGCTTAGCAATCATGTAGTAACACTCAGATAGAAAAGTTATTCAGGTCATTATTAAAACTAAATAATAATGTAGTAACGCTCAGAGAGAAAAGTTATTTAGGTCATAATTAAAACGTAGCGATAATGTAGTAACGCTCAGATAGAAAAGTTATTTAGGTCATTATTCCAACTTAGCAATACTGTAGTAACGCTCAGACAGAAAAGTAATTTATGTCATTATTCAAACTAAGTAATAATGTAGTAACGCTCAGATAGAAAAGTTATTCAGGTCATTATTAAAACTTAGTAATAATGTAGTCACGCTTAGACAGGAAAGTTATTTTGGTCATTATTAAAACTTAGCAATAATGTAGTAACGCTCAGACAGGAAAGTAACTAATGTCATTATTAAAACTTATAAATAATGTAGTAACGCTCAGATAGAAAAGTTATTCAGGTCATAATAAAAACTTAGCAATAATGTAGTAACGCTCAGAGAGAAAAGTTATTTGGGTCATAATTAAAACGTTGCAATAATGTAGTAACGCTCTGATAGAAAAGTCATTTGTCTTATTATTAAAACTTAGCAATAATGTAGTAACGCTCAGATAGAAAATACATTCGGGTCATTATTAAAACTTAGCAATAATGCTGTAACGCTAAGCTAGAAAATGTATTTAAGTCATAATTAAAACTTAGAAATAATGTAGTAACGCTTAGATAGAAAATATATTTAGGCCATTATTAAAACTTAGAAATAATGTAGTAACGCTTAGATAGAAAAGCTATTTAGGTCATTATTAACAATTACCAATGATGTAGTAACGCTCAAATAAAAAAATTATTTAGGTCATTATTTAAACTTAGCAATAATGTAGTAACGCTCAGCTAGAAAAGGTATTTAAGTCATAATTAAAACTTTGAAATAATGTAGTAACGCTTAGATATAAAAAGAAATTTAGGTCATTATTAACACTTACCAATAATGTAGTAATGCTCAGATAGAAAATTTATTTAATTTATTATTAAAACTTAGCAATGATGTAGTAACGCTCAGATAGAAAAGTTATTCAGCTCATTATAAAAACTTAGCAATAATGTAGTTACGCTCAGAGAGAAAAGTTATGTGGGGCATAATAAAAACTTAGCAATAATGTAGTAACGCTCAGATAGAAAAGTTATTCGGGTCATTATTAAAACTTAGTAATAATGTAGTCACGCTTAGACAGAAAAGTTATTTAAGTGATTATTAAAACTTAGCAATAATGTAGTAACGCTCAGACAGGAAAGTAACTAATGTCATTATTAAAACTTATCAATAATGTAGTAACGCTCTGATAGAAAAGTTATTTGTGTGATTATTAAAACTTAGCAATAATGTAGTAAGTCTCAGATAGAAAAGACATTCGGGTCATTATTAAAACTTAGCAATAATGTTGTAATGTTAAGCTAGAAAATGTATTTAAGTCATAATTAAAACTTAGAAATAATGTAGTAACGCATAGAAAGAAAATATATTCAGGCCATTATTAAAACTTAGCAATAATGTAGTAACGCTTAGATAGAACAGCTATTTAGGTCATTATTAATAATTACCAATAATGTAGTAACGCTCAGATAGAAAATTTATTTAGGTCATTACTAAAACTAAGCAATAATGTAGTAACGCTCAGATAAAAACAATTATTTAGGTCATTATTTAAACTTAGCAATAGATTAGTAACGCACAGATAGAAAAGTTATTTAGGTCATTATTAAAACTTTGCAATAATGTAGTAACGCTCAGATAGAAAAGTTATTTAGATCATTATTAAAACTTAGCAATAATGTCGTAACGCACAGATAGAAAAGTTATTCAATTCATTATTAAAACTTACCAATAATGTAGTGACGCACAGATAGAAAAGTTATTCAGGTCATTATTAAAATTTAGCAATAATGTAGTAACGCTCAGATAGAAAAGTTATTTGAGGCATTATCAAAAGTAAGCAATAATTTAGTAACGCTCAAGTAGAAAAGTTGTTTAGATCATTATTTAAACTTTGCAATAATGTAGTAACGCACAAATGGAAAAGTTATTTTGGTCCTTATCAAAACTTACGAATATTAAAGTGATAAGACAAATGTTTTCCTTTAATATAAATAATATCCCTGTAATTGTCATTTATTTAGGTCATTATTAAAACTTAGCAATAATGTACTCCTTCCAGTCTCATATTTTTAACAGTATATATATGACGAACGAATATATACTACGATGTACACTTTAAATATGTAGTAATGCCTGGGATTACGGTATCATGACAAAATTACATATATTAAATAAGCCTTTCCGAATTTACCATCAAATGAGGGTATGTTAGTCTGAAATAGAATAATGAACTGAATTAAGCTAAAAAGAATAGTAATATAATAGTTCTGCATTTAGATATAGAAGTAATAATATTGTTTACGATTCAGATATACATACACGAGCATTTGCTTAGAAATACATTGCCTGCATTGTATAGCCTGATTTTACCTCCGAGAGGGTCTACTGTTTTGTATGTAACGATCCCATAAAATATATGTTTGCTATCGATTGCAATTCAGTAAACCATGAACAGTATAATTAAATCATACATCTTGTCTTCAACGCTTAACCACAGCGGTCCTCTGAAACCGACGGCATTTTTATCCAGGATCATCACCCGTTGTCCCCTAATGGCTACTACTTTGTTGAATATAAGTTTCCACAACACACCTAATAAAAATAACTACACCCTAAATTTAGAAGAAAATATCATTGTATTTGGCTGTAGGCATTTCATTTCTCTCTGTTAGAAACGGTGAGGGAGCAATATCATGAATACAGATTTCTTGTTCCTTCTTCCTTCATTTCAAATTGATTCTTTAGCCATTTTTATTATGTCTAGTTGCTTCAAGCTTCCAACTCAGAGTTCCTACTTTTCGTACTCATCCAATCTCGCGTGAAGTAATTTCCTGTAGCTCGTGTTCTCACACGGAACAATGCCACCCAAAGACCACCTATCTGACCCTGCCTGACTTTTATTTTTTTGTTTCAACGCTAATGTTTCCATCTACTTTTTTTAATAATCGAATAAGTACTAGCAGACGTACTCTTACTAGTTAACTATTCTAATAATCTTCTTGGGTCGATAATTATTTTCGGAAGTAAACTTTTCGTTGTAATCTAGCTTTCGTAAAGGTTCGCTTGTTGATCGAGGACCACGTGGACGCCGGTTTAGTTTTAAAGTGTTTAATTTTTAACATAACAAAAATACAGAAATTAAATGTGTACGAAAGAGAGATTTACAATTAATTAATTGGAGGGAGACGTACTAATTACATATTTAGACCAGACGATTTTAAGTCTCCTGTACCCACCGTCCTTATTTTCTGGCTGGCAGAGACCGGTACGTTTCTCGCGTATGTTCAGTAAGTTGGTTGGCAGGCTATACAGACAATAGCTCTCTCTGGTGGAAGTGCCGTAAATTCTAGACTTCTGCTTTTAACTCTCCCCTTTTCAGGACGCCCCCTACTCCGCCCTCCTTCAATATCTAACAGTGAGAGAGTGTGCCATAATTTTGTAGCTTTTTAAAACACAGATGTGTATATTCGTAGCATATAATTGAACGGCGATAAAAGAAAAGCTGTGGGAAATTCACGAGGGAAACTTGCTAGACATGTGATAGATATTATGGTTCAATTTAGAAAAAGAATTGTCAATTTTATTACTGATTGAATAGGTGGAATTTTGGAGGTCACTGCCTATTATTTTGTAAAACACTATTCCTTACATTCACAATTTGATTCAGTTTGTTTTTCTATGTCCTTCCTCATCCTCCTCCTCTCTCTCTCTCTCTCTCTCTCTCTTAATCTCTCTCTATATATATATATCGATCTCTTTTATCGTATTGTTTCGTTCTTTTTCGTTGTTTTTTTTAGACATTGTTATGAATTATTTACTCGGGGTTACTTTTTCGCAATATTTAAAAAAACCTCTTTATAGCTTTAGATGTCTCTTGTTTTTAAATCCGGTTTTCCTCTCGCTTTAATCCCGCCTATAATTTAAAACTTTCTTTTAATTTATCTTTGTAGGAGTTCTTTGTTTCTTATTTTCGCATTTAAATGCTAATTTATATTCTCATCCAACTCGTGAATCTATTTTTCCTGACTTATAACCTTTTTCATTTAAGCTTTCAATATTTTGTATGTTTTCTTCGCTTCATCATATACGTCCACGCATCTCTGTTGGAGGGTTTTATCTGTCAACCGAATTATCGCTGGTTTCCTTGGCCTACGTCTTTTCCGAATAGCATTAACATCGCTAAACGCGTATATGGAATAACATTGTCCTTTCGACTTTTATTTACACCAGACACGGCATATTGCCACAAAAGCGTAAGTGGGTATTGTAGTAGGCTTCAGTGTTTAGGCGGCAACTTGAGTGGGAATTAGATAGCAAGATGCTCGTTTATATTATACTTAAATTTCTGCATATTAGTACTCTTGTGGCAAAATAGAACAGGCATACACTTGCAAAAGCAAGTAGTTAAAGATAAGAAGCGATCAACGTACAAAATATTAGACAATTTACAGTAATGGAATTTGATTTATCGGCCAATCGGGCTCGTCGAGAGGTATTTATTTTAGGTATACAAATAGAGTAAGTTAATCGAAAAACCGTTCGCAGAAGCAGAGTGGAAATTACTAAGAGATAAAAAGTTCGAAATAGAAGCTATTAGAGTAGAATACTATTCTACATCTGGAACCATCTACACTGAAGGGGTGAAAAGTCGTTGCTAGTCGGGTTTGTCAGAGGTTTTTACATTGAGGGATACAAGTACTTGCAAAACAAACACAGGGATACCACACTGCAGCGATGCGACAAGTGCTTGAGTATGGAAGACAGTGCAGGACTTTTTAGGTTAGACATTCTTTTTTTTGCACGCTGTCCAAGAGGAAGAGACTAGTGATATGATCACTAGCCAAAATGTAGTAACGGTACACTATTGTGGGGATGTATATATATATATATATATATATATATATATATATATATATATATTTTGGTACAGAAAAATTAGTACAACAATTGTACCGTCGATGTGAAGCACGGAAGAATTTAGCCATCTGGCTCTCTTCTCGCTTCTGTTGTCATCTGTTTCGGAAATGTGAAGTCACGTGTAACTCTCGTTTGGACGCATTATTTGCTTAGAATCTTGTCTATATATGTTTAAATTTAGTGTGAGGAAGGTTTAATAAGGTTTGAATAAAAGGGGGGAAGTGACAGTTGAGAGTTAAACCGGATGAGATTTAAAGAGATATAACAACATTAAAATAAAAATATTTGTATATAGATCCCGTGAGTCAATATCATGAGTATCGTATATTTGGCCGTTACTGTTTTGGGGGTTGATGATGTGTCTTCTAAAGGATTTATAGATAGAAAATTGGGTTAAGGATTAAAGAGGTGAAAAGTAACAACATTAATTAAATTCGTGTTTAAATACTGGATTGATAGGGAATACTAGTAGCTTGGTTCTGGAAGTATGCAAGTATCTTTGTAATATATGCTTTTCGTCAGTGTATCTGTCATATTTAGATTGTATTTCGTCAGTCACGCTTAACTTTGATATATACGTTTCTTTGAGTTTAATCTAGAAACTGTGTCGCTGAACACCCAGATTGAGTTACACATCCTATGCCACATGCGTGTAATCATCTTTACAATGTTATCTATTCATCGTTATATTATCTAGTATTTAGTTAAGAATTACAAGAAAAATTTGACAGCTGAAATGTAAGTAAAGATCAACGCTCTGACCCTGGATGAAAATAACCGAGTCTGCATAAATGTATTAAACACGGGAATGACGCCACATGTTTGGAAAAGAGAGGGTGAGAGGATACATTCTGTCCTTTATGGAAGGAAGCAAGTGAGACCGATGTTTAATGACATGTGCTGACAGATAGATATAATATACGAGTTTGAACTCTTACTCTCCCTATATCTCTTTCTCTTTGTCTATCTCTAAAGTTGTCAGTGATTCGAAACACATACAACGTCGAATAATCTTCTCGCCTTTTCTATCATATTTGTGTCAAGTTAATCTTTTTAAAAGTTATAAGAAACTGCATGCATGCATGTTATTCGATATGTGACGATAACGTACAAAAGCGCGCACAAAAAGAACGACCACTAAACAAGTTATGAATAAGGTTCTCTTTTACGTTGTATAACTCCCCTATAATTTATTCTCTTTATCCAGTTCTTGTTTATTAGGGGATTCAATCAGACTTTTGATTGGAAAGATCCTTCTTCGCCTTTTTACTGTACTGCCTCCGAGTACGTTTACATTTCGTGGAAACGTATGCAGATCTCAACAGATCTTATCGATAATCAAGACTCTGAGGCATGCTATATTTTAAACACAGGTTTATATAATTGAAAAAGGTAAAACTGCAAAAGAACAAACACAATGTTTCAGAAACACGTACATACAAACTGGATACGAAGCATAGTTGAGTTTCTCGTTTGTTATCTTTTCTCTTTGTAGACCATCAATACACCTGTGTTTAAAATATACAATGCTTCAGAGTCTTTCTAGCTATACACATGTTTCCATGACACATGCACGCATCTCAGAAGCAGTACAAATAATCATTGTGAATTTTAACGCTGCGTGTATGGCACAAGGTCGAGTACACCATAATAAATGCCCCGTCTATCGATCGGCCTATCAGAATTAAGTTGATTCCTGTCTTTAAACCTATCGTTTATACCAACCAAGGTTCGCTATTTCTTCATTCTGACATCAATAGTGTGTTTAATACCTTATATATTTTTTGTCAGAATTAGCTAACTGAACCCTCTAGGGTATAGATTGTCGTCATGTCCTGGAATTGCACTACATATTGCGGCTGTGCCTGCGAAGTAAATAAAACCAGAATTTGGGATAACTGGTTCCTTTATTATCATTCTGAAATATTGTGAGTAAATGTTGCTTTTTTATGAGTCAGGTATGGTTCAGTGTTTTCCTAAAACGAATACTCTTTCTTTTTCGGTAGGTTCTTGTATATTGTCGATCGTCTAGGAAACCTCTCAATGACAATGCCGACGGGTCTGTTCTCGTATATTTTTTTTACTCAATATGTATGCAACTACTCTTCACCTGCATTAAAACGGTATTAAGCAACATTTTACTGCAATAGAATCAATTAACACGAATGGGTAAGTTATAAGAAAGAAATAATCCCGCTCTACCATCGATTTGCTTTCATTACTTCTGATGTTGGTTGATATGGCGTCGCTAACATTTTCGTCGTATTTTCGGAGCACTATTGTTGACATCATATTGAAGTAGACGTGTGCTGTAGAATCGTCTCTGTTGACTCGGCTGCCATGTTGTGGTAATTGATCAGAAGTCCGGACCAGAGTCAATCAGAGAATTATTTGTCAACTGATGATAAAAAAGCACATACGAAAATAGACAAGCAAGATATTGATAACTCGAACATATATCCGTATTTGAAAAAATGTATATTATATATATATATATATATATATATATATATATACATATAATTCCTTAGAACCACATACAGACACACACATATATATATATATATATATATATATATATATATATGAGTAGATGAAATAATAACATAATTCAACGGTATGCATTTTAAAAAGCGGGAAGAACAAAGAACGCAACGTTTCGCCTAACTGTTGCACGGCTTTTTCAAGAGTAAATAACTGCTAAAGACGGCAAGGAACGAACATGTGTGGAATTGAGGGAATATATGTAGTCACACTGGTAATAACATTTTATTAATTTAGACAAGGAAGATATGCTAATATGTACATAAGCACACATAACTACAAACACGTATACACACCCATATATATATATATATATATATATATATATATATATATATATATATATATATATATATGTGTGTGTATATATATATATATATATACATATATACATACAGAAAACATACATATGCAATATGTGTACGACATATATATATAGATTCATATATATATATATATATATACGTGTGTGTATATATATACATATATATATATATATATATATATATATATATATATATGTACAAACTATGTATAGAAGTAGTAGGGATTAGAGAACTTAAAGAGAAAAAGGTGATCCAAAGGAAAGCTAATTCAAGGGCAGGGAATCACCCCGTGTCTCAATATATATTATTTTCATTAATAATAAATTTATATAACTTTGAGGAGACATCATAGAAACCTAGTATTTGTTTTAATGCATTTATGGAATTGGCTATGAGAGCTGATTCGATAAACCGACGTGTGGACTTAGTATTGATTGTGTTAATGAAAGTGGAAACATGACAGTCAAATTAATGGCCACACTCCACAGTGGGAGCAGATACGACTTTGAGCGTGTTGTTGGTTTGATTGCACAATGCAGACAAGGGATGGAATGTATACCATCTTGGTCTGTCGAGTTTAGATTCTTTGATTAAATCCATAATAGTTGATGAGGTTATTTGGGCTATGATAATACATAGCATATTAAATTCAGTGTAAATAAAGGTGTTGTTAGAGTAAGTTGAAGGGTCCGCTCTCAAAAAATTCTTAAAACAAACAGGATAGGCCAGCACTGAGGTGATTCCCAAAGATTATGCCAAATGTATGTTTATAAAATAAATTATTGAAAGTAAAATAAATCATGTGTGTACATAAATTTATAATATTAATTATGTAATAAACTGGCACGGGTAAGCTGATATTTATTCATTCATATAAAATAGTTCTATGCTTTTCATCTTTTATTAGTTAGGTGAAGATGTGGTTATTTTATTAAGTAGATCACCGGAGTTTTTTTATGAAAAAGGCTAACTGCACCAAGCAATGGGTTTATATTTTAGTTATGACAAGTGCACTTTTATAGATAGCACTGGCATTCCTGAGATTATGGGTATTCTAGTAGGTCATATAATGTTGGAATAGTGTTGTGGTAATGAATTTATGGTAACTAGATTTTATCTTGGTTTCTGATAAGATTTGATAGATCTTTCTATATTTTGTGTATATATAGAGTTTGAATTAGTTTCTTCATAAAATCCTGTATCATATAGGAGTTAGAACATCTTTTCGTTGTATTTAGATTCATCCATGATAACAACACCATCACATTTGTCTTCAGGTAAGATGATGATGTTCTAGTTTAAAGCTAGGTTATGTAGCGAGTGTATATCTGTTTCCGGAAGAATTATGCATTTAGTGGTTGAGATAATTCCCTGGATAACATACATAGTAAAATCTGTGTCGTCGTGTTTGTATTTTCGGACGAGAATGTTACTTGTTATTTTGGGGTAAATTCCGATAGCGAATTTAAGTCCGAAACTCAACACTTCCATCTCGGTGTTGGAGAGTGCCGTGTCAGTGGGGTTTTGCATTAGTTATATTTACAGTGTTTATGGGTTTCGTGGTGACAGCCCGAAAAGTGTTTTTTCTAGGGGCGGAGAATAGCACATCTCCCGGGTTTGTGACCACGGTTGTTATTGCTCTAAATTGAAAAATCATTAATTATTTTCTAAATTAGGTAGGTTCAGCTACATTCCCAGGCATTACATCTTTCTCCGGCATGAGTTTGTCCATTTTCAGTAGTCTAAGGAATGGCGAGGAGTATGTTGTTTCTTATCTTACCTGACTCGAGTTTTCCCGCGTAGGAACTGTTTTGTCTAAATTTCGGCAATGCACCATATTTTGCTGCAGTGGGAATACGTTGAAAAAGTATATGTGCATGCCAACTCTATTGAGGTTGTCACACGGTGTTGTTACCTTGATGATACCATTGGACTAGAGGGTCGGGCAGGTGCTAGTGTGAGTGCAATAGTGAGGAGAGGATGGTTTAAGTAAATATACTTTTGTCATAACTAACTAGCAAAACTATACCTCTGTCGACCAAGTAAAGCGTCTATCAGACATGTGTACAGGGTTGATAATGTATGAAAGTTAAACCTGGTCAGTCAGCGTCGAGGATATGCGTTGAATGGAAAGTAATGATATGGCAATGATGCGATGGGTGGGTTATCCGTGTCTTAAAGGCAGGCTTAGATCTGAAAATCTCAGACAAAGATTGTGTCTGAACAATATAGAGTGATGTGTGTCGAAGTCTATTTCGATGCTATGGAAACGTTGTAAGAATGGATTAGAGGTATTGGTGTAGTATGTGTAGAACAGTTGAGTTAGCAGGTTCACTTCACCGAAGAAGGTCATGGAAAACATTGTAGGAGCTGATAAAACTAGACCTGAGAGAAAGTGTGATGAATATAGATCTATTCAGTTTTTAAGTTAATTTCTAGAAGCCGTCCAACGCTTTCCAGCATGTACACCGAAGTTAGATCAATGATGATGGTGATAATTCTGCTGCTGCTGCTGCTGCTGCTGCTGCTGCTGCTGATGATGATGATGATGATGATGGGGATGATGATGATGATGCTGGTTTTCTTCTCGTTTAGAAGAATATTCTATTCGTCTATAGTCAGTCTTTAGTGGGTAGTAACTTGTCTTTATAAAGAGAACTAGACGAAATACTCGTTCCAGGACGTTTAATATTATTTCAGTTTTTAGCAGTGTTATGCCCTCTTACGAAAATCTAAATAAACATATAATGATACCTTATTATATTTTGTATAATAAGTGTCAAAAAATGTAAAGCTTTAGCTTAAGAACATTTTAGAATCAATTGAAATTCAGAGAATATTTCTTAATTGGTATCTAATGACTATGGAGGAAACTCAATGCAAATCTGAAATATTTGAATTTCTAATTGTGGGGGTGTGCCAATAGCATGCCCCGTAAAACCCCTTTAAATTATCTTAAAGAAACTAGATGTTAGGAACATTTATAAATTCATGTCAAATAACACTTGTAAAAATTACATAACCAACAAAGATATCTGAATTGACACAAACTGATTTAACCTCTATTGACACACTTTGCACAAAAACTAAATTAGACCGAATATAGACCAGAGTTGGGCCCCTTACGCCGAGCAGCGTTTTTTTTAACTTCATAATTATCGGTTATTCAGTTCAAAAGTTAATTACGTACATACAAATGTATAAGCATGCAATCATACATACATTCATAAGAAAAAGATAGTCACATTATAAATGCATAGTTTTTCAAGTCAATTACATTTTATTTCAAATTTGAAGAAATCAATAAAATGAAGTAAATAAAAAATAAATTAATATTCATAAACAGTAAAAACTAAAACAGTTGAACGGATTTCAAGGATAGTGTATTGATTTTAGATGCACATTGAAATTTATATCAAGAAAAGTATAAGAATACAAAAATATCAGTTACTAACAAAAGTGATCAAGACGCAAAATTCACTAGAAGATGAGGTTTAATGAGTTTGTCCATTGGACGATGAGATAACATATTGAGAGTATTGGAAATAATGTGTGAACTCGGCTGAATTTAATTATTTGAAGAACGGACTGACAAGGATTTGTTTGCAGTGGACTTGAAGATGAATATATTGTAGTCAACTAGGAAGCAGTCGCATGATACTGTGTTTCACAGACGAGAAGTATGTCGTAAGAAAATGTGTTCGTTGAAATTGTGGTTAGTTTAATATACACAGCAGAAGAAAGGGACGTTCTTTACAGTGGTTGTAACTATACGAGTTTATGTTGTGAATGTATTGCAGGGTTGTAAAAGAGATTGAAGCTTAGCCGAGCATCTACAATTGAAATCAGGATGAAGTGGAGATAGACTAGCAAAGATCCTTCCGTGAGAAAGCAGTCGTAAGGAAGAGAACGACCCCCACTAGATCGCGAAGTCTATTTGCTTCCATGTCAAGGCAGGAAAGTGTTTTTGTACTGCACTTTGTGTTAATTAATAAGACAACACGGTGATATATTTACAAGAGTGTGTATTTACAGAAGTACAGATAGGATGTTACCGAAAGACTGCACGTCCTTCGCCGTAGGCTCCTTCTATAGAAGAGTCCATATATTCACGAAATAGAGTGGATCACTATCACACCACAACACGACCCTTTTTTAGCTTTGCTCTGAATAGAGTCAATACTTTTTTTACAATCAAATCTGTAATGTAAGGTTTCTTCTGGATCTTCCGTGTTCAGAACGTGTTTGCGGGATTCGTATTCCAAGTGTGTCGAAAAATAGAAAAATAAATAAGTAACAAAAAACAATCATGTAAATCGTACATAATGTGTGTTTCTTTTGAAAAATATATATTATTGTTGCTACCAACAATAATGTTCAAGGTCACAACATATCTTTAGAAACTCCAGTCATTAAAAACAAATAAATACTATTTTGTACTTCAGTAAATACATGGTGTGGTTCGTGTGTATTTACGTTGAAGGGATGTACATACAGTAAGTTAGTCGGTACACATTCCGATAAAGTAATTGTACAGCAAACACAGATATGTTATATTGCAGCAATGGTAGCTTGATAGACCGTTCGGAACTTATTAGCTTTGAGACCTATTTCTGCAATCAGTCCAATAAGGAGAGACTACTCTGTTGTGCACAAGCTCAGATGTGGCAACACAGCTTTATTCATAGTCGCTTTATAGAGGTGGGTGATGCTAACAGTTTTTGAGAGGGTTTCAAGCTTGGTAGAAGCTGTGGCAACACTACTTTATTCATAGTGGCTTTATAGAGGTGGGTGATGCTAACAGTTTTTGAGAGGGTTTCAAGCTTGGTAGAAGCTGTGGCAACACTACTTTATTCATAGTGGCTTTATAGAGGTGGGTGATGCAAACAGTTTTTGAGAGGGTTTCAAGCTTGGTAGAAGCTGTGGCAACACTACTTTATTCATAGTGGCTGTATAGAGGTGGGTGATGCTAACAGTTTTTGAGAGGGTTTCAAGCTTGGTAGAAGCTGTGGCAACACTACTTTATTCATAGTGGCTTTATAGAGGTGGGTGATGCTAACAGTTTTTGAGAGGGTTTCAAGCTTGGTAGAAGCTGTGGCAACACTACTTTATTCATAGTGGCTTTATAGAGGTGGGTGATGCTAACAGTTTTTGAGACGGTTTCAAGCTTGGTAGAAGCTGTGGTAACACTACTTTATTCATAGTGGCTTTATAGAGGTGGGTGATGCTAACAGTTTTTGAGAGGGTTTCAAGCTTGGAAGAAGCTGTGGCAACACTACTTTATTCATAGTGTCTTTATAGAGGTGGGTGATGCTAACAGTTTTTGAGAGGGTTTCAAGCTTGGTAGAAGCTGTGGCAACACTACTTTATTCATAGTGGCTTTATAGAGGTGGGTGATGCTAACAGTTTTTGAGAGGGTTTCAAGCTTGGTAGAAGCTGTGGCAACACTACTTTATTCATAGTGGCTTTATAGAGGTGGGTGATGCTAACAGTTTTTGAGAGGGTTTCAAGCTTGGTAGAAGCTGTGGCAACACTACTTTATTCATAGTGGCTTTATAGAGGTGGGTGATGCTAACAGTTTTTGAGAGGGTTTCAAGCTTGGTAGAAGCTGTGGCAACACTACTTTATTCATAGTGGCTTTATAGAGGTGGGTGATGCTAACAGTTTTTGAGAGGGTTTCAAGCTTGGTAGAAGCTGTGGCAACACTACTTTATTCATAGTGGCTTTATAGAGGTGGGTGATGCTAACAGTTTTTGAGAGGGTTTCAAGCTTGGTAGAAGCTGTGGCAACACTACTTTATTCATAGTGGCTTTATAGAGGTGGGTGATGCTAACAGTTTTTGAGACGGTTTCAAGCTTGGTAGAAGCTGTGGCAACACTACTTTATTCATAGTGGCTTTATAGAGGTGGGTGATGCAAACAGTTTTTGAGAGGGTTTCAAGCTTGGTAGAAGCAAGCCACCATTTTGCAGCATAATTGGCAGTATCGTGTATGTATTTGTTCCAATTACGCTCACCTTTGAAGTCAGACCTCGGAGTTTAGACTTTGAACTCTCAGGAGAGCGCTGTCAGCTTTTGCAACCGGTTCTTGGAAAGGTTTAGAAAATTAAAGAAGATAATAAATAAATGATATTCTTAAATCAGTAATTTTGCTCTCATTGACATCATTAATGGAGTAATTACATAACCTTAGACATGGTTTGAAAGTAACATACACCGGCAAAATATAGAGGTTTCACGTCATTTGAGAGTATGACAACGTATTTCATTGTCATGAGTCTTCTCGTGTTAACCAAGTTTTGTAAATAAAATATATGACGGTTTTATTTTGTATTTGTATTTATAGCTGCAAAAAAGTTGCATACGTGTTAGTCCTGATGATTGCACATAATAATGTAAAAAAAAAAAAAAATACTCTTAAAATATTTTAACTATAATTTTATTTCTTTATAATTAAAAATATATATATTAAATAGTAGCCTCGTAAATCTCGCTTTCTTTATTTTGTCTTTTAGTCCTCACATTTTATAGGCAATGTTTCTGATAAAGAGATAAAAATGCTGTTTTCTGGGTCGGAATCTATCCATATACCACTCATGTGTGTCTAGTTTTAGATCTCGAAGAAGTATTTTTAACTCCTAACATCAAGTGCATCTGAAGCGATTTCCATTAAAGAATAGAAAATTATGCTTGCTCAATCAAAACATATTTTATTTACAATAACTCGGGTAAAAACGTTACGACTAATAAATAAAACGGAAGTGGTCTCTAAAAACCCAGCCTGTTATACGTACATAATAAAATAATATTGTTTGAATTATAACAGCCTTTAGATACAGTTTCACAACACTTAGTTGTATTATATTAATTAAAATACAAAATTACTCTAACTTAACAAAACTCAAGATTACAAATACAAAATTACATCATACATAATTAAACAACCACATTTTTTATATTACTGTCTCTAAACATATTTAACCAACTCTTACCCAACTCCTCACTTTTAGCCTCCACCCCTTTCCCCCAAAAGACATGAGCGTTCAATTCATAGAACATGAATACACCGCACATGGGTAACCTTTTTACGTTTTTCCTCTTTTCTCTGATAGTTTATGGTGAAAAACGCAACGCATTTGAAATGTTGAGTGAAAATTATAATAAAAAAGATATTAAACAAGACAACAACATTGTGTTATGCTTCAAGCCCCACGCAGAATATCAAAACACATATTTACAACATAGAATATCAAACACCCCTCTCTCTTTATCTATTTCTCTTCTTCTCTCGCATACTCTCTCTCTATCTATCTATCTATCTATATATCTATCTATCTATCTCTCTCTCTCTCTCTCTATATATATATATATATATATACATATATATATATATTGATATGTTTAATTGTGTGAGATCTTATGTCGAAAAAGAGTAATTCAACTAGAATGAATTGCGACAGGGGGTCGAGCTTGGTATAGCTTAGTGCAAGTATGATTGTCACATACCTTGGAAACACACGCATCCATCCCCATGAGTTATTAATCAGATAGGTAAACAGTGGGGCCAACATACTCAGCATGGGATCAATAAAGGTTAAACACAGAGGCAGGTCCGTCTAGATGACAATGAAGTCACTTTTTAATCGTTGACAAACACCGAAATTTTCAGAGAGTTTGCCTATTTGAACATAAATGTGTTTATTGTTATTTTTACTATAGTGTAACCACTTATCAATGTCCCGGAAACCACCTGAATAATGTTAAAGATATCATCGGGTGGATGATGAGCGCCACCACACAAAACAACTGGATGAATGGGCATACGATTTCTTGTTATGGATTATTTATGCAAGATGACAACTTTACAAGCGTTTGTTTACATTACATCTGAGGACGACTATGGTGTAGTCAACTGCCAAGCTGCATCGTTGTATTTGGTGTCACAGATGAGAGACTCTAGGAAACAAAGTTAGTTTGTTTTTTTGTAAAGAGAGCGAGTAAATGGAAACATCTCTGCTGTGGTTGTTTCAAGGCGGGTTCTTAGTGTGCATTTTTACAGGCTGGGGCAAAGAGTTGGAGCTCGGTCGAGCACCTACATAAGAATAGAGTAGGGAGAAAGAATCAACCTCTCTTCTGTATGAACTGGGCTGCAAGGGAAAAAAGAGATGATTCCGCACTTGCTTGTGAAGTCATGTTTTTACTCTGTCCAGGCAAGAAAGAATGAACTGAGTGGAACCTCTCCATATATTACAGCTGTACTCTGTCTTAAGCTCTTATACACGTATAGACTTGCGTCAAGAGTGAGGTGCTGTCTTGAGCGATAGAAGGATACAACCATTTTCCCAGCGTCATTCGCAATAGTTCTGATGTAAGCATTCTAGTTTAGGTCTGGAATAAAAGTTAGTCGCAGGAGCTCATAAAAGAAAGCGTGTCTGTTAAGAAGTGAACCATTCATTTTAACTGATGAGAAATTGAGATCAGAGCGTTTCTGATGAAAAGCGACAAGCGTGGTGTTGGAGTAACTAGGTACTTTTCACCTGCATTGTACAATGTGCTTCAAGTCTGAAGAGTGAATGAGAAAGAGAGAAAGAAAGAGAGTAAGAAAGAGAGTAAGAAATGTGTTGGTCATCAATGTTCCTTTTCGATATGCTGCCATAGATTATTATATCGTCTGCATAGATATCAACTAATGACCTCATGATACGATTTGAAAGGTAATTTATTAAGATTATGAATAAGTTTCGGCCCAGAATGGATCCTGAAGTACGCCGAACTTCTTCTCGTCAATAATTACTCTAACATACCTATCGGGGAGAAATTATTAAAGGTGTGTTGAGACATTCTCAGTTATTTCAGAGCTAGCTTAATTGTAAGGCAAACTTTAGTTCAAAATCACATCAAAGGCCTTTGATATACTAAGAGTCATCGTCATCGAAATGAAAACAGTCAGCACATCAGCTATTGATCTTACAGGATAAACTCCACAGGACACTCGATGGCGTTCGCATCACAAACTATGGAAGTGTGGTGTTTGAGGAGGCACAACCTAAAATTGGAAACCCGGATTTATGAATATCCAATACCTAATAAATTAAGGGAGTATCATGAATGCGAGTTGCAAACCTGGATACACATCGGTTGGTTGTTGCCATATGATCAGGGTGAGTTTTTCTCACCCAAGGGACTAATACCACTAATGGCTGTGGTACAGTCAAATAAAAATGTTAAAAAGAGTAGAATAAAAATCTGAATATGAAAGAGAAAAAAGGGGAGTACACAAATAAGAAATAAAGAGACGAACAAACTAAAAGAAAGGAAATACATATATGAACCAAATAAGTAAAAGGACACACTCTAACAAGTACTAACAACCACATAGGTGTCTACTACAACTAAAGTGTTGCTATATTAAGATGAGATTGCCAAATAAAGGCCGCTAATTGTTACTAAAAGAATACGATTGATTTGCAGGTGCTTATTTAAGAATGCCCAATAGTTACTTGCTTGCTTACGTGTGCAGAGTCAGATATAAGGCCGGTTTTAATGTGGGGGACAGGTAACTCACCGTGAAAGGATCCCTATGCATTGGAACTAAAATAAAAAGTGGGTCAGTCAAAAAGGACTTCCCCTTCACTGACCGAGGGCATAATAGACTGGGTGTAGCATCAGAACATATACTACACTTTGTTCCTAGAGACAACGCCACGGAAGCAGAATAAGAAAGACAGAGTTATGTAACTATATTACACTAATTTGTATTTTATGGCTTATTCTAGGTTATTCTCACAAGGTTTGGGCCAATGTAATCTCTGCACTTCTTCAGTGCATCTTGTCGAAATCGGGAATATTTATGTCGAATTCGACAATCTGTACGAAATTTTGAACGGACCCTGTATTTAATCCATTGCGGCATGTTGCTCTCGTTCCGTAAGCTACGACTGAGTAGAAATCGTAAGTACTTCGTAATTGTATTTCAAGATGAGAACAGTAGTCCGAATGATTCAAATAATTTAAATTATAAATCCTCATATAAAAAATTCTAAGACATAACACAAGTTAATATTTACTGTAGCAGCCACTCGACCAGTTTAAGAGGCATCAGTTTTATTGACTAATTGCAATGCGACTCAGTTCTGTTGTAGCCCGTATTTACGACTCGGCACTATTTTTTAACAAAATCTGATACTTGGGAGGGCCTGTGGACGAGTGGTTATATCACTTGTCTTTGGGCTGGACGACCCGGGTTCGACTCACGGCATGCGAATTTTCGGGTCTGAAAACTCCCTCTGTCCACCCAGCAGTAAATGGGTACCTGACTAAAACTCAGGGAAGGTTCAAAGCAGCGGAAGGAGAGGGATGGGCTACACCTTCCATATACTGTGCCCTAGACACGGTGATTCTTAACAAATTACCGCCTCTACGGCCATGGGCAGTTTGCGATGTCGGCAACGACATTCGTGCGCGTCCAGGCTATGCGACCTTTACCTTTACCTGACACTTGATATTTGAACAGCTCGTCTTGTGTTGCAGATATAAACACACATTCATCTTTCTTCGAACATCATCATTCCGCGACCAATAAGATATCACAAAATCGTTCTAATCAGCAAAGATAACCCCGAAATCCAATCCTAACTCACTGTGGTAAGATTGGTGGCAATGTGATGGTGCCAGATTTATTCGGTCTGGTTCAGCCTTGAGTAACAGGTAAGTAACAAAGTAACCATTTTGTATAATGGATCTTTTTCTTTTTTTTATACCGATACCCCTTTTCGAATTTGAGATTGTGTTCTTATTCATTGTTGTAACTCTATCAATTGCCTCGTTATTTTATATGAATATGCATATGCGTACGGACACTGGCGAAACATAACTTTTCTTCCATCGTTTTTGACGGAAGATGCACACTCATTATTTAATAATAAGCCTTTGTTCTACATCACAAAAGATATAACAGAAAGTAAGACGATAAGTGAAAGAAATTAGAAAGATTAAAATATGTATAAAAGATTCACAAACAGAGAAAGTGCAATAGAAGAAAGACACATTGTTAGGGAAATAAAAATAAATGAGAAATAGAAAAAAACAATTACAAAATTGAAGCACAAATAACAGAGAATGATCATTCTGTACTGAGATGCATTTGGCAGTCTGATAAACTGTGTACCAGTTAATGCCATCTTTGGAAGCCATGCTCTGCAGACTACAATATGGTACTTTTCAAGTCCAATGTCAACAAGTACTTGTTAAGCTGCGATCTATGTAATTTGGGCTAATCCACACACCGTTTTGAAACCATTCAAAGAATTCTTCATTATCCAACGGAGTGCAATAATATTAAGATACGTATGTCCAAAGAAGGGTTTAGTATGGTACCTTTCTACGTAAGTTGAATAATTT
>OY744553.1:30683591-30746091 GCA_963556195.1 Sepiola atlantica
CTCAATTCAAGATGTTGTATTTATTGTAAAAGCAAACTATACTTCATTTAAACATAAACATGAATCTAATGGTGTTGGTCTCATTCTACAAAATTTAGTACTAAAAATGGTGTAAGGTAATATGTTATAAAAAGATAATTCTTTAACGCTTCCGATCATTTTCAAATCAATTTATCTTATTTTTAATGATAACTGCATTTTATTCACACTTAAATGGCAGAACTATGCACGATGAATTGAATAATGAAAACCGTATCTAAATATACTAACAAAAATAAAGATAGAAGGATTCTGTTACTTAATCTTGCGGTGAAAATGTACTACCTATATAAACTCAATAAGAAAATAGTCGTAATGAATACATAAAAAAGAAAAAGTTATCTCCCTTACTGAGAATATGTGACCCCCTACGTTCGATTTCTTGATTATCTACCAATCTATATTCCTAATCTTACTATTAATGTAAGTGTTCAGTTTCTTCCGTACATTCTTCAAAATACATAACACATGTTAATACACTAAATTAATTATTACATTCTATAACAACACATTAAACTCTTCATCAAAAAGTTAAATATTTCGCTTCTAGTCATCCATACAAAACTTAACTTTCAACCAGATAAGTTCTTGTAACGTTTTCCACGCAACGCTGTCCAGATAAGTACATTCAAATGTTCTTTCCTATTAAAACACATATCTTAATAAGATCCATTTCCATTATTCTTACGTCTTCTTCCTTTCAATACACATGTTAAATTTTATAACCTATTTTTTTAAATTTAGAATGTTCCTTTAATAATTTAAGAAGTCTTAAGAAGAATTTTTATGGTCCTTTACTTTTCCCAGTGTAATAATTTGTCTTTAATTTTCAAGGTAAATTAATGTAAGAATATTTCTTTCCATGGTTTTCTTTGATACAAATACATGATCAAATATTTCTACAGAAATAAACAGTAGGAACATAAATTAAAAGCAAACGTATTAAGATGACAGGAAGAACAATATGACTCTGTAGAAAACAAAGAAAACACGATTAAAAAGTAAAAGAAAAGGGAAAGAAAAATATAGAGAGTTGTGATAATACCAGATGATGTAAAAAATAAAAAAGTGAAAACAATTGATGTTTAAATGAAAAAAAAACGATAAACGCCATTAATGAAATTAAAAGGCTATCACTACAGTGTTCAATTTTAAAACTCGACTACTCCCCTACATTATCTTTTTCGTAATATCATACCGCCATAATTTATATTACTTTCAAATAAAATAAGCATTCAGTAAAAGTCTACATGTAATATTGTATAATTAAAGTACGGTGATCGACCCTTGTGTCAAGCAGGACAGAGTTATCTACCATTGTGTAAGGCGAGGCAGAGTTATCTGCCTCTGACATCTGACTATATATGTAGAGAAGTGTGGCAGCTATTTGCAATCTAGTGATATATGTGGGAAAATGTTTCTCGAGCTAATAGATGTTAGACAGATATAGTCGCCATTTTCTTTTTTAATGTCACGATTTTAACCAATTGGATTTATTGCGTTTGCATTCGAACGCTGAAATTACAGAATTGACGTATGTAAAAAGGACACTGTGCTAGGAGCACTTTGCAGACAAACAAAATGAACACACTGGTATTGGTGTAATTTCAGGAGACTAGAACATTTGAATTTCAGTTTGTGGGATGATGGACTCTTATTTACTTGCGTGTGTACTATATGAACACCCAACAGGACCCAGTGGTAATTTCATGGTGGCCTTCTGTGAGGGTAGATAGTCATACTGACCAGATTCAAAGTGATTGCGACGCATTGATTGTCGAACAGTATTAGTCTTTTATCCTACAATAATATGAAATAGAATTGTTTTCTCCCTCGAACCCGCCGAACGGGCAGAGTTATCGATCCTTGAACACGCATCGCATTCGAGAATACTACAGGTTGTCGATGACATTTTAAGTGTAATGAAATCGGTCCTATAACAGTGTCGCAAATTATAACTTTCTTTCAGGCGTAACATTGATTTTCTTTCAGAAAATATTATTTAGTTATTTTCTTCTAATCGGTTGATAGGTGTCAGATAGATATCAACTTCGTCACTAGAAATGGTTATCTGTAGTTGACTTATATGAGATCAGGGATGAGATAACGTCAGCCTCTTCGGTGCCTCCCCTACAAGTACCTGCTAACAACAGAGAAACCGATGACTTTATACCCGGCCCAGCGACGCCAACCTCCTTTACAAAGCACTCAACGACGCCAACTCCCGATATAACGGCGACACTAATAAGTTTACATCGCTCTCAGCGACCCCAACGTCCGAGGCAGGACGCGGCCATTTAAGGGACGGTTGACACGTCCGCTGAAAGCCTTACCATTATACAGCTCAACATCGAAGGCCTCTCAACCGCCAAGCTCGACATCCGGGAGAAGCTTGCCACAGACAACAAAACAACCGCCGTGCTACTGCAGATGACTCACAACGAAAAATGACACCATCCTTAAGCTCCACAGGTAAACACTAGCTGGCCACACCAAGAAACCATAGCCTAGCAACCTTCATCAGCAACGACTTACCCTGGTCACAAGCTGGTCAAAGCGCCCCCGACGCTGAGGTTGAGTTGACCGCTACTAAAGTGCAGGAGACGACTTTCGTAAAGGTCTACAAACCACCACCTAGCAAACTACAACCAGGCTCCCTGCCAGACGCCAAAGCCCTATCGTGTATGTCGGTGACTTCAACTGCTAGAACACTGACTTGGGCTACAGGACTGCCAATCCAGACGGGCACGTACCAGGTAGGCTGGACATCTAGAGCAGATGCTGTGCTCCTGTTTGACCCGACCGAGCGCTACTCTAGGCGCTGGGATACTAGGACAAACCCAGACCTGGTTGACAACAACAGATTCCAGTTAGAGACGGCCCACACGTTTCTCGGGCTCAAGCTTGGCAGCACGCTGACGTTTCACGCAATTGGAAAACGTGTTCGCCAAGACATCGGTCCGTGTCCCTCTAATACACCGCCTAGCTGGTACTACCTGGGGTGCATCGGCCTAGACACTGAGCATATTCACCTAAGTATTTGTCTTCTCCGCCACCTAGTACTGTTCCCTAGCCTGGCGCAAGCGCTTCCACACCAAGAAGCTGGACAATATATGTGTGGGTGATATGAATTAATTGATGGATACTAAACATATTTGTAAATGTATATTAATAAGCTTATTGATACATAAAAAGTGGGGAAACACGACTAAAATATTAGGTGTAGGCATTAGACAGACTCTAATGTTTACATATGTAGATTTCGTACTAGCAATTCACTTAATAGTACGAACTGGAGTTATAACGTAGTGAAGATTAATTTTTAGGTACAGATGGCCGTATAACTACTTTTGAATCTTTAGAATACTTTAAGAAATTAAATAAATAAATTAATATTTAAATCCCCTTCGATGGTTCTAAATCGTGGTCTGGCTGACTGGAGGATATATTTCGTTTTGAGTTAACCCCCTCCCTTAGTTTCGCATTTTAATTAGTGACTTACTATTTGAGTGATACATTTCTCGGAAGTTAAACTTATCTTAGTATTCTTGGAAATGGTTTATTAATAAATACTACTTACATGCCAAAAAAAGAACCTATGTAGAAGAATCTTGTTAATAGTTGATTGAATGGACGGTTGACACAATGAGACTAGCTCTATAATGCTCTGCTTAACTGAGTTTCGCACCCTAACGACCTAAACACACATTGATGTTACTTTAGTAGAAAATAAATTATCTTCAAATAAACTGGAACTTTATAAATAAATTATAGTACATATTAAATATTTAAGAAAATATTACCGAATTAAAATTTTAAAATTGTTCGCACTAATTTTTTAGAAGATACTAGCTTTGAACGAAAAAAATTCTAAATGGCGGATTAGTTTGATCTTACACGTGTGAGTGTTTTGGCTCTCAATTTTGTGTCTGTTTTTTTGTTTGGTTTCACCTTAAAATGAAACTGATGTATGATGTGGATGTTTTTAAGACACTCTAATCTAAGAACTCTTTTATTATTTGTGAACTTTTTTCTGATGATTTTGTAGTGTTGCAGAGACGATATTGACATACAAATGTTGTTTGGCACAAGACAAATGAAACGGACCGTTAAATATATGTCACATAAATTTTACGTTTTGGGAAATGTGAATAAAATAAAAATAAAAGTAATAAAACAAACCATGGTTATTGGAATATACTAAAAGCTGTCCTATATTTTGCTCTGTTATCAATAACTGACATGCATTGAGCTGAATCTTCAAGGGAGACTACAAAGTAAAAGGACCTGATGATATATGGTAGTACATATGTTGTCTTTAATAATTACTTATATATTCATATATATATATATATATATACAGGCTGGGCAAAAATAAGGGTCCTATTTTTAAAAATTCATAACTTTTTTATTTATTGATTTTTTTTTTTTTTAGAATAAGTAAAGGACCCCTTCCGAAGCAAGCATGAGCCGTATTAGCCCTAAGAAACGTACCCTCATTTAGAAAACATTATTTTTGCTTAAAAAACTCAAAACAGTGTAAAAAACAATACTTTAGTTTTTGTAAGTTTTAAGAAGTGTTTTTCTGCTAAAATTTGTTTTGTTTATTTCAAAAAATCTCGGAAGGGTCAGTCTACACAGACATACAGTTTGGTGAGTTTAACTTTTATTTTGTGGAAGTTATTCAAATTCAAGTTATTCAAATTTAAATATAGGACCCTTATTTTGGCCCACCCTGTATATATATATATATATATATATATATATATATATATATATATATATATATATATATATATATATGTATATATATATATATATATATATAAATGCAAGCGCTTTCGTATTTACCACTGTTATGAATGCTGACTATACGGTCAGCCTGCTTGACACATAAATACTGTGTATTTCTTATCTGGTCCGTAGCCGTTGAAAATTGCCTTAGGATGCTCGAAATAAAGTGATAGGTGACTCCTGTGTTGGGGTGCGAATCGTACGACTTACTTAAACGGTTATCTCTATACTGATGACTCTGTAAAGATGACACGTATACATATGTGGATAGTAATTAAATATTCATGAAAAAATAATCATATGATATATATATATATATATATATATATATATATATATATATATATATATATATATATGGCTATATATATATATATATATATATATATATATATATCTTTTTGTTCCTTTTAGCTTTAGCCGAACTTTTTAGAAATCAACTTGATATCTATATGAGCTACATAGATATTCGAATATTCTATTAAATTCTCTTTTATTTCTCAAACGTGTACTAAGTAAAATAGTTAAGACCATTAATTACCCTTTACCTAATTGACCAGTTAATAATATTATAGTAGATCTTCCTTGGGGTCTCTTGGTTTTACCGAATTCAAGGATAAGAATTCATCTAGTTCGGTGTTACTATAGGCGACATCACTTTAAGAAAATGCACCATTTTTGTATAAGCCAGTGTACGGGTAGACATGCCGTGCGGATCTTATTTATGATGCAAATACTATGTCATTTCGAATATATAGTCAGTGTGTGTTTTTCCTGCAAGGTTGTCCTGGCAAACGCGTGTACAGAGATATCTCAGGGACTCGAGGACAGTATCTAGTAGGCTTTCAATTTTCCCCTAATATATATATATATATATATATATATATATATATATATATATATATATATATATATATATATATATATATATATATATATATTACTAATAGTTACATCATTTTTAAATGTAAATACCTGGAACACCAGACTTGCTTCATGTATTAAAGTAATATGCGAAATATTGTAATTGTTTACAGTTTCTGTGGTGTGTGATGTGTCTATTTATATTATGCGTGTGTATTAGGCATGGAATAAGGCATTTAATTATTGCATTCATTCAATGCGGAATGAGATCAATCTGCTAAATGTAAAGTAAACAAATAATTGGGTAAAACCGCATCGATTAAAAATATATCAACAAAGCATCAGATTACAACACATATATATATATATATACATACATATATATATATATATATATATATATATATATATATATATATATATATAGCCATACACATACATAATGTTTCGCAGTATCGCTGCTCTGTAGTGCGGCTAGATAAGCAGCTACATCAAGCTGGTATCGAAACCTGGCCATCTAAGTGACAGTAGGCGCTTATTATCCCTAGACAATTTAGATGGTGAAGTAGGTAAAACCACAACGATAAACATTGTCATAGGCCGAAATCTCAATGTGGTTACACAAAGAGCATTACGTTTATGCGCTTGGGGTAGTTTGTTGTTTCGCTTACCAGTATGCTCAACGCAAGAAAGGGGGCATATAATAGTCACCCACAGACAGACTGTTCTTCTGTATCATAGCCATATATATATAATAAAAATAAAATAATATTCCCACTCAATGAAAGATGAAAAAAGGAAAACCAAGAGGTGTATTTATGTATTCATTAACGTTTCGTCTTCATGTCAAACTTCTTCAGGATGATTCATCTGAAAAAATAACACACAATTACAAATATTAGAAAGAGTAGCAGTAAGGGGAGTACATCTCAAAATGCCGCTAATAAGAAGATAAATTGTGAGCTACAAATATATAGAAGCCGTGGTAGAAGTTGAGTTTACTGTAGAAAGTGTGAGGAAGAACACGTGGTAGCGGCCAGAGTTATACAACCCCTGAAGGAGGAAGACGAGGGAACCTGTGGGTTGTAAACCTGAAAGCGTCGCTTATGAAAATATAAATTATGGGCTCAAAAACATGGTAATAGTAGGAGATAATAATTTAACTGTGGAAGGTGTGTGTGTGTCAGGGGGAAATTGGTAGCCCTCGAACTGATTTAAACCATGATAGAGTAAGTGAAAGCGTGCGTTATGTTTATTGAGGTCCTATATGTGATTATCGAATATCAGAATTGTTAGTTAGGCGATAGTCGCTGTGAAGAGAGGATTGGGAAAAGGATGAATTGACATTAGTTTACTTAAGAGGGCTGTATATTTTAAGAAGATGACTCGAAAAATATTTGTTTACATAATGCTTGATGACGGTAATGCTGTAGTTGGTTGGAAGCACACTTGTAGTATATTGTTCCACAGATGGAGTGTTCTAGGAGAGAAACGTTGGTCATGGTATTTATGTTTCTTTTTTTTTCTACAGAAAGCGAGAAAAATGTTATTTGCTTTAGATGCAGCCATACGTGTTTTGGCAAGTAATGTTTTACAAGAGAGCTTAGTTGAGTACCTACAATCGACATAATGATGCAGCAGCGCAAGGGTTCAACATCTCATCTGTGCGAAAGTAAACTATTTACACTTTAGTTGAATATAAATATACGATTCGAAGTGCATCGTTTGTTATCGTATTTTTTTATCAGGACAACAGATTTGAAACTGAATATCATCTCATCAGAAAACATTCAATAAAAAGTAAATCGACTTGACCATAAATTAATTTCAAATGTTTGTTAACCTAAATTCTTATAAACTCCAGTTAACTATTTACACTAGACTACGAAATAACGTTTCTGAAACTAAAATGGGAGTATTTATTCATCTACAAGTAGATGCACTTTTGAATGAACGTTTTTATGAGAAATAATTTACATTAAAAACTTAAAATCCATCCATCTCATTGAGCTTTATCCTCGAATGACTTTTTGCCTTGATAAGTAGTAGAATCTTTAGGCTAAGAAAAATATATGACGATATACCATTACCAAACCATCGTGAAATATTCATCAGTGAGAAGATATTATTTATTGAGAGTGAAATAAATAGATTTAGAAAAATTGTTTACCTGAAAATATTAAATAAATATCAAATTCCCTGGAGAAAGAAATCGAAAGAAGTAAACAATTCAGAAATTCCTGCAGTTTCTTTCTTTTTATATAAAGTCGCCATCTTGGTTAATCAGAAAATATGGCTGATGGGTGTGTTTTACCATTGAAAAACAGAACAGGATCCTGAGTGCAAAGATCGGATAAACACACCACATTTGAGGAGTTACATTATATGCATGTTTTGATTTATACCTATTTAAAATGTATCCATTACTAATAGAGATTTTATATCTGCCTCTCTGAATACGAACCTATACAATTACTGTTGCATTCTCGCTTCCTTTCTGCTTACCTTCGCCGTGGGGTCTCGGATGTTGTCTAGTGGTTCGGTGTGTCTCGTCTTCTGAACGACAACACGGGCAATGCTGGCTGTTTTGGGGTTGTTTTTTGCAATTTTTATTTAACATAAAACAGACAAGGATGTGATGGTTTGTTTGCGTGGAAGCGGAATAGTGAAGAAAAAAGTTGCTGGTAAATATTTACTTAAGTAATTCTGAGTTACTGCGTTCCACTTTTACCAACCTCTACCAACTGGCAACAGAACAACCGGCTCTCACATGTTCACGGGGCGCCAATCAGTAACAAAGAGATCGAAAAGCCTCCCACCGTCATGACTCACTTTCTCCTCCTTGCTACTCTTACCCCCTTTCCAAGAAGTCTTCTTACTCTCTGCACCTCTTACTATCTAACATTACTTTATATTGAACTTTAGTCGATACTAATCTATTACTATATTTAAGCACTCAATCCAGTTTACAACACTATTTCACACTAATGTGTTATCTTTAAATGCCGAATACACGGGGTAGTATCAGATTGGTTCGAACGTTATGATATCATCGACCCAGGAACAGTCGAGGATATATCCTCGGGAATCAGGGGAGTTTCTGCTGTAGGGCTGAGGTATTGTTCTGTTCAATCTAAGAAAGTACATTTTGTCAGGCTTTACTTTCTCTTTAACAAGGGGGGTTACCTTATTGCTAATCGTATGCCGCTTACCGCGGAATTCTGCTTAGGCATTTTTTGTAGGCTAGAGTGCGATTTTCATAGTGCGCTGGCTTTGTCAAACTACACCTGGCCTAGTGTCGAACCTACTTGATAGAAGGTAAATAAACACCCAGGAATCATCACTCCGTTTTGGAGATTGAAAGCTGGAACATGTTTTCTGTTGTATTGATACCCTCATCGTAGAGACAACCTACTTCGTCGTAAGGGTTGCTAGTAGTGTATATTATCACCCCAGCAACGTTCTGCATTTGTGAGGGACGAGGGCATTGTAATATATGTGCGTTCTTCATTCTACTATTCCTCAGGCATTACCTCTTTTAGGGGTAGTGTTGTATTTTTCTTTGGTAATTATAGCACCACCCCAGGGATTACCTTTTTGGAAAGTTGCATCTTTGAGATAGTTTATAATGTTGAAAATCTATCTTCGGGTTAACGCATAGCTGCTACAAACGTAGTATGATTCATCCACGTTTGTAGTACCTATTCGCTAACCTGCAGATAGATTTTTAACATTACAAAACTATCTAAAAGATTCGACTATCCAGAAACGTAATCCCTGGGATTGTGCTATAATCACAAAAGAATCCTGACCGTCGATCTTCTGGAACTTTATGCAAAAGAGCAACTGACTCAACCACTACAACAATTCTCAGTAGCAAAATAAATCCAAGTTGTTAGCTAAATGTATTCGGACGTAGCAATATTTGTGACGGGTCTGAAAAATGATGTCTAACTTGGTATTTTACACATAACACTACGGTAAGCATAAGTTGTACTACCGCTAAATTCCATTAAAAAGTTTACAGATTGAAAAACGATTGATTCATGAAATTTCATAATCTAAAACATAGTTAATGAATATTTGTAAAGGTGTGTTTATTTATATTTTCTGTTACCCGTTCTCATCTTATGATTTTCACGTTTCGGCTAATGTAACCTCCGACCTTTTTCAAATGAATCTGTCGAAGTTAGACACCACAACAGTATTTCGAACCTAACTGTGTATTTAATCCACGTCTGTGGATTGTTGATATTTTCTCATCTATAACAGGTGAAATAGTAAACTCGTCGGCAATAGTCTAGTCCGACACGAAGGCTGTTTTTCATTGGCTATTGCAGCGAAATGTAGGAGGGGACGACAATACTTTACCAGGATCACTTTACTTACCTTTGATCCTTACCATATAATTATGTGTGTTTTTTTATTATATCATTGTGCAACATTTTGTTTGTTTTTCTCTGGCTCGAACGAGTATTTAACCATACAAGATGGTTAATCGACGTTTTTTACCATTGAACCATGGGTAACTGTTTAAAAAAATACCAAACAAGATGAGAATTATAGTTCAAATAATCTAAATAATACAAATTGTCAGTCCTCATTTAAGACTTTCTGAGATATATGAGTATTGTCAGAGAATCAATAGTGCGAAATGTAAAATTGGTGAACAAATCTCTACCATATAATATATACTTTTATGTATGATTCTCGACTTCAGATCGAGAAAGATTCCGTGTTTAAATATCAGTATTTCATTCTAAATATGCATTTCCTGTTCTTTAGCGTTAGCCTATGTTGTTAAAATTGAAAATATATCGGCTAGGATTAAAGTGTAGTAACTGTACTGGTACTACTGTTCATGTGTTCTGCCCTCGGAAAAGTAAATTTTAGCCTTTGTGTCAATCCATTCTGCCCTATTTGCGGAGTTAGATTTTCCTCGACATTATAACTGACCTTGTGTTTTACTCGTTGAGAGGCAAGTAAATAGGAAAACACTTTTAGAAAGTCGCGCGTTATATATGCTCACATGTAGATGTTTGTTCAGGGTGTTAAAATTTAGATTTTCTTAACTTGTTTTCCTGAAAATATAAAATAAATATTCTACCCCCGAGAGATGATAAAAAAATGGAGAGAAAGAAAATCGACAGTAATTTCCCGCCTTTTTGTGTGTTTTTATATTTATTCAGTCGCCATCTTAGTTCATAATAAGCATGGCTGATGGGTAGATTTTAGCAATACACAAGAAGAGAAAAAACTTCTAAGTGCACAGATCGAATAAACAAACAACATTGAGTGCAAACCTCTTTTTTTCTGTTGTAATTGCCGGAAATTTTCTCAATTCAGCCTTTGTGTATTGAGTAACCGCAAGATTGTATTGAAATCGCTGTCCGCCCCCATCTATATTGCACTCATTTATTTAAACACGATTTGTTTGTTTACATCATGCTTTGCGATGCACGAATATAAATATATATATATATATATATATATATATATATATATATATATATATATATACATATATATATATATATATATACATATACATATATATGTATATATATATGTATATTTACATATATATATATATATATATATATATATATACATATATATACGCAAACATATATATATATATATATATATATACACGTATATAAATACGTAAATTATATATATATACATATGTGTATGTATATATATATATAATATATATATATATATATATATATCAGAATAAAATTAAAATTAAATTTATATGTATATATACATATATATATATATATATATATATATATACACGTATATAGATACGTAAATTATATATATACATATATATATATATATATATATATATATATATATATCAGAATAAAATTAAAATTAAATTTATATGTATATATACATATATATATATATATATATATATATACACGCACTCATATATATATATATATGTACACGTATATAGATACGTAAATTATATATATATACATACACACATATATATATATATACATATATATATGATTATATATATATATATATGAGTGTATGAATATACTTATATATACATATATATGTATATATATATATATATATATATATATATATATATATATATATATATATATATATATATATATAGTAGTGAGAGGTAGCTGCAAAGGGGTTCCCCCAACATAATACATACAGAGAGGTATCTGGAAATGATACTCTCAGTGCAATACCAAATAGGGTAGTGATAATTAGTTTGATAGGATTTTCTTGACACAATACTAAACAGAGTAGTGAGAGGTAGCTGCAAAGGGGTTACCCTAACATAATACATACAGAGAGTTATCTGTAAATGATACTTTCGGTGCAATACCAAATAGGGTAGTGATAATTAGCTAGAAACAATATACAACGAGGTATTATAGTAAGCTAGAAAGTATTCTCTTGACACAATGTTATTTGTGTAGTTAAAGTTGGCTAAAATGTATTCCCTCCGCGCAATATCAAAATGGGTAATACGTGTTAGCTGGAACACGTTCTCTCGGGACAATACCAGTTAGCGTGACAAGATTCACCGGACACAATATAACCAATATAACACAGGTAGTGAGAGTTGGTTTGAAAGGGTTCTCTCGACACAATACCAGGCAGGAAAGTGAGAGTAGGCTTGAGACGATGCTCTTAGCGCAATAACACACAGGGTAGAGATAGTTCGTATGAAATACATGGTTGCAAATTATTATTCTACAAGAATAGCAAACAATGTATTAGCAGTTGGCTAAAAAGGTGTCTATCCACGACATATCAATAAGAGTTGTGAGAGTTCGCTGCTAAGTAGTTGCTCTTCACAAATAAACTAAGTTTGTGAGAGTTAGCTGGAAATAATTTTCTCGACACAATAATAAATAATGTAGTGAGTGTTGACTGGAAAGGATTCTCCTGACACATTTTTAAACAGGGTACTGATAGTTATTATGACTGAATTATTTTTACACAGTATAAAACTAGATGATAAGAGTTAGCTGGAAATGACTTACTCGACACAATACTAAATAGTGGAGTGGGAGTTTGCTGCTTAACGATTCTCTTGACAAAATTAAACAATGTAGCGAGAATGTGGCTAGAACATATTTTATCTACGTTATATAAAACAATGTAGTGACAGTTAGCTGAAAAAGCTTCTCTCCACGTAATATCAAACAGGGTAGTGAGAGTTAGCTGGCAACTATTCCCTCGCACACAAACAAATAAGGTAGTGAGAGTTGAATTGATAATAATTCTCTCGACATAATATAACACATGATAGTGAGATTAAGTGTTAGGATTCTCTGGACACAAATAAAACATGATAGTGTGAGTCACCATGCAATGGATGGTCCTGACACAATATTAAACAGGTTTGTGTGAGTTAGTTTAGATAGATTCACTTGATGTAAAAAAACGGTTATGTTATAATTGATTGGAAAGTGTTCCCTTCATGCAATATAAAACGGGGTAATGAGAGTTTACTGGAAAGTATTCTCCTGTCACATTATAAAACATGGCAGGGAGAAGTTGATTGCGTGGATTTTTTCAACGCAATATGAAACATGGTATGATAATTTGATTACATGCTTTTCCTGACACAATATTAAACATGTTACTGAGAGCAAGCTGGAAAATATAACTTCCACTCAATATAAACAGGATTAGGGGTAGGGTTAGGATGAGGAAAATATAATCTCTACTTAATATAAACAAGATAAGGGTTGAGGTTGGGTTTAGGGTTAGGAAAATATAATTTTCACTCAATATAAACAGGGGTATGGTTAGGGTTAGGTTTAGGGTTAGGAACATATAATCTCCACTCAATATAAACAGGGTTAAGGTGGGGGTCAGGTTTAGGGTTAGGAAAATATTATCTCCACTCAATATAAACAGGGTTAGGGTTGGGGTTAGGTTTAGGGTTAGGAACATATAATCTCCACTCAATATAAACAGAGTTAGGGTTGGGATTAGGTTTAGGGTTAGGAACACATAATCTCCACTCAATATAAACAGGATAAGGGTCGGGGTAAGGTTTAGGGTTAGGAAAATACAATCTCCACTAAATATAAAAAGGGTTAGGGTTGGGGTTAGGTTTAGGGTTAGGAACATATAATCTCCACTCAATATAAACAGGGTTAGGGTTGGTGTTAGGTTTAGTGTTAGGAAAATATTATCTCATCTCAATATAAACAGGGTAAGGGTTGGGGTTAGGGTTGGGGTTATGAACAGATTATCTCCACTTAATATAAACAGGGTAGTGAGAGTTAGTTTGAATGGATTCTTTCAACGCAATCTAAAATGAAGTAGTGAGAGTTATCTGGAAAGGATTCTCTCCAGGCAGTACAACACAGGTAGTGATAGTTTGCTGAAAAAGAATATTTCGACCAAAATTCAGAGTTTTATCAACACGTTTGTCTTGACGCAATATGTGGCTAAATAGTGGCTATTGGTAGGAAAGCATTTCTTCAACGCAATAGTAAACAGAGCAATGAGAGGTAACTAGCGGACAGTTTGATTTGATTGCGTAAAACACAATTGTCAGACGTGATTGTTCACACCTTAGTGCTGTCTCTGCTTGTTTTTTGCTCGTATTGTCAACATTGATATTCGAACGTTCGTTATTTACTCACCGCCAGTATCTCAACTCACAAAACGACCTTCCGTAACCTCAAACCTCCCATGCCAGTGCATGTCATTGGTATTTCCTGTATTATATACGATAATAAATTGTTTACACAAATTGTACGTACTAAATTCCTCTAAAAGTTTGTTAAATCAGGGTTAGAGAGCGTGTTTATTTCTTAATAAGTCCATTAATGAAGTCGAATGCACGCTGCTTTATAAGGATTTAAAGTCGAGTTTATTTTCCTACTGGGCTAATGCATTCAATTATATTTTGTTATTTAAGCATCATTTCTGACGGTACTGCTGAACTAGCAAATAGATATGAAAGGAAACTATTCTAAGTAAGCCTCCGACGAAGACAAGTCTGTATCTTCCTTATCATTGCATCGTTTAGGTAAACATACGCAACGTAATTATTTGTCAACAACTTCTGTTAGCGATGCTTTTCTCTCGGATTACCTGGTCGTTCAAAAGAAAAGGATATAGAAAGACATATGAGCGCCTGGCGACAAGCAGACGCCATTTATATATTTTCAATAGATAAGTGAGAGAAGCGAGCATCAAAGGGAAGATTGTCGCCGAGACAAGCAAGCGAAATAACAAGATGAACAAACATATTTTGTTTCCAATCAATAAGCGCACCTGTCTGAGGAGCAGAGTTCTTACCTGTTTTTAATGTATTGTTATGTGCAGAGTCGATGGCGAAGGGGGGGGGGGTTTAGGAAGATGAATATGCTTCGGAGACAACACATTTCTCTTTATCGCTCTACTCCTCACCTTTCTTTCTTTATCTCTCTCGGTTTTTGTCTGCCTGTCTCTCTTCCTCTCTCTCCCTTTCACTCTGTATATAAATAGTGAAAACAAATGGAGTTTTCAGGTAATTGGCAATGTTTAAATTGAGATTTAACTTACTCTCAGCAGATGCTATATAATAGGTAAGTGGTTAGATGTGTCGACTATCGGATATAAGGTCGCGTTTCGAGCCCGGCTTAAGAAATTTCTCATATAGCCACGTCGAAGAACTATACCATAGCGAAACACTCTGTCTATGCATGATTATACATCCCCCCCCCATATATATATATATATATATATATTAGTATTTCATGTATCCACATAATATTTTATAAAGAGATCTAATTGTTTATGTATCAATTTTCAGTATTTAGTTCAACGATACGTAAGTAGAGCTAGGTAGTAAGCTATGACAATATAGTTATGGCAATTCCCCCGGGGATAAAACGCGGGACCATCTCTATAGCTTAATTGCCATAAATATATTTTATAGCTTACTATATATATATATATATATATATATATATATATATATATATATTTGTGTATATATATATATATATATATATTTGTGTATATATATATATATATATATATAGTGAATGCTTTTATTCAAACATGTACAAGGTCTGCTACACTGGCATGTCGATGTTATCGATCTACAGCTCTCAAATTTTCTGCCTGATGAGACCTCAGCTCTTGAGAGCTGTAGATCGATAACATCGACATGCCAGTGTAGCAGACCTTGTACATGTTTGAATAAAAGCATTCACAATACAGCTCTATATTTTATTGAGCACTCTTTTATAAGCCCTGTTTGATTCCCTTTGGATTTCTACCCTGTGGATTTTTACCCTACCTGGATTACTATTGATATATATATATATTTATATATAAATCACACATGTATATATGTGGCATCACTATAAAAGTATCTAATTAAGAGCTAACTAACCACAATTTGGCATCACCACCTTCGATTCGATGTTCTTATCGATCTCACACGTTTTTTTTTCAGTATTTTTTTAATCTAATCATCTAAAATTAAATGTACGCAAATTACATTAAAAACAAATGTTCCGACATTTTACCGTTTTTTTTTAGTTGAAAATCATCTACCTGCAAGTGAACGACATATTTATAATAATCTGACACTTTTCACTCCCAGTGAGAAACATAAATACATAAAGATATACGGATAAGTAAACTGTTTTTTGGTAAAAGCATCGTCATTTTTAAAAATAATTATGAACATTTTATTTATGCTTCTTGTTTTTCTTATTCTGCTAGAGTATTTTATATCTATACGAAAAGCTTAAACAATGTTTTAAAACGTTGTATTCCTACAACTCATAAACACAGTTTTAGTAGTTTAAACTGACAAAATATGTTCGTTTCCTCGGTGGCAGTGTGGAGGAAAGGCGTTCGGTTTCAATATTTTATGTAATTTTTAGGGTTAAAATTACACACTAAACCATTGTATTTGCTATAGCGTTCAAGTTATTTCATAAACATGAAAATGATTTTTTTTATTAATAAGCGTTATTATTAATGATAATCACTTTTTGATTTATTTTGATTTTGATTTTGATTTATTTTCCTTGTGATTTAAAGTATTTTTCCATTTGACTTATCGTGCAGACAAAACAAGGATTTGAGAAATATGGGGTTGACGAATACATCAGCAAGTATATATATATATATCTATATATATATATATATATATATATATATATATATATATATATGTATATATATATATATTTATATATATATATATATATATATATATATTTATATATATATATATGTATATATATATATATATATATATATATATATATATATATATAACCTTGTGTATCATAAGTTATTCAGAGCACAGCATTCCATATGCTCTTCGAACACACTTTTATGTACAAACAATTAATTATGCGTATCTTCAGAACATATAGTTTTTGGATATGCAAAATATGATTGATTTTGAGGAGGATGTTTCATCAGTCTATAACACACTCCTAGTTAGGCTGAAAAGAATACCATGCATAAAACATTTATTTAACTTATACATATTTAATTTTTTCTCACAACTTTTCAACCCTATTTACCTTATTGTTGCATATTAATGTTACTATTTAAGTAAGTCCATGGCATTTATATTTCTCTTTTTTCCGTGTCGATATTAAATCGATAAAAGCATACACCAAAAGTTAACTTATACGCAATACATTTTAATTTAAAAATTGTTCTCTGGTGATACCAGATCAGGCTGCCTGTGGCTCCCTGAGACGAAATTCACCTACATTAAGTTTTTTTTTTTTTTTTTTTTTTTTGTAAAACTTAATTATGTTCTACAAAACCGAAAACAAAAACAACAGCCCCTCTCCCTTTCTCCCTTTCCTTTTTTATTTTATTTCTAGAACTTGAAGCATAAATCTTTTACTATAATGACGGGATTCGGCATTAGATGGCCCGAAAACGGTTGATATGCCGTAAAACAAAACTACCAAACCAAAAACGATGATTAAACATTTGAAGATATAAAGAACTTGAAGCATAAAAACTTTTACTATAATGACCAGATTCGGCATTAAATAACCCAAAAAGGGTTGATATGCCGTAAAACAAAACTACCAAACCAAAAACGATGATTAAACATTTGAAGATATAAAGAACTTGAAGCATAAACACTTTTACTATAATGACCAGATTCGGCATTAAATAACCCAAAAAGGGTTGATATGCCGTAAAACAAAACTACCAAACCAAAAACGACGATTAAACATTTGAAGATATAAAGAACTTGAAGCATAAAAACTTTTACTATAATGACCAGATTCGGCATTAAATAACCCAAAAAGGGTTGATATGCCGTAAAACAAAACTACCAAACCATACCAAAAATTGTTCTGATTTTCAGAAAAAGGTTTTCATTACTAATTCTCATACACTATTAATGCTACAACAAATCACACGGTTTTCGTCACAACTCGGGAATCTTTCTGTTAAACTCTGGAATCTGTAAGGAATTTCGAACGAAACCCTTTATTTGATCCACGGGGCTTACCTGCTGTATTCCTTCAGCCATGACCGGGTAGAAGTCCTAAGTAATTCGTAATTATATTCTTAGTATCGTCAACATTTTAGATTGAGCCTTGACCCTCCATGGATAAAGTGCTAATAATAGTTATGCTAAGTTACAGTCTTCTAAAGGTTACAGGTTAGAGGTTACATTGGCCGAAACGTTGTAAGCCAATATGAGAACAGTAGTCCGAATAATCAAAATAATACTTCAAAATGTAATTTAAAATAATTTTATCTGAAATCGCGGTTGTGTCAAATGTGAAACTCGAAGTAAAATACAGATTATCGGTCTTGATCGTGTAGTATATATGGCGGCTACAGATAGAACAAAAATATCGAGGGTAGGCGCGCTCTTCAGTGTATGTGTCAAAAAACTGTTGCAAGACCTTTTAAGATAGACCTCCACAAGCAGACAGGTCATACAATAATATTGTTAAGACTGCGTTCGCAGCTAAAAAAACGGTGGCCTTCTCTGGGAGTTGAGGGGCAATATGCTTCCCCAAGATCTCTGAACTCTCCACACGCTTTAATTGGATGTCCTGAATCATTTTATCCTCCATCTTCGAAGATAATCTTATGTGGTACAAGCTAAGCCTGTTCTCAGCCATGCCAATTGGTATTTGGAAAAGTTTATCATAAATGTTACAGCACAGGTTTGTCCGTGTAGCATTACATTTAACTATCCATTGGTTACGTCATTATACTATATATTGGAGGTTATTTACTAAGTATTTTCACATTGCCTTGGATATGTGTGCCTTCGATCTGCCCACATGTCGAGAATGAAACGTAGTGTAATCATCAACTACTCCCGTATTAATGTGATGCTTTTTAGATATACTGTCATCGAGGATATTCTGGATCTTTTTTTTTTTTATCTAAAGTCTGGTTATATTTAATATTCGTCCAATAATACTTTACGAATTGATTTTTCTTAGAATACTCTGATGACAGACTTGGTCAAGCAATGCCGCATAATTTGACCTGTCTTATCCAGTCTATGGTCTATGCCTTCCGATTTGGCTGTCAAGATATCCGCAGCAGAACAGGATTACTAGATCCATACTTTATGTCAGAAGGAAGTTTAGCATTCTCACGATTGTTGACTATCGATGTGTTTTGATTTATGTACTTTTCCAGTCCTTTCTAGATATTGTATCTCCAACACAATCTTTTATACTTACTAATCCTATTCTCCATTCTCTCCACTTTACATGTAGTCGATCAGTATCAACTACCTGGTGTAGTATGTTGTAAATGCTCATTACTTACCTAGTACTTTAGTCTATATGTCTTAGTTTTTCTTGTGTCCACCCTATGCATGGTACAGCGTATATTTCTAGGGCTCTTCAAAAGTATGGCTAAAGTTTTGTTATATTTATACTGTATAATTTAGTTCTGCTTCTTAGGAATTCGCATATATTTGTATGTTTCGTTTCGTCATGCACCCACACCTCGTCCTGGTTCGACAGTTGTCTGAGTTATGCTTTTTTCTTTTTACCCTTTTCATCTCTAGTAGTGCACATTTTTCCATTCATATGCATTTTCTAAAGATTCTGTTTTTCTATGTATTACTTTTTTTACATTCATTCACCTTAAACAGGGCATATTGCAACTTAAACGTAAGGGGTTACTGTGGCTTAGGAGACAGGTGTTTGGTAAGCATCCTAAGTTAACAGTTGTGCAGCGAGATGTTTGTTTTAATTATAATTGGAGTTCTGCATGTCGGTACAGTCAGGGAAACAGAAAGCAGAGATGGAGTTTCAAACGTTGGCAGTTCGAGGAAATAAGCTATTTGAGTATAAAGCTGTCCGGCATCTGGGTACCTCCAATGAATTGATTCGATTTAGGTAATCGTTGGGTTAGTCAGGTTTATTTATGCCGAGGGGGCACCAGAGCAGCAAGTTTATCGGAGCACATTCCATTAAACTACTTTTAAAACAAGCACAGGGATATAACATTGCGCCTATTGGACAGGTGCTGGAGATTGGTGGATAGTGAAGGACCTATTTAAGTAGAGATTTTCAATAACCTTGTCTTAAAGGGAGTACCTACTGGATCCTGAACAAGCCCAGATCTGAAACCAATTCTTGTTATTTTTTGTTCATGCAAAAAGTTTAAAGTATTCTATATAAAGGTGGTTGTTGCTTTCTTTTAATTCTCTCTCTGTAAGTATATAGCTCATGGATTGGTTGCTAACTGGCATTCTGATGGTTATTATAAGCAGTAGCAAGAATGTTATAGATAAGTAAGTTCATAGAAACGTTTGGTAGGCGAGTGTAAGAGGGGTAAGCACCCAACGGATATAACGCAAACAACTTGATTACCAAGTGGGGCGCCCCGCTTCACTTATATTCAGCGAGACTTGAACGAAAAAATGCAGTGTCGTTTGTGCTGCCCCCAAAACGGGGACAATACACGTTGGAAACTTATATAGTTAAATCTCTGGAGTCTGGGTGCCAACAAATCTCCCCAGATTTCCTGCATTCTCCAGATATTTCGGGTAACCCTCTTCAATCACTGCGCGTTATCGCAATCACGGTTTATTATTGATTCCTCGCTGGCACTGACCATTGGTTCTCTCTGGAATTTCAGTGGCACAAAAGCTTCCCCAAACACCTAGTACACTCTGCATCCTTCCAGTGGGACTGTTGAGTGCTTTCACTCCTCGGCCTTTTAATTTGCTTTGATTCGTGATGATCATTTTTTGCGGGATCTTCCGAGACTTGTGCCCCTACGTGTCTGTGTTTATTTTCTGGTGGGTGGAAGGGAGCACTTCACGGACTTCAAGTAGTTTTTTTTTGAGTTCATGTGATGTTCTTTCAATTTTTTAATTTTATTTCTATATCACATTTCCTGTGACTGCTTATCATTCGTTTGCCTGATCTTAGCTGTCTGATTCAGGTGTGTATTTGTTTTAACGTAGAGTGATTCCGGACATAATTCATTCCATTTTAGATTGTGCCTACTCTTAACGTTTGAACCTTTTGGCTAGGATCAAAGTGTAGTATCTATTCCGATGGATACTGCACCCCATCCTGGTGTTGTCTTGGCCTTCGGGTCTTGGTTTACGCCGGTCAATGGGTCTGTCCTGTGCAGTTCTGGGAGGTCCACCTTCTCAGGCTTTGCCTCCCCTCTTTGGGGAGGAGTAAGTTTATTGCTTACTGCCTGAGGCGCCCCTACCGGGGAATGCCGACGGGGCTGCCAAGGTAATTTTGTAATCCCACTTTCCCGACCTGACCTTGGGTCACATCTTACTTGTGGGAGTAAGATAAAAACTGGCCTTGTGTCTAACTCCTGGAGAGGAGTAAATCAATGCTCTTAACGTTTGAGCCTTTTGGCTAAGATCAAAGTGTAGTATCTGTTCCGATGGATACTGCACCCCATACTGGTGTTGTCTTGGCCTTCGGGTCTTGATTTACGCCGGTCAATGGGTCTGTCCTGTGCAGTTCTGGGAGGTCCACCTTCCCAGGCTTTGCCTCCTCTCTTTAGGGAGGAGTAAGTTTATTTCTTACTGCCTGAGTCGCCCCTACCAGGGAATGCCGACGGGGCTGCCCAGGCAATTTTAACACCCTACTTTCCCGACCCGACCTTTGGTCACATCTTACTTGTAGGAGTAAGATAAAAAACTGGCCTTGTGCCTAACTCCTGGAGAGGAGTAAAGCAATACTCTTAACGTTTGAGCAGACAGCAAACTGGAGTAAACGACATCCTCACCACCCTAAAAACCGCTAAACATAAACGGAACATTACCTTTCTACGTATCCAGGCAATAGAATAGCCTCGGGTGGCAAGGAAGAGACCAATATGAAGGCCAAATGAGAGACGCCCTACGAGCTAGCTTGTTCCACTGTGGCCACGCCTAATCGAGGACAAAACAAAGTAGAATAACACCAAGGAGGTGTTCCTCCTCTAAGAGTGATACACCCCTTAATAATAATGATTATGATGATGATGATGATGATGATGATGATGATGATGACTCCTGTATGACTTCACTTTCGTTTTGATTCAATTAATATTATTATTATTATTAGTAGTAGTAGTAGTAGTAGTAGTAGTAGTAGTAGTAGTAGTAGTAGTGGTAGTAGTAGTAGTAGTGTTCCTATTATTCGGTACTCGGTTAGAGTTCAACCACAGGTCAGCATCACTGATTGCTTACTGATAATAACATATGGTGTTCCATTGAATCCGAGTGACAACAATTATCCAAAGAATGCCAGTACTCCCCAACTTCGTTGATAATCATTGCAAATGACGTTGCGTTATCGCAGCAGCCACTTACCATTTATTTCTCGCTGGCAACAACCATTGGTCTTTTATTGGAGTTGGATAGTTATATCATTCCACAAGATCCCAGTGCTATCCGCACTCTTACTGAAGAAGGCTGGCTGATTCTCTCTATTATCGGCGTTCAATTCTCGTTGACCCTTTACGACTATTTTCTGTGGTTCAGTCGAGATTGATGCTATGTTACGTTTATTATTATTATTATTATTATTATTATTTTTATTATTATTATTATTATTATTATTATTATTATTATTATTATTATTATTATTATTATTATTATTATTATTATTATTATTATTATTATTTTTTTTTTTTTTTATTATTGCTTGTGTTTTGGTTTGTGTTGTTTGTTTCATGCATTACTCCTTTCGATAACGAAGCAGAACACTCTTACACTTTATTCATTTCATTTCACACCAGGAACTGCTCATAAATAATGATGAAGTATATTATTTTCCTGCTTTTTTCCTTGACGATGTTTACTTACACGGCCAACGCTATAACCTACATTTCAGGATAACAGACCGTTTACTGCTCAGTACTTAGTTATAGGGGCATCCGCTGAAAAGTGTTAAGCAGAAGGAAAGGAATCAGTCTGGAGTGTTCATTTTCAATGATATTCCAATAATATTCCAAAAGTAGAACAAGTACCGATTTTTCCAAGCTAGCCTCTAAGTCTGCCATGTAGAATCGGTACTGGGCCATATTTTTATCATTAAAATCACTAAGTAATATGAATATATTAGGAAGTAGAAAAATACCCGTTTCAGGAAAGTAAACTTAATCTTCTGAAAAAAAAAGACAGTTTTGCACAATGTGTATGTCTATTTACGAAGGACAAACTCATAATATAGTGAGACTTACTCTTATGTCAAGAATATTGATTTCAATTTTGATCAAAATCTATTATATGGATTTCATTACAGAATATGTCTAAACTATAAGAGCCAATCTTAATGGGTCTTCATGAAACTATTGAAATTTAAGGAATCCTATTATTTTTGTCTAATAAATAGTGATTAAATTTAAGAAAATCTGATGTATTTGAATTTTTAAATGGGAGCGTGTTCCAATATTACGTGCCCTAAGTCATCCTTTTAAATTATCGAACGAAAACTGACTGAATTTATGGAATATTTAGTAATCTATATATATATATATATATATACAACCTATTTTTAAAATTTCACAAAAAAGATAAATTATCTGAAGTTCCAGAAATGCCTTCCAAATAATTGTACACCTTTGCATGAAACTATATTAAACTTCGTATAGCAACATTTTTATACTTACGCCTAGTAGCTGTGTCACAAATTCCATAATGATCGGTTAATTAGTTTATCAGTGAATCAATTACCTACAAATATATACATATATGCACAAACACACAAGTTTGTATGGATGGAGATAGATGATTCTTGTTGAATAGAATGTCTTCTAAATTAGTAAAAACTAATAAAAAATGATACGACTATTTTGTTTTGATTTTGTTATCATTGGATTGGTTTTGTTGTTTTGTTTTACGGCATACCAACCATTTTCGGATTATTTAATGCCGAATCAGGTCATTTTGGTAAAAGTCGCCATACTTCATGATCATGCTATGTTCAAGTATTCATTCTTGGTGTTTGGTTTGGTTGTTTTGTTTTATGGTATATCAACCCTTTTCAGCTCATTTAAGGCTGAATTTGGTCATTTTGGTGAAGGTTTTATGCTTCGTGTTCTTTATATGTTTAAGCATGTATTCAACGTGTTTAATTTAGTGAAAGAGGAGAGGGAGTGAAAAGGGAGGGGGAAAGTGGGCGGGAAATTGTTGTTTTTAGTTTTGATTTTGCAGAAAATAATTGAGTTTTTCAAAGAAAAAAATAATAAAACAGCAATGTTTGGCGCATTTTGAGTCAGGAAGTCAATAACTTCAGATATCCTGATCTGGAAGCGCCAGTAGGTTTTATTTGACATATACATAGGGTCTTTACAGGTACTACCACACCTAACCAGAGTGGACCTGAGAGCAATGGCAACTAAACGGTAACTCCACTTCCCCACAGCTCGCAAATAGAGGCGGCGGAACTGGATGTCTTTTAAGGTCATACCCAGAACCTGTTATAATTTTGTGAGTAAATATTCATGTATTCATTCATGTGTTTTGATTTGCTGTCTACTTTCAGGATAACATCATTGTAAGATTTTATTATGTGCATGCCAAAATTTGATATCGTGTTATTGTGCTCAGTTTCTGTAGGTAATTATATAAGGATGGGGGGGGGGCACCCGTGTTTTTATTTTTGTTTTACGTTTTCTATTTGGGTGTTTTCAGACCAGGTATTTGAAAAATTACACATGTGTTCTTCATGTCAATTGTTTAAAAATATATTTGAATAATATATACGGAACGCTGATGATCACATGAACGAGTTTCGGTTTACTTAACTTAGCTTTCCTTACGATGATAATAAATTATTAATTATATATATTATATAGGTATTTACACTGGCTGAAAACAAAGAAGAACATCGGAATGTTGAAAGATAAAATGAACAAAAATTCATGGAGAATAAATCAATTATATGGTGTACATGTATTTATTTCAATTTTCCTTGAAAGCGTTGTCTTCCACTTAAAGTTGTTAAATTCAGCTGATTTGATTACTGCAGTCTTCTTAGTGTATAATGATATGCATTTGACTTAACCGCCCTTATCTTCAAGTTTATGTCAATATTTTTATAGTATATTCTAATTAAGCCTATCTTTCTGACTTTCTTATCATTAATATATATATATATATACATATATATATATATATATATATATATATATATATATATATATATATATATATATATAATAATCAACTCACACGTGTTTCGTCATCTACATCTCAACAGCGTGGTTAAACATGAGAAAGTTCGAAAATTGTATTACAGTTACTTTGGTACGGCGCCCTTATCACTGGGAAAAGAAAACTCGTTAGCAGCAGAGGAGATATATCACATATAAATGTTGTCATTCATATATATGTATTTATTTACAGATTTTTATTATAATATATTTTTATGACAGTTTTTACTAATAAAGACATAACAAGTTAAGGAGTTTTTCCAGAGAACCTTCACTCTAAAAATTGATCCAGGTAGTTTACTATATAACACGCCCCGCATAATATAAAACTCGCAAAAATGTATGTATATATATATATATATATATATATATATATATATATATATATATATATATGATGGACTCTCCCATCGATTTCGACGTATGAGTGCCCCGCCAGGGGCTGACTGCGCATGTAATTGCAAGGGTTGCACAATCCACAACAACACCTCTCCTAAGTCAACACTGCTTGATTCCAATGGCACGTAGAAATGCAAGACGACTGGAAACAATACCGAGATAAGCAGAGAGCACATACAGCACCTGGTATTCCCAAATGGTCACCCATTTAGTACTGGCCAGGCTCGACGTCGCTTCACTTCGGTGATCTAACAAAAACCGGTGTGTCAACGTGATATATATATATATATATATATATATATATATATATATATATATATATATATATATATATATATACATATATATATATATATATATACACATATATATATATATATGTATATACATATATGTATATATATGTATATATATACATATACATATATATATATATATGTATATATATGTATATATATATTTATATATATATATATATATATATTTATATATATATGTATATATATATATATATATATGCACGTATGTAGGAAAGAAAAAATAATTAAACAAAGAAAAGCAAACAAACGGATTTATTTAATAACATTTCTTTTCGATTTTAATTTTTTTCTATTTCTGTCTTTCATACATTATATTTCCTCAACTTTTTATTTAATAATATATCGTATATTTATATATATATATATATATATATATATATATATATATATATATATTATATATACACACATATATATATATATATATATATATATATATATATATATATATAGTAATCCAGGTAGGGTAAAAATCCATAGGGTAGAAATCCAAAGGGAATCAAACCGGGTTTATAAAAGAGTGCTCAATAAAAATATAGAGCTGTATTGTGAATGCTTTTATTCAAACATGTACAAGGTCTGCTACACTGGCATGTCGATGTTATCGATCTACAGCTCTCAAGAGCTGAGGTCTCATCAGGCAGAAAATCGTTTTTGATTCAACTGGTTGCTGAATTCCAGGGAGAATGAAGTCAAGCAAAAAAGAAGAGGAGAAAGAAATAAAAGTCATGTGACCGGTTTTAAAATATGATTGCCGTTAGAAATTACTATTTTCTTATTTTTATCTTTTATATATTTTATATATATATATCCAACGCTGAGCTGGGGTAGAGAGGGGAGTGGGCCGAGGAAAAGAAAAAGAAAAGAGAAAGGGAAAGAGATACAATTGCTGTCAGAAAAGTTTGATTTACAGCTGTTTATATTTTTATTTTGTATTTTTATTCAACGCTTAGTTAGGGGGGGGGGGGGTGGAAGAAAAAGAAAGAGAAAGGGGTTGAGGGGTGTTAGGGGTGGGTGTCTATAGCCATTTAGGATTTGTTGCGGGGATGGTTCTGCTCACAAAACTACTTATTACCAAAACCAATCTTTAAATATTTAAATAATTATATACTGATCACTTTAATCAAAATTACTGGCCCCCATCATTTCTAATCCCCCCCCTTCATAGACCATAACTTGCGTTAACAATTTTAACTAGAACACCTTACCACTAATACTATAACAGGTGTTAACCCCACCATTAATAATAGGATCACAACGAATAATAAAATTTATTTATTTATACCACTGAAATTAATCGATATATAAATTCCATTAAAAATAAAAGCAATTACCAGTATGTTTTATTAATCCATCACTAACTATTATTTATAATCGAAATACATTTATTCATACTCCAAAATAATTAAAAATAAATATAATAATATAATCCATCTATATCAATGTCATAAACTTATATACGATCCTTACCAAGAATAATTCCCAATATATTTTAACTCATTAGTACCTAGAACTAACCTACTAATATTATTGCCAATAATCCATATATGAATCTTACTAAAAATAAAGACAATTACCATTATGTTTTATTAATTAACTGATAAATATTATTTAAAATACATGTAACTATCCATCAAAATAATCAAAATTAAATGCCAATTGATCAAAATATAACAATATAATTTATCAACAATAAGGCCATAAATCCACCAATGGGTTTAAACTAAAATATCCCCGTAAGCTGGGTGTCATGTAATTGTTATATGTCTGCATTGACAGGAAGCAGACACAACAAATTTGAAACCCCCCTCCCCCCCTTCCTTCATCCTCTCTTTCGATCTTGTTTAACCTCCCCCGACCCCCATCTTTATCCAGCCCAGCGCTGAATAGAAATAAATATGAATTTAACTCAGAACCATCCCCGCAACAAATCCTAAATGGCTATAGACACCCACCCCTAACACCCCTCAACCCCTTTCTCTTTCTTTTTCTTCCACCCCCCCCTAACTAAGCGTTGAATAAAAATACAAAATAAAAATATAAACAGCTGTAAATCAAACTTTTCTGACAGCAATTGTATCTCTTTCCCTTTCTCTTTTCTTTTTCTTTTCCTCGGCCCACTCCCCTCTCTACCCCAGCTCAGCGTTGGATATATATATATAAAATATATAAAAGATAAAAATAAGAAAATAGTAATTTCTAACGGCAATCATATTTTAAAACCGGTCACATGACTTTTATTTCTTTCTCCTCTTCTTTTTTGCTTGACTTCATTCTCCCTGGAATTCAGCAACCAGTTGAATCAAAAACGATTTTCTGCCTGATGAGACCTCAGCTCTTGAGAGCTGTAGATCGATAACATCGACATGCCAGTGTAGCAGACCTTGTACATGTTTGAATAAAAGCATTCACTATATATATATATATATATATATATATATATATATATATATATATATATATATAGGTATTTCAATATTTAATATTTATTTTAAAAAATATTATTGTTTATCAGCCCCCCTTCCCACAAGGGCTGGGCACTTTCGAGTAGCTTTAATAACAAGCAGTACTAATAGCTATATGCGAGATCCGAACACCGTTTCATAAGATCACTCTGAGCTGCCTGGTAAATGACGGCCACGTGTCGCTATTTACAGTTAAAGTTATTCTATATTCACTAACTAATTGACGATGGCCGTTTGGTTAAGATCACCGACTACGAATCAGTGGCGATTTGTGTTCGGGGTTCGCGCCCACCGACCGTCGGGAATTGGTTCCTAGAATTGGTTAGCATGAAACATCGATGTCTCTAGGTATTTAAATATTTAATGTTTATTACAAAAATATTATTGTATATATATATATATAGTGTGTGTGGGTTGGGTTATGTTCGCGATTGTAAGAATGTGAAAGCTTAAATACAAATTATTTGATAACAACTATGCATAACATATTTCAGAGATGTACCATGGTTTCATTGAAATTGATATACATTAATTTATTTTAAAAAGGCCGTTACATTCCATATTAAATCCACGGCGTCTCACGAAATTAAGTTTGATGAATGGAATTTAACGGTCACCAGTTTCATCGTTCGGTGAATTTGGCAAAGTGATTGTGACGGCCTTTGCTAAACAATTAATGTCTGTCATTGTCAAGGAAAATATTGTACGTCTCTGGAATATGGAACGCATAGTTTTTTTTTATTAATAATTTATACATATATATATATATATATATATATATATATATATATATATATATATATTAGTAAAAACTTGTTAAACATATGCGAAATACATCTGTTTCATTATACTTTTTTTTCATTTTTAAAACATTTTCTAATGATCTATTTTGTGGCAAAAATCCCGCCACAATGTTTCCATATGTATCATTAACGTGTTTGATTCTACGTTGAATCAAGCTAGGTGATGAACACAATTAAACAAAAAAGCTGGAGAAAAGAAGCCGGGAACGCGCATGTGTTGTTTGTTAGACGTCTAACGAACAAATCAGTGTAGTTTCGAGGAGAAATGTTTAAAACGTAAATTACTAGACGCAGGAATACGCGTCACAGGATAAATTCTATTACGTTAAGCATTACAATGTTGTTACTGGTGTCATACGTAATGTTGTGTATTACATGTTGCTATGTTTTAAAAAAGATTTCTGTTTCGTTTTATTAAAAAAGAAGGGGAATTGTATATTATCACAGAAAAAAATCATTAGAAAAATAAAAGAATAAAAATAGTAGAACAAAACTTGGTGATTTTATGTTTAACAATGTTTGATTAAATTACAGAATGCCGGCTAAATACACATACAGTATAATTATATATATATATATATATATATATATATATATATATATATATATATATATATATATATATATATATATATATATATATATTATTTTTAGCTCCTAGAAAACCCCGTCTAGTAGAGCACTATAAGTGTAGTATTAACACAGCATGACGTCGCTAACTTTAAATGCATCGTTCCGTTCATTGAAAAAGTCGAACGCTCTATGACGTCAAGCCGCTGTATAAAGTGTGAAAATTATCACCGTTTATTCGCTGTTCAACTTGGTCGAGTTGCAAAATACTCGTAATCCGGGATTTCGAATCGCATGACCGGTAGTGAATAGTCATATCTCTATGCTGATGAGTCCCGATTATTAAGGGCGAAACGTATACGTACACAGATAATAAACAATAGCATGTATATATATATATATATATATATATATATATATATATATATATATATATATATATATATATATTTATATATATATATATATGATAATTTTATTTACACAGACATGTACAAAATCTGCGACACTGGCATGTCGATGTTATCGATCAACAGTTACTATAAACTGAGATCTCATCAGGCAGAGTTAGAATCCGATCTTAACCTCAGATCATATTTGGAGAGAATGAAGTGGAGGGATAGAGAAAGAGAAGAAGAAGGAAAGAAATTTAACATTTCAAAAATTAAAGCCGTTAAAAAATTAAAATTAAGAATTAAAAATTAAAAATTAAAAAATCTTAAAATCTGTTGATCGATAACATCGACATGCCAGTGTCGCAGATTTTGTACATGTCTGTGTAAATAAAATTATCACATATAAAGCTCTATTTTGATATTGAGCACTTTTTATAAACCCGGTTAAAATTCTCTGGATTACCACCCTGTGGATATTTTTCACCTGGATTATTACCATTATTATATATAAATATATATATATATATATATATATATGTATATATATATATATATATATATATATATATATATATATATATATATCAGTTTCTACGTGTTTGTTTGTACTTGTTTCTTCTACAGAAAGAGCTGTATATGCATTTAGCGGAATCTAATCTTCTTATTCTTCTCTTCCATTCAATGCAGGCCTTACGTTTTCAGAAAGCCACTTCGCCCTTCCAACGCCTTAGCCGAAGAAAAAAAAAACAGAGTAGAACACTCTCTCTAACACGACACTTTCTGCATATCTCCGCGTCTCTGATCGGGTGGCCACCAAGTGTTTATAAATAATGATAAATTATTCTTCAAGCTGAATTCTTCGCCGCTTTCTTTCCTTTTCTTGCACTAGACTCGTTTTCTTAGGATCTCTACAACCCCCTCCAATCTCATTCCTTCTCTATCTCTATATCTGTTTCAAAACCCACCACACCCGACTTCGGGCGCTCCCGTCATTGAAAGGTGACAGGCATTTTCAGTGATATGAAGGGTATTGAGTGCAGAAATACGATAAAGCAGAAACCTTTAAAGAAAGCGAACCGAGGGCTCTAAACTAATTGCTTGAGAAGAAATGTCTGTCATACGTAAATTGTAGGATCTCTCGTTTTTCGCTTAAAGGGGGCGACCCCGATCATTGTGCTGTCAAGGATAGGAATTTTACTCGAGTGGAATTATTACCAGATCTGTCATCATTTGTGTCAGTGACAAATAGCGTGTAGTCTTGATTTCATAATGGCTTCTACCTCACAGGCATGTGATCTCTCATTGAAATATTTATAGAGCACGGGCAAAAGAAAATGGCCTCCAAAGATGTCTGCAAATAAACAAATGCTGCAAATAACAAACACGCACGCATTTTGGTTGTATTGATTTTTCTGCGTTCATTAATTAGTTTAGACTCGTTTGTCTGTTTTACCTAATAACACCCCAACTCTCCGTCTGTTATTTAAATCAATGTTGTTTTTATATGTGTACATTTTTTTTAGGTGGTATGGTAGTTTTGTTTTACGGCATATCAACCCTTTTTGGGTTATTTAATGCCGAATCTGGTCATTATAGTAAAAGTTTTTATGCTTCAAGTTCTTTATATCTTCAAATGTTTAATCATCGTTTTTGGTTTGGTAGTTTTGTTTTACGGCATATCAACCCTTTTTGGGTTATTTAATGCCGAATCTGGTCATTATAGTAAAAGATTTATGCTTCAAGTTCTAAAAATAAAATAAAAAAGGGGAGGGAGAAAGGGAGAGGGGCTGTTGTTTTTGTTTTTGGTTTTGTAGAACATAATTAAGTTTTACAAAAAAAAAAAAAAACGTCAATGTAGGTGAATTTCGTCTCAGGGAGCCACAGGGCAGCCTGATCTGGTATCACCAGACATTTTTTTTATTTTTTTTTTTTTTAAATTACACTCATGTTACATATGCTTTTTTGTATTGAGGTTAATTTTTTTTAAATATGCGTTTCTTTTTATTAAAGTTAAATTTAATTCATATGTGTCTGTTATTGAAATTTAATTTTGTTTTATATGTGTGAGTTATTAAGGTTAAAATTAGTTTTTTTTATTTAGGTTTAAATAAGTTTTATATGTGTTTGTTATTGAGTTTAAATTTATTTTTATTTTTTGTTAATTAGATTTTATTTAGTTTTATATTTGTTTTAGGGTTAAATTACTTTTGATTCTATATGTTTTGTATTAAGGGAAAGTATTGTGTTATATGTATGTGTGTGTTATTTAGATTAAGTTGTGTTGCATATGAACTTGTTATTTAGATTAATTACGGTGGCGGATGTGTTAGTTAGTTAGGTTAAATTTCGTTTCATATATGTGTTTTATTAAGGCTAAATTTTACTTGTAACTTTGTTATTTTGATCATTTTTTCAAATAATTCTTTTTATGATTTACGTTAGGTTTCGATGCATGTTTGATATTTAGGTAAAATTTGGGGTTATGTATTTGTTTTTTACGCTGAATTTGGCTTTATATGTGCGTGTTATTTACGTTTAGTATGGTTTTATATTATTTTATTTAGGTTAAGTAACAAACATATCCTAAACTGTAATGGTAATTAAGTTAAGTTTTGTTTCATATTTGTTTTTGTTATTCAAGTTAAGTATAGTTTTAATATGATATTTATTTTAGATTCAGTCTGGTTTCACATGCGTTTGCCATTCATTCTCAGTTTGGTTTTATGTGTGTTTATTATTTAGCTTAAGTTTGAGTTTTGATGTGCTTTTATATGCAGGTAAAATTCTGTTTCATGTGTGTTTGCTATTTAGGTTAAATTGAGGTTTACGGCATATCAATCATTTTGTCTGTTATTCAATTTATTTTTCGTTCTGACACATCAAACATAGATGGTACCCCAACTCAAACACCATTCAACTATAAAATCGTTCATAAAAATAACAATCCTTTCTGCAATACTTTACCCACCATACTTACCTCAATCCTTTGTCGTCCTTACTGATTTTTCAACATCATAATATACAACAGTATGGTCTTCTTTTATCTCCGTCTCACTCTCTTTCTCTCTATTCCCAATCGTCATGGGTACAACACAAAATTACATGAGATGATTAGACTCTCATTTAATAACACTTAAGAGTGTTGAGTACTTTCCTTTTGTGGCTATTATTCCCAGTTTTACCGGGATTTGTAATACCTATACGTTTCCCATTTATTTGTTACATTGTTACGTGCATTTTCTCGGACTTCTGGACGTTCTAATTAAACTCGGGATTTCTTAAAATTTAAAACTGAAACCTTCATTTAATTATCAGTGGGATATTGTTCTTATTCTGTAAGCTATGACCAGGTAGAAATGTTTGATTTAATGTTAGTATAAAATCAGTATTTTTAAATGTTATGTCATTATGAACTCGAAATGCCCAATTTATAGTTAAACTTAAATTACTTGGCGAACGCATTCTCTGTTTAAGTGCCCTTTTCATAACCATGTGTTTTTTAGGAATCATATATTTGGTTTGTCTTATAAATGGTCTACGTAGCTTCTTCTTTTGTAATTTGGTGTACTCGTTCCTATACTGTTCTTATTTTAATTGTGGTGGTGTTTTAGCGGCGATAATCAGTCATTTCGTATTTTATGTTATGTAATTTCCAATTTCTTTTCATCATACCACCCAAGTAGTCTTCTTCCCACTACTTTCCTTCTGACATAGAGTCGATCCATATAATATTTTCAGGTGCAGTTTATTGTGCATAGCCATTATTGTCCAAGTTCTTTTGTCCCAGTGTTTCTTTTGTTAAGCGTATGAAATTACCAGATTGTTAGAATAACCTACACAATATCATATATCCGAGTGGCAAGGTCTGCCTCCCACAAAAAATATTACGTTAATAAACACTTAATCGCCAAAGTCTTGCGAAATTAACCGATGTCAGGCTATCACGTGACCGTCATTTGGATTTAGTGTGATAATCACATGCCATACAAACCAAATTCTCAAAAATAAAATCAAACTCACAAATAGTTTTACCACGTTACAAGTATACGAGTCGGTCTAAAATTGTATTCCACTTTGTTAACGATATAATTCATATACGATTTATTTACTGTTAACTATTCTGCACTTTTACTAATTTTTCTTTACATTTTAAACCAGGATTAACATTACAATTTGCTTACTAATATTATAATATACACTTTAGAATTATGTATTTCCATGTTGTATTTTATTTTATTTTTCACTACTTAGGAGGTCATTGTCGCCTAACATATGGGCGGCTACTTTGAGTATCTTAGCCCCCACCGTTTATCTATTCATATCATTTTTAGATGTAAATAGTCGTCACAATAATCCAAATCATACCAAATATAGAAACACATCTTAAAAATTCTCAAACATAATACTAACTTATAGGAGGTACATTAGATATTTGCGGGCATACGTTATTTTTACTAAAAAAGGTTTATTCGTTTAACATAAAGTTATTTATATAAAGTTCAGTATGCGTATATCTCTATCTTGCAATTGTATGTATTTAAGTATCATTCTTTTCTTGTGAAAACATTTCTATCGATATTTGTTTAATTTGATATTTTTTTTAAATATTTATAATACTTTTTTCTGTTTTAAAATCAAAAAGATTAACTGTGTTAAAAGGAGCTATCTAAAATGTTGTCCATTCATCTTAATAAAAGATAGTACACTTTTCAATATTTTTTTAAAAATCCAGCGACATATTCAAAATCACATGGCTCCTTAAATTTTAGTCTGCTATCTTCCCAGATCTAAAAATATTCGTTTTCTATGTATAGAACGTAGTTTAAGAAACGGTTAATGATCACTCTCATAACGTTACATGTACATACTAACCACGGTGACACGGTGGTTCTCGTTAGATAATGCTAACCGTCGCGGGTGTATTGCACCATACACTCGTGCATCTTTGTAGTGAGCCAGATTTCGTCAACGCTTGCGTTGTTTACTCTTATTTTTCGCTTGTAGATTGAGGACCACATGGACGCAGGTTTGAACTTACTTTTTTAACCGAACAAATACAGAAATCCAATGAATGTGTACAAGAGAAAATATTCACCCTATTTATTATTCCGGTTTGTTTAAATACCCTCTTCTCTATAGTTATAAAGCCAAGTAAAAATTTTCACACGGAGTCGGTAAATCATAATTTCCGTCCAATAAGAATGATCCACGCTCGTTTGACTCCCCTCAAATAGCAAGCCAGTGCGAAATTAGAAACACCTATTAAAATGAGTAAATATACAGAAATAACACCTTCTTAACTGCAAGGAGAGGATTTGGGAATAGAATGAGCTGTATATCGCAAGAGGTCAGCTACTTTCTGTATAAACTGCAAAACCTTACGTCGTGATCTCACGATGATCGGGATATGCAGGCGACTAGGGGTCGCTTGTGAATTTAATACTGTTACATTGCCCCTTTGTTCATTTACTTTCATCGATACGGAATATGTATGGGTTGCCCCTTGTTCTTTCTTTTTCGTAACCGTGTTGATTCTTTGTTGTGTCTTTCTTTCTCGGACCGTGACGTTGTTTCGTCATTGTGCGTATAATTTCATTAAGTTATAGAAGATAAGGCAGAATCTGGAAATGGAGATTTATTGAGAGAATCATATTAAATAATTATAAGTACAATGTAAACTTCTTTATGTAGAAGAGAGACAGTTATTTTAATTAAAAAAAACTATTAGCGAGATCGATAAACAGATAGACTGATAGACATATAGATGAATACATACACTCCAGATTAAGAAACACTCAACTCCGCTTGTTACTCATAACAGTTTATTTTCGTTACGACATTTGGTTCGGGACGGTTCGCTTAAAACTCACACACCGGTGTGTCCAAACTCTCCGTTTACCCATCGCTTTCGGCTCACCTGACGTCACATAGATGGGCCCTTCTCCAGCATATCGTTTTAAAACTTGTCCTCTTATGACCACAATTATAAACTCTCCCACTGGTTATTGGTTATTCTTAATAAACTCTTTCAGAATACTTCGTATAACACACATCAAGGTTACTTGGACACGCACTCATCTAGTATATGTTAAAATATATAATAGCAAATGTACTCACCTGTTATCCAACAATATTCATGAGAAACTTTCAAATTCGGAGAAAGCCATCTCAACCCGCTTAGGTTTAATGCTGTTTCAATGCGTTTTTTATTCTCCTCATAACACTTGATTATCCCTAGAAAGAGTCTATAGTTATAATAATGTCCAATGTCAACATACACAACAATATCCTATCATATAGGCGAATTGCAACTCATAGAAAATCCGTTTACCAACCTGACTTTTACTCTCATGAATTGCATTACAAACAAATACAACATTTATTCTCATCATCAAAAAAGTGTTTCAGTAAAAATACATTATTATTTGTTTCTAGGCGTATTTTCTTCGTGTATACATCTGTTAGCAAATACGTTACACAACGTCCATATGGAATACTAAAAACAAACACTGTTTTAATCATGAGTATGGCTACTCCCAAAATAAATCTATATATGTAACTGTACTTGTACGCGCTAACTACAGAGAACGAGATCGCTAGATTTTTTGTCTTAGTCCGAGTTCGGGGCTTGGGTTTAACACTTGCTGTGATCTCAATCATGTGGTTTTGGTCACTGCTGTAACCAAAGGATTTGATTTAAAAATGGCTGGCAAATAATCGCATGAAACAAGCTAACTATATCATTATTTGGTCTGCTGTAAACTTCATTTTACCATTTTCTTCAAATTTTTACAAAATCTAGCACCTGTTTCATGCCTGGGACTATATCAAGAAATGGCGTTACTGCAGAATGGTCTCTGAAGGTTTCCGTCGAATGTTGTATTCTTCGATGTAAGCTGACTCATTATCTAATTTCTGAGTGATTTATGAATCAATCAGTATACGTTACAGTTAATAATAATATTTGTTAATTAATAGTCATAACAAACTGAATATAAAGTACTAGAGGTGTCATTTATTCTGTAAGATTTCGAGTGGCCAGATCTCCAAGCATTCAATCGTGTGTCTAAGAAAAAATGAAATGCTCAAATTCAAAACAGACAACAGTATTTTATTTTGAGGTTACAATGACACCCAGCTTCTCGATCGAAGGACAGACTTGCAAATCAGGAAAAACTCATCTTCCAAGCGATCACAAACTGCCCATCAGCTTAAGGCACAACGGCCTATCTTAGAATCACATAAACTTAACTGATCCCCTCTGGCCGTCTTGCTGGAATATATATTGAAAATTACTGGATGTTTTATCACTGGAAATAATAAACTACTAGAGTGGACATTTATTCTGTTAGATTTTGATGTAACTGCCCTCCCAGTATAAACACCCGTGTGTAAGAGGTAATCATTTTACGAAGGGTCAAAGTAGGGCATAATTCGCAGTGGGTTTGATCTATTACCTTCTCGGTGGCTTCTTTCGCACATAAGATAAGTTGCTAGCCTTTCTCTACTGTATCGATATGTTCATGATATGTTCTCGACTGAGCTCGAATCCATTGCACTCATGTAAAAGATTCACAACACTAATCCACCTTGTTATGCTCTTTATGTTTTGTACGGAGAGTAACGAGTGATCCTTTCTATCTCCCCGTACAAAAGACCAAGCGCAACTTGCATAAACAAAGTGTTTTTGAGTAGAGCGTCCCATCTTTTAAAGAAAATACCACGAAGCTGCTTTAAAGCTGACCACAACATGGTCGTCGTATAATACTTGTTGTACCGGCTTCTTGTGTAATCAATTCATCTTAAGAAATCTACTGGTTATTCCACGGTTGTTTCGAAGCCTCGCTTGGTGGCACACACCTTCAAACCGCCGATCTCTTTAACCCTTATAAGCGGGCATCTATTAGTATGCTTTTTTCAAAAACTATAGATCTAGTTAGTAGATCACACAGCCAGGCAGATACAAATAAATGGCTGTTTAATCACGGCACATTGAAACTTAAATACCTGGAGGTCTATTATTTTTAGTAGTAATACATTCTATAAGATTTAGAGTAATATGATTACTCAGCCTGAACCCCAGTTTAAAGAGATAATCATATTTTTTAAGGTCCCGGTAATGTCTGGACTGATAGAACCCGGAGCCATGTATGTATCCTATCACCGGTCTGTCGTCTGAATTTTGCATATGGGAACCCTATTAAACCTGCATAACTATGCATGCCTCCACATCTAATCGTTGCGTTAGCTAATATAGAGATTCGTAGATGCATGTGATCAGTTCTAATTAATTTCATCTGAGAAGAAGAAATCTGACGGACAGACCCTTATAGAGAGAAGCAGAGACATACAAAATAAAAAAAGCTATATTTAAAAAATGAATAACATGTTTTGTTATTGTCCATGCAAGAAACACATTTATTTCTTTTGAATATGTTTTTTAAAAGCCTTCTCCGTTTTACGCGGCATTTTCTTTGTGGAATTACTTTTTATCTTTTTTCTTCTTTGACAGGCGATCTTTTCCGTTTCGGTTTCATGCGGTGAATTCTTGTCCTCTGCGTGTCTCAACCAGCCATTGGCATTGATCGATTCATTTTTATTTTAGATCGAATGTCGCTTTGGCTTCATAGCGATAAAAAAATATTCGAAAGTGTTTTTAAGACACAGAATTCGCGACACTAATCATGATGGAACGAAAACAACGCACGATTTGAACAAAAAAAGATTAAAGTTTTTATTTTATTTCTCAAAGTCAAAAACATGATAACACAATGTCTCTAAAAGAACCAGATACTATATTATTTATAATGACGTTGGTCTGACGGTCACTTTATTTAACTGTTTTTCTCAAATTTTAAGAGGAGATAGAACCTCTTTTATGCCTGGGATGATATCAAGGAATGGCGTCTCTGCAGAATAGTGCCTTAAGGTTTCCGTCGAATGTTGTATTCAATGTATGCTGAAACCCGTGAGAATTTCAGGGTGTTTTTTTTTTACATAAACCAATATAATTTACTGTTTATAATAATATATCCTTTTAATTAATACATGCTGTTTAATGTAATACTATTCATAAACGATTTTTTTCTTCCTTAAAAATAATAGATTGCCAGCTCAATATTCTTCGTAGAAATACCAAGAAATTGCAGAAATTACATTTTTTTACAAACATAAATATTCGTTGGTTTCTTACTGTAAAATAAGTGTCAACTAAATATTCTTCATAGAAATAAAATAATGGTCGCTTTTTTAAATGTATATATTTAAAATGTGCTGTTTTAATCGACAGGACAATAGACTTTCGATTTTTAACAATTCTTGTTAAAATGGGTTAAGTCAGATTTTTCTTACATTAGTATGGCCTCTCTTTGTGATCAGATGATTTTGTTTTTTTAATTTGTATAAAATATGATAATGTACGTACGACATTAAATGTATTTTCTTGTTATATGGATTCTTTAATTTTTTTTTTATAATTTCAGACGTGACTTAGTTACTGTTATTTTCAAACATTTCAGTATTTGTCCCTTCCGGTCCCTTAGTTCTTTGAAGTAGGTAACCATGTGCCTGCTTCAACTTTACTAAAGTTTTATGTGTAGAGTTTGCTACCGTTTTATTGTATACACTTTTGCTAACGTTTGATTGTGTACATGTTTGCAAACATTTTATTGTGTAAAAGTATGCTAATTTTTTATTGGGTACATTTTTCTAACGTTTTATTCTATGAACTTCTTGTTTTATTAGGTACATATTTTCAAACGTTTTATTGTCTACATTTTTGTCAATATTTTATTGTGTACATTCTTGCTAATGTGTTACTGTGTACATTTATGCTATGGCTTTTTGTGTACATTTTTGATAATGTGTTACTGTGTACATTTATGCTATGGTTTTATTATGTACATTTTTAAACGTGTTTTTGTCTACATTTTTGGTAATGGTTTATAATGTACATTTATGCTAACATTTTATTGTGTACATTTATGCTAACATTTTATTGTGTACATGTATGCTAACATGTTAGTGTGTACATTTATGCTGACATTTTATTGTGTACATTTATGCTAACATTTTATTGTGTACATGTATGCTAACATGTTAGTGTGTACATTTATGCTGACATTTTATTGTGTACATTTATGCTAACATTTTATTGTGTACATGTATGCTAACATGTTAGTGTGTACATTTATGCTGACATTTTATTGTGTACATTTATGCTAACATTTTATTGTGTACATGTATGCTAACATGTTAGTGTGTACATTTATGCTGACATTTTATTGTGTACATTTATGCTAACATTTTATTGTGTACATGTATGCTAACATGTTAGTGTGTACATTTATGCTGACATTTTATTGTGTACATTTATGCTAACATTTTATTGTGTACATGTATGCTAACATGTTAGTGTGTACATTTATGCTGACATTTTATTGTGTACATTTATGCTAACATTTTATTGTGTACATGTATGCTAACATGTTAGTGTGTACATTTATGCTGACATTTTATTGTGTACATTTATGCTAACATTTTATTGTGTACATGTATGCTAACATGTTAGTGTGTACATTTATGCTGACATTTTATTGTGTACATTTATGCTAACATTTTATTGTGTACATGTATGCTAACATGTTAGTGTGTACATTTATGCTGACATTTTATTGTGTACATTTATGCTAACATTTTATTGTGTACATGTATGCTAACATGTTAGTGTGTACATTTATGCTGACATTTTATTGTGTACATTTATGCTAACATTTTATTGTGTACATGTATGCTAACATGTTAGTGTGTACATTTATGCTGACATTTTATTGTATACATTTTTTCTAACGTTTTATTGTGTAAATTTTTTCTAATATGTCATTATATACGTTTGTTCTTACGTTTATAAAATTATTTCTAACGTTCGAGTGTATACATTGTTGCTAACGTTTTCTTGCATACTTGATTTCTAACGTTTTAGTGTATACATTTTTTCTAAAGTTTTATGTATACTCTTTTCTAACGTGTGAAAGGTTTGCAGTGTCCGGTCACCTGATGAGTGTTTTCGCCGCACGCTTTGGCAGCGCTGGATGCGATACTTGGGCAGTGCCATTACTCTGAGGTGATCGGTCTTACAATTAAGAAAGTAGACACATGTTAAATTTCGACAATGACAAAGATAAGAGGACAAACGCAGATCAACGGAAAATGTAAAAAAGAAGTGTGTTTTCATTTAACATACATGTAACAACGCTAGAAAGAGTCTGAGGTGACGTCACCAACAAGAAAGACAGGAATTACGTCACAAGGATCAGGAAAAAAGCTGGAATGACGGAGATGACGTCACTGGAACAATGGAAAGGCTAACATTACAGGGTCAGCGTCACTAGAAGCAGAAAAAGATGGCACAAGGAAGCTAGAACGTGGACAGCAGAAAAGCGGGGTCGGCAGAAACGGGAGGAACAATAACCTTGACAACATGATGTCACATGGAAATTGACGTGGATATCCCTGAACTGTGATGAGATGCCGTGTGGCATTGGCAAAAAGCTTGATCTACATAGAAATAGTGATGTTGGATAATGGACAAAAGCTAGAGCAAGCGTTGCAGGAAGCTGGAGCAAGGCCCGCTGGAAGGAGCTGAAGCAGGCGTTGTTGGAAGCTGGAGCAATGGTCGCTAAAAAGAGACAGTTAAGCTGGAAGGAGCAGGCTCTGCAGAGAGCTGGAGCAAGGGACGCGTGAACTGAAGCCGCTCGAAGGAGCTGGAGCAGACGTTAAAATATGACGTCATTTTATGGTTGAGTATCCAGCTTTCACAAAAAGGGCCACTGTGGGTATGTGCAACATCCGCTATAATCGGGCTCGCTAGCATTACGTTGTTGGACGCGCCTCAGGCGATTGGGAATAAACCACTACATGAACAGACGAGGTAATACATTGGAGGATGACCTTCTGCGACCTAAGTAAGCTCGCTTAAATGTAATGTTTTTGTTGAGGTTGTTGTATCTATATTAAGTAAAACAGAAACCGTATTTTGCTTGTGCTTGTATCAGGTAAAGCTCAGTGTACAGCGAAAGGAAACGACCCAAAAAGATAGCACCAGCCTACACAAACCACTATATTAATGTTTGATGAGTGTATCCGAAAAACTGCCACATCTGTCTACCTTGTCTTATTGAGAAACAGAATGGATTGAAAAAATCTGTGTTTTGTTCGATCGTAGAAGAATTTTCAGAAGAAAATGCACTCTTTACAAGACATTGATGGATTCGTTATAATTAGCGATAACATATTGCTCAGACGTCTTAAGAAATTAAAATTTCAGTAAAACGCTATACAGAGTGACCTAAAAAACGCCGTCTATGGAGTCGTTAATAAACCCCATAATATTTGCTGCAATTAAACTATATTTGGTATACATAATCTAACTTTTATTATGATTCTAGTCCTGCATGGCTAAGAGTGTGTGTCTTATCGTTTTATAATGCTAAGCTAAAGTGCGCAGAAAGTGCACAAATGGCAGTACTTCCGGCACGCTCGTCTCTTGAAAATGCAATTTTGGGGGATGTGTTGGCCTCCTTCTATTTTAGAATAGTTTCTAGATTTTTTTTGATAGAGGTAAACACCCCCACGAATAAAAATATGTGGTGGGGGTTGTAAAAGTACTGTAAGTGTAGAGGCCCATTTATGTTCAAACGTACTACTCATCAGACGATCACCAAAGTGGCCCTGTAGATATTTTAAAGGGGTCATTGTAAGTTCGACTATTTACTCTATCCCATTTCTATCCGATCCTGTTTAAACGACTGTTGTTTCATCATAACAACTATTTCTCTGCTCAATGCTTTCCAAAATGCTCAGTGTTTAGAAGCGCAATTACAAATATGTCTTTGTTTTTTCGCTATCGATTGTAGATTTATTGCTGACAAATAAAGCATACACTGAAGTTTATTCATACCAAACATGATTGGTATCTTTTTGCAATTAATTTGTAATAGAGAGTAGAAAGTTGGCTCTGGGTTTACTTTCTGCAGCCTCGTACCCCTCGTTTGCCTTATTTTGTCCTTAATACTAACACATTTCTGACAAAGGGGGAATCATTGATTTGTGTGGGTCGGAATCTATCTATCCAAAATAAAATTTGACTAGTTTCTTACCTTGAAGTAGTATATATATATATATATATATATATATATATATATATATATATATATATATATATATATATATATAAATTAGTTCGTTACATAAAGTAGCGGCATGCTTTGTCTGAAGCGATTTCCAACAAGAAAATAATAAAAAAAGAAAAATTGTAAAACACATTTTATGAGCGAAAATAATAAAAAAACATGTTTTATATATCATTCCGTATAAGCAGACTGTATCTTCCTGGAATTGCACGTGAGTTTTTCTACTTTCACTTTTTCATTTGATATTTATTTACTCCTTCGCTAGGAGTTAGGCACAAGGCCAGTTTTATCTTACTCCCACAAGTAAGATGTGACCCAAGCTCGGGTCGAGCAAGTGGGGTTAAAAGCCAGCGCTCGAGAGGTGAGCACTCTGGCCATTTAAAAATTGCCTGGGCAGCCCCGTCGGCATTCCCCGGTAGGAGCGCCTCAGAGAGTAAGCAATAAACTTACTCCTCCCCAAAGAGGGGAGGCGAAGCCTGGGAGGGTGGACCTCCTAGAACTGCACAGGACAGGCGTGCAGTATCCATCGGAACAGATACTACACTTTGATCTTAGCCAATGTTCCGCCTCTTTTCTATTTGTATTTTTCATTGAACAACGGAAACACTTCTACGATTTATCTTCCTAAATCTATAAGTTAATACTAACGATATTTACTTTGGATTTAGATCAAGGCAAGCCATTAATATTGTACGATACCGCATAATCACGTTAACACACCAATGTCCGTTAGATCACCGAAGTTAAGCGACATTCAGCCTAGTCAGTATTAAAATGCATGCCTATTTAGAAATATCAAGTGCTATATGTGTTCTCTTTGTATCTGAGCCTTAGTTGACGTCGTCCTGGATTTCTCCTAGCTACCGAAATAAATCATTGTCAACAAAGGCGAAGTGTGGTGTAAGATTGCGCAACCTTTGCTTCACAATTACAGGTGCAGTCACACTTACATTCATATTGGTAAGTTACGTTAGAAATCTGTTTCTTAAATCAAAGCGTTATCATTTTAAGCAGTACATTTCTGTTTCCGAAGGAAGATATCTGGTTGTTTCATACATAGAAAAATAACCACATACAGTGCTTGTTACCAGCAGCTTTCCGTGTTTGAATAGCAAGATCCATATTATCAAGATCCATATTATCAAGATCCATATTATCAAGTGACGACAAATTGTTGACGGTCGTTTCGGTTCATCTCACATCACTTTTTCAGAAAGGGCAACGGTCTATTCTAAAGTTAATTGCACCACTGTAGTTTAGTTCTTGAATACTAGCAACTTTAGTCTGATTAGCTCTTTCTCTGTGGTCTGGTCTTTTTAGTGTATTCTAATATTCATACAATAAATATATTTGTAATATATTAAATAAATATTCCTTGTTATATATTACTTTAAAAAGTCGTTGTAATATAGTAAAACATAAAAATAAATCCTTCAAATGTATCATATTAAAGGCTACTCATAATTTATTAAATAAAGATGCATTTGCAATAAAATGAATACAAAATGTCTGATAGTATATAAAATAAAAAAAATAATTTGACGATGTACGTTTGTTTGTTATTTAGTCTATTAGAGGACTTTTTTCAGGTCGCGTAGTGGTACATCAGAAGTTAGCGAACGTACAGAGTAATACAAGAAGATGAGGCAAATAATATTTATTCCTCATGATGTAATAAGCTCGAGTAAGAGTACTTCTGACTGAGATACTATTTTTTCCTCTGATTTCCTCTTTTACATCAGAAATAGAAGCAGGCACGAATAAATCAATCAAATCGAATTAAACCGCAATTCATACTTTTACAGACACCGAAGAATTTTGGTAGAAAATAATAGCCTAAACAGTCTTCAATATGCCAGTTTGGTTACGAAGATATATCGGTTAAACAAATAAGGGAAACTGTAACCATACTTTATAAAATATGTAGATTGTTTATTTCATCCAAGATTAAATGACGTAAAAATGGGTTCTCACATGCGTAATTTCAGAAAATCATAATTTTCATCTTAATTTTTATAATCAATAGAAAAGTTGTGAATCGTGTTTAACAAAGAAGCCTCCATTAGCGTTTTTCAGGTGCTATTTATTTCTCGGCAAGTCAATTTTTAAATACATGTTCGCCTGTGCACCCATCGGTTTTAAATCTTGATCGGAGTTCATAAATTCAATCAGTTCTGGAATTGCCTTTTTAATACTTGCTAAGCTGCGCATCTATGCCGAGATTAACATGCAACAGTTCTATTCTTCCGGGTGAGCAATAATCTTGCTCAGTTTAAAGAGGTGCACAGTTTTAGCCATTACCTTATCTACTTCAGTGACGGGTTGGTTTATTGCTGATCGCCTTCGGCGTCACTACCGGAGAACGCCCACGGGTCTCTATTTAGCTCGTTTTGTAGAGAAAGCGTGCGCCTTCGTGTATATACGAAGTGTAGTATATATATATATATATATATATATATATATATATATATATATATATAGGAAATATTGAAATAATTAAATAAAAGTAAAGTTACATACTTAACAAGTGTGTTATAGCCATTAGGTGTTTAGTTAAGGAATACAATCAAATATGGCAATGTTCTTTGAATCCACGGATTTCCAAAAGTTTACTCTTATTCTCATAAAAGCAAACAGTACATGCCCTTGATATTGACATTGACCAAACTTGTGAAATGTCATGGTAGAATATACAGGTCAAATTACGAAATCTCACTTTCCAGTTTTTCGAAATTTGATAAAACTATCTTATCGTGCTTGATAACAGTAACAACCCTGCTAAATGCCAACCTATTAAAATATATACATTTTTTAGGTATTAATATTTCTATAGCATAACTTCTGGAACACTATATAAAATATTAGCAGGGCTACCCAGTGTTGCTGAAGCAAAACTGGAACATATTGCTATTACGACTTCTATCTTTCTCTTTTTCATTCTGTCCTGTGTCCCCCTTCCACTACATTTTTTCTTCGCCCAACCTATTTCTCGCTTAGGACATAGACACATATTTTATAGATTACTCATCAGAAAAAATCAGAGTTACTTCCCTTTAGTACGCACATCAAGTGTCTGGGAAACCTAGCCTTCATCATTCTAAAATAATATTGTTTTTTTCTTAAATTTAAGATAGTATACCCTAGGCAACGCTGATCAAACAAATATCAACTTTGTGGATCTTTGTTTAGTAGTTTGCCACTTTTTAGCTGGACAAAAACCTACACACATACACACAGACAACTGCCCTTTTATATTATAGATGGAGAAGTTAAGGCGAACTAAACTTTTGTCGATCTGTACGTTGTCATGCGGAAGTATTTAGTTAGACGACTGACTTGTGTACGATCTGGGAGAGAAAACATGAAAAATATTTTTTTATAAACACAATTTTATGGAATACAAACAGGAATACCCGACGTTGCTCAGGATTGAATAAGGATCACTACTATGTACTTAGTCAGAAGAAGAGTAAATGTTGCGAAACTCAATACGTTAGTGTATCATACATATAGTGTTTTATTTAATTACAATCAGATATACGTAGTTGATGTTATAAGGGAATTATGTCGGTACGGGTCACTTAGAGGTGGAAGCACGTAGCTATTCGAAACATAGAAAGTTAGGTTAAGAATCGGGGTCACTTGCATTATTCTCACGACAATTATATACATATGATATCAATTTAATAAAAATCGATAATATTTGAGGTTTGAACGTGTTTTTTGGCCTCAATATCCTCTTTGGGTAGGTACAGCACTTACAGATTGTGGATCAGTTCTATTATCTTCCCACGGAAGTTTTATATATGTATGATATACATTTCATACACTTTGTAATAGGGGTGATGTCCTTATAGCACTCTTCCATTATCTTCTCCGGAAGATTTTACATAAGAATACACTTTTAGATGTTTAATTGATTCAGTCAACTTTTTTATACGGAACACATAAAAATCGAACACATATACACACACGCATTGAGTTTTATAAATATAGATTAAGCTTAGAACTTAACCAAGAAATACTTTAAAGCAGATCTGAAAATGTTGTTTTATTTTAAATACTCTCGTTACTTTACTTAATTTTTCACAAAGTTTTGACTAACCTCTTCTACGATTTTCTTCAGATTCCTGTATTTAAACGTTGTAACATTTTCGTCGAACATTTAATAATAAATTAAATTAGTACTTCTATCAGATAATGTTTGACAAAATAAGAATAATCAACTCCCGTAAATTAAACCCCAGTACGGGATGTTATGAAGAGAATACTATTAAATAAAGAACGACAAATTATATCCATACATAAATGTATCAATTTTATTGAAACTTGCGAAGTCCAAGCATGTTCAAAGGGGAAAAATGTGTTTATACTGACAATCCCCCCAAAAGCCATACTGCCATTGACGCGTAAGTAGCTACTGTGAAGTAGAGGCCAAATAAACAGGTTTATCGTGCTGCGAAAGGCTTGTTAACATTCTTTTAAAATTCTTACATATAAGTACACTCAGGTAAAAAAAGAAGCAAAGAGGAAATTCCAAAAGCAAGAATTCGTGGAAACAAAAAAACTATTAGACTAGAAAGCTTACCGCCATCTGGCGACCTCTACAGTGAAATGGTGTGATTGTTTGCTTGTCAAGTTTATCGGGGTTATTTACGTTGAGTGATCATAAATGCTGCAAGTTCAGTGAACACATTTCGTTGGAGTTCTTGTAAAAAAACACTAGGATCTAACATTGTGGTGATCGGACAGAGGCTGGAGCTTGGTAGACAGTGTTCGACCTATTTGGAAAGATACTCTTTTTTTGTAGTTTTTCTTTAAAAAGGAGACACTAGTGATTAGTGCACTAGCTCAAATGTGGCAACAAAACTGTTATGCATAGGTGAATGGGAAATGTCTAGACATCGAAGATACTGGCAGGCGTAAGACGTTTTCTAGCCGGTAGAGAGTACCCCCATCTTTGCAGCAGTCTTAGTAGTATTATTTATGTATTTATTTCAATCTATGTTGCTTGTGAATAGTAGGCCGATGTGTTTAAATATTGGACTATCGCGTAGGGTGCTATCAGCCATGGCAATCTGTGTTTGGTAGGGTGTCTTATAATTTTAACAGGGAATGGCTTTTTCATGGTAGCATTAAATGTAATCATTCATTTTAGAAATAAAAAGTTAATTTATCCTGGTACCGCGTGAGTTCGCATGTGAAAATGTTTGGACATTCGATAAGAATTATAGATGTAAGTCTATACTCGCTTGTCTCTGTGTTTAAACATGTGTACGCGTGTTCGCGGAGAGGCGTCGTATATGTTCTCTACTGAGCGTACACTAGTACCTGAATGTATTTTGCCATGTGTAGGCTACTTGCCGAGGAGCTGTGACCGAGAAGACGTGTTTTGTAATGTACGCACGCGTGTAAAGTTTGTGACAGAAACACGCAAAAAAGACAAAGTTGTGTGTTGTGGTTTTTATATTACGCGCAAAATAGGGAAATTATTATTTATGTTTAAAGAAACTGTTGACTGTACAGTCTTCCAATCGTTAGCCAATATGTAAATACAGCTTTCCTTGCTGCTTCTGCTTCGTAGAAGGTTTCCGAGTTCGACTTATAGATTTTGAAGTAGGGCTTTACAGGAATGAGCTTGCTCATGGAGTGCGCTCTTTTTTGCTGGAGCCAAAAAACAAACCACTATTTTTTTATCCAGCAATGAGGCGAAATTATTTAAAAATAATGTTTGAAATATGTTGACTATTTTACCAGTTTGTTTTGAGGAACAGATGGAGCGGAGAAAGGGGTGTTTTCTTTTTTTAGGAGCGAGACAAGGAATTGATGAAGCCCGGTTTCTAAGTTCGAGTAGAACGTTTCCATGTTCAAAACGATGACCTCGAGAGTGCGTGTAGTTAAATGCTAGGAATATTATAATCAAGACGAGAATAGTATTTCAAATAATCAAAGTAATATAAATAAACAATGTTTATCCCAAAATTCCGAAACAAAATATAAATAATTCTAGACATTTTGCAATCCGTAAACTTTGTCTTCCCTAATTAAATCTAATGAAGTAAAAGGTCTGTATTAATGTAGTCGTTTATATCGTGACTTCTGTAAGCATGTAAATAGAGACAAAAAGCTGTACTATTTCTAAAAATGTAGAACAAACAATCCCTTCCCAATAAATCTAGCAAAAAATAGAAATAGAATAATATTTAGCAGAGTTGTTTACCAGTTTTTGGATAGGACGACCTTCACCTCACCAACCATCAACGCCTTAATCATTAGAAATGCACCGGTTAACCTCGGCGTGTCACCAAGTAATCGTGCCAGCACGGCCATCAAGATAGAGTGCGAAGCAACAAATTGACAACGGTTTTTTTTTCATTTTTTTTAATTGATTCCCTGTAATAAACCAGCACCCATCATGTTCCTGTGCGCTCCACTTGCCCCGGGTGATTGGTGTGGGTAATGGATATTGGACAGCCAGTTGTAATCAACAAAGCGCCCGAATAATACATGTGTATAAAGGTATAACACATTACACACATACGCATCTATATATGCACCCGCTACACTGAGACATCATGAAACGACGAAAGAGGTGTTGCGGATATATAGTAAAACAACGAAAGGCCTGTTTAATATATATATATATACATATATATATATATATATATATATATATATATATATATATATATATATATATATATATATAAGTAAACAATTTTATTTATACAAACATTATTGGTTACGTATGTGCATACATGTTTTGGTTGCACTTTTCCAAGAAAGTCAACCTCATCAGACCAAGCATTTCAGAGAAATATATATATATATATATATATATATATATATATATATATATATATATATATATATATATATATATATATATATATGTATATATATATATATATATATATATATATATATGTATATACGTATATATATATATATATATATATATATCGTTATTTGTTGTTAGATTTGTTCAAGCAAATAGTTATGCGCTACCTAAGCGCTTGAGAGAGTTAAGTTCCTTACATATATTATGTAGCAACAACATATCTGTATGAACGTATGTCTATATATATATATATATATATATATATATATATATATATATATTTAATAATAGATGTACTAGTTATCCAGAGATACGTGTTTTGCTTTTCCTGCGACTCATAAGCGTGACTTACTATGACAGGATGCAAAACAGCGACCACAACCACCCACCCACACATACACCTACACACATTTATGTATTGCAATGTTAAGAGAAAAATATAAAGAAAGAAGCTTCTATTACTATATAAGCTGCATAAAAATAATAAAATAAAACATATAAAATAAAAAAATTAAAGTAAATGCAGTTAAAATACACCAAACAACGAAGTAAATCCGCATTTTGCGCACAAAGATCTTGTAATGTGTAATGATGGATTTCACTTTGCATAATGTAATATAATTTTATCGAAATTATCGAGTCGTTTCGATTTTTAGCATTGTTAAATGTGAACAAATGAAGACAAATTTATTTTTTAAAAACTGATATATTTTTTCTACTTATGAAGCTTTAGAGACACAAATATTTCATATTCTAATACCTTCAAATTGTTTGATTTTTCCGATTCTGAAGTCCGTCAATTGTTCCATCACTAGTTGATATTGACTTACGTATGCGTTTGAAATTTCGCGGTTGACGCGCTTGCCGAGTCGTACCGCACTGCTGAGTTGTGAAATGACGAAACAGTTTCTTACTACTACTATCAAACGGGGATTCAGAAGAAATCAACATTCAAGTAATGATACTTATTAGGTGTCTAACACATATTGATAATATTTTATGCAAATGTTATGCCCGGATATGCACCATATAAACCTTTAAAACAGTCCAAATGAACAAAAGTTTTTGGAATATTTAAACATTTGCTCACTATCTATTGTTCAAATTTCAAATAAATCGTGTTTATCTGAATGTGCACGTAATGCTTAACCTGGAGTTTACCCCCTCTGATATAAAACTAAATTACCCACTGTTACGCATAGTAGCTCTGTTTCAAAATTCTTAATGATCGGTTAATTAGTTTAAAAGTAAATCATGTATATACAAATATAAAACCATATACACATATTTATTTTATATATATATATATATATATATATATATATATATATATATATATATATATACAGGGTGGGCCAAAATAAGGGTCTATCTTTAAATTTAAATAACTTGAATTTGAATAACTTCCACAAAATAAAAGTTAAACTCACCAAACTGGATGTGTGTGTAGACTGACCCTTCCGAGCTTTTTTGAAATGAACGAAACAAATTTTAGCCGAAAAACACTTCTTAAAACTTACAAAAACTAAAGTATTGTTTTTTACACTGTTTTGAGTTTTTTAAGCAAAAATAATGTTTTTTTAAATGAGGGTACGTTCCTTAGGGCTAATACGGCTCATGCTTGCTTCGGAAGGGGTCCTTTACTTATTCTAAAAAAAAAAAAAAAAAATCAATAAATAAAAAAGTTATGAATTTAAAAAAATGGGACCCTTATTTTTGCCCACCCTGTATATATATATATATATATATATATATATATATATATATATATATATATATATATATATATATATATATATATATATATACCGGCCGATGTGAAAGTGGATTATCGCACATTGTTCCGGTTTTGTGGGTTTAATGAATGTATTTGGGACCGATTATTTGCTTGTTGGCTTGGTGGAAGAAATAATGCACAAGCTACTTTTCTAAAACTTTTCTAGGACTTTCTTTTTTTATCGTTGTTCTTCCTTGCTTTTCAAGTTTGACTTTTATTTTTATTTTTATTTTTTTCCTCTTCTCTTCTTAAGTGACCTCAACTATTACAACGGCACATTGTGTTTTGTCGGCAGTTGAAACCAGTATTCCAGACATTTAATTTCCCTGATGATCTGCCAAGCAAGTAACTGCTTGGTAGTGAAACCCGTGTAGGAAAAAACATTTAATTTGAATAAATAGTATTTGTAAGAAAAAATATCTTTAATGGTGATCATTGGTGCCTTGAAAGGAATGCTTTGGTAAGCCTTCATAAAATCACATATAAATGCTCTGTACTCTGTAATCGAGTATCATCGAGCTTATTTTTTATTGGAACAACCCCGGTCTTCACTGAATGATCTATTTTATAAGTGAAAAATCTAATATATATATATATATATATATATATATATATATATATATATATATATATAATGCAATAATAAATATTTTGTCATCATTATTTAATTAGATTAATGTTTTATCGTTTATCTTTTTTTTGGAATCATCAATGTGGAGATAACTGTTACGCTTGTCGCACGGTTTGCAGAGCAGCGACGAATCACCTTTAAACTTTGGTCTGAAACTTTTTTGTCCTCGCGGCCAACCTTACTATGCGGAAAAAGGAGAACTAATGCCTATGTGCGTATTGAGGTGGCATCAGTGGTCGACATTACCAATAGGCAGAACTCACATTTACGCTTTAAGTTGGCAGCTTATGTTTATTCTCTTAAAAAAGCCCAGTTGTAAGGGGCTATTAAATAATAGTACAGGGTGGGCAAAAATAAGGGTCCTATTTTTAAAAATTCATAACTTTTTTATTTATTGATTTAAAAAATTTTTTTTTTTTAGAATAAGTAAAGGACCCCTTCCGAAGCAAGCATGAGCCGTATTAGCCCTAAAGAACGTACCCTCATTTAGAAAACATTATTTTTGCTTAAAAAACTCAAAACAGTGTAAAAAACAATACTTTAGTTTTTGTAAGTTTTAAGAAGTGTTTTTCGGCTAAAATTTGTTTTGTTTATTTCAAAAAATCTCGGAAGGGTCAGTCTACACACACATAAAGTTTGGTGAGTTTAACTTTTATTTTGTGGAAGTTATTCAAATTCAAGTTATTCAAATTTAAAGATAGGACCCTTATTTTGGCCCACCCTGTATAATAAATATGTTTGCAATTATTATATACATGCATATATGCCTCATAATTTTCAGGGAATTGTCAGTGTAGATATAAGCGTTATGCTGGTAATACAATCTAAAACAATTATATACTATTTTTTAAAATTATATATTGAGGGAATAGTTGAGTGTAGAGAGACGTGAAGACAATTTTAGCCACACTAATTTAAATTAAACGAATAATAGAAAACATATTCGGGAGTTTGAACATTACATGCACTTAAAATTGTTTATGATGGGAACTACTTTGTTGACCTGAGTGATTTTATTACCGATGTGTGTACAACGGAGCGTGAAGATAATTAGATTTATGTAAAAGCTCTCGCTTCTTTTTATTCCTGTAAATTTATGCCTTCATTATTCTGTCTTTATTGTCCGTCCGTTAGATTACTATAACTCAACTCCATATCTCGGCAAGAAAACTGCGACTGATTTAATAAACAAAGAAAAAGGAAATAAAATTACAACTTTGATTCGATTAAAGTCCCCAAAGAATTGCTCGATAATTATAATTTTTTTAGAGTTGGTTTACATTAGAATAATTTTGCATAAAGATGAAAGATGTGAAAATTAGCAACTCGCTAACAGTGGGAATCTTACCCAATGAGTATGTGTCATATTTGAAACATGAATATAGGCCTTGCAAGGCACCTTTGTGGACTATGACACCGTACAATATTTAATGATACAACTACTTGCAGTGATTTTCACAACCACCCGCTTAGTCATGTTTAAAGATGAAACACAAAAGATAATACCAAAGAAAAGGTTCATGCACACGTGGATGTTAGAAACAGAAAGAGTAGAGTTGCTAAAGAATATAAAGTTTAGTGGTTTAGGGCCAAGGTTATTTAAAATAGAATAATGCCCATCTGAAATGTGATTAAGTTTACTAATTTTAGTATTGGTGTTACATATAGAACATCTCTTAGGGCAAATCTTATGTTTTACAAGCCACACTCAATTAAAATTCATGAGCTTTCATAACAGACTTTGCTGGCCGTTAATTCTTGCTTTATCAAGGAAACGCCACCTGAAAACAAGTTCGTTCGTACCACGAACATAAGGGGTAAGAATAGACAACGATTTAAGACAAGAATATGGTTATTCATCTGGGATCGCCGTTCTTGATCACTGATAATTCGGGGGGGGGGGCAAACAGACGTCGATAATTACTGCTAAATCATATCTTATCTGGGCATCACGAAAAGGTCCATTGCACATGCATGTGCTTTCAAGTGAACTGAACAGTTTCTCCCTCACACTCTCCATCTCCTTCTGACCCATGTGACGTTACAGCTACTTCCACACAAAATAGTTCGAGCTCACATCTGTATACACTAGGCTTAATCCGACTGAACCTAATTTTCTGTTTGTCTAAACTAACAACATTATACTCACCCAATATTCAATATTGGTTAAGTCCAGTTCTTACATAACGCCCTTTGCAATTACATGTATAATCTGCTCCTATCCATTTCCAGCGTGGTTCCAAGACTGACGATTCTTTCTTTGTTTGCGCTTTATTATATCTCTCAGTCCTGCCTTTGCAACCAACATCCGACGCAGGAGAAAATAACTTATATATTTCTCTATTTTTTTTTCAAGCATAATTTGATTCATGACGACATCGCCCTGTATAACACCAATTACATAGATGTTGTATCAAAACCCAAGAATAAAATAGTGTTTATTTTAATTTTTGAAAGAAAATAACTAAATACAGGTAAACTCTGGTTATAGATTTTTTTTAAATTAATAAGATTGATGTTAAATAATAATAATAAACAAGCCGCCCGTGCGTGGTCCCCCTCTGTATATGACTCGATGTGGCGAGTGTAAAATGCAATAAATTTAGGCAATTAATGGCATTTTCGACCCCCTGGGGGCGCGAACCAACATTTTTCTGAGGTCAAGGATGCTCATTTTATATCCAGAACAATTGCCTCTACAGTTTGGCCAAGTTTAAGAAAAATGTAATGGGAGAAAAGGGTCATTTTTGCCATTTTGGGGACTTTTACCCCCCTGGGGGCGCGAACCAAATTTTTTCCAAGGTCAGCGATACGTATTTTCTATTAGGAACAATTGTCTCCACATTTTGGCCAAGTTTCAGAGAAATTGAATGCATGGATGAAAAGTTATGGGGCCAAAATATGTCATTTTTTGCCATTTTGGGGCCTTTTGACGCCCTGGGGGGCTAACCAGTTTTTTTTTCAAAAATCGAAGAATGTCACTTTCTAACCTGACAAAAGTTACAACTTCATGCACATTTTCAGAGAAATTCAATGGATGGTTGCGGAGAAAAATCCGGACAGACGGACGGACGGACGGAAATGCCTCCAAACATAGATCTCACGATTTTATAAATCGGGGGACCAATTAACCTTGCATTGAGACCTATCTTTCTCTAAATTTATATATATATATATATATATATATATATATATATATATATATATATTAGTCTATATCTATATAAATTGTTACACCGGCCGTTCTTACACAGGAGAAACTGCACCGGTTGTCACTATAAATAGTGCGAGTCACCAAAAGACAAAGCACAGTCTTGTAACTGTCTAGCCAAGTGATAGTCACTTTCTTACTTTGTTAATACACTTGTTTAACAAACCCTCGACTTGACTTCCTTTATTTATTATTTACTGTTGGGCAACTTCACAACATAAATCTAGGGCGATAGCGCTTGATATATAAAAGGCTATCAATAGGTTTTCTTCATAAGCTTCTTAATTACGGAATGTCTGTAAATGTCCTATCAACTATCAACTCATCTCTGATAGGTCGATAAAAAAACGTTGATGATGGGCACAATTTGAAAGATCATAGTATCACTGTCGACGTGCCTCAAAGAGCCATTTTGAGCCCAACCGCCTCCCTGATATTTATTAATGATCTTTCTCATCATACTCGTGGATATTTTTTCAACAAACATGTACGCCATAACTTCAAAGAACACTGATTATCATGGAGCAATGGCGGACGTAGATTTTTGTCTTTTATAAATAAATAAAACAAGCTTCTCCCTTACCACCACCAACGCTCCAAATCTTGTTTTTCTCTAATCAAAATCAATCGTGTTAACCATTAGGGGTCCGAGCTTTGATTAGCTCCTAGGAATGACCATTACTTCAGAAGTGAAATAGAAGACTTTCATCACAATCGTTGCTAAGGTCGGGGAAAAATGGTTGGATCATTCTACTCTCTGATAAAGTACCTGAGTCCTGACACAACACTCTAGTAGTATAAGACTCATAAAGTCATCGAATGGATATCCGTTCTCATATATGGGGAGGTGATGCTCAGATACTATTTTCTTCTTTGACAGAGTAATAAACTGACTTTGAAACATCGTGGGAGACGATATCTTCCATTCCCTATCACACCTTACTCACAGACACAACTTTCGTAGTATTTCTCTACTATTATTTATAGTAGGTATTCAACTGAGCTGTAAATTCTTCGTCTCTCTGTAAATCAATCGCAATCAGAAAGTGTCTTGCTACAAATGTAAATAATGTTATTTGCTTTCTCTGTGTAATTAAAAATAAATCGGCCTTGCATGAACTAAAATTTCTTCTGAATTACTTCCATGTGTGGAATACAATATTACAGGATTGCTTCCCGACCGACTACAACATGGTCGTTTTTACGTCCAATTTTACAGAATGCTTCCAATCCTGTCAAAGTGTATTTATTGCCAACTGACACTCTCACTCCCCATTATCTATGAGTGGTCTTGTGGCTTCCATAAGCAGTGACTCACTAGTAACAGAGATAGAAATCCGGCACATCTAGGTTAAATACTTTAATAATTCATACTAGAATTGTTTATCTAAACACGTGACAAAACTTGATAAATGCGTCAGAATAAGAATGAATGAGTACAGCAAAGAAAAAATGAATCCATATTTGAAAAATAAAAAAAAAACGTGAAGGAAAACAAGAACCAGAAGAAAAGAAAGAAACTCCGAAAACAAAATCTCGTCAGAAACGGAATATAAAAAAGATTAAGAAAAATAGATGAGAGAAATGGAGAAAACATGAACGAAAAACATGAAAAAAAAGAAAGAAAAAGGAAGTAAAAAGTAAACAATAAACGTATAAAAGAAGGAGAAAGTTAATGAGAAAGTTGCCATCAATGTGTTATTCGTCCTGACTTTCTCATTGGCTTTCTCCGTCTTTTATTCATTTCGTGTCGTTTAATTAAAAAGAGAGTTGAAATACACTCGGAGGTCGTTTGTAAACGGGCACTGGCCGCAATGACTTTTCTTCACAGTTCAACAACAGATTATAATTTGGGATAATTGGACTTAATTTGTTTGTAAGCCGCCGATGGTCGCTTCATATATGTTCAATTAACTTTACAAGCAACATGACAAAGACGCCTAGTATATCCACAGACTGGATATTTGAGGGCAGCAGCGAACAAGGACTTGCTTAACCAACCATAAATACCGAGTGAAACTCTTACTAATAATGTGACACACCTATAATCTTTATTATTATTGACTGCAGCTATCTATCTGTTTATCCATATATACTTTCTGTTATATATATATATATATATATATATATATATATATATATATATATATATATATATATATATATATATATACACTGTTATAACAAATACCGATTATTATAAGCCTTTTATTTGTATCTAAACATGTTTTAATAAAAGATATGAATTATTTTCATTTTTAACCGTGTATGCAGAATTCATTTCACTTTTACTTGATTTGAACAATGTATATTTTCATAAAACTTGAAACTTTTCGAAGCTAGACTAATATAACTATTTCAGATTTCCTTCCAAAACTAATTTAAGACTGTGTAAGTACATTGTTGTAACGCCTCTATGAATAATCATTACCGATGAAGAACGCAGGGTGTTTTATATATAAAATTATCCTTATAATATAAGCATATATAATAAAACGACATTTTTTATGCTTCAACCACCACACACTCACTATCATTAAAATATGTTTAGAAGCATACGTGGAATGTCAAAGAACTATAACTCTTTTTCTCTATCTCTCTAGTTATTCTTCTATCCATATATATATATATATATATATATATATATATATATGGATAAAAGAGTGGGAAAGGAGAGAAAATCTATGTTTATGTATGTATCTATGTTTATATTGAATGTTATGTAACGGAAAATAGAATACGAGATAGACTGAGTTTTTCTTACCAAAGCAAGTCAATTAGTTTTACGTCTGATAAACATGAAAAAGGTGGATTTTGGCTTGCGAACAAAACTATCAAATCTTGGAGAAGTTGTCCGCTCTGACCTGGTTTCATAATCGTTGAATACACAACCACGCCATTGATTTAAACCTTCTGACCCTCACAGTCTGCCAAAGAAAAGAGTAGCTAGGGCGGACGGCTCTATTAATACGGAAGGAAAATAAAATATAATAATTACTAAATGCGTACAAGTTGAACCGGTGCAGTGTGATCGTTAAAAAAATACTGATGGAATCTGTTAGTTTTTTTTACAACATGCAGGTTAAGTTTATGACTCACTTTATTACATTAGTTTGTGTTATTTTGACAACTGTTTTCATTTTGCATTTTATTAACTTTTCGACTGGTGTTATCTTCGACCTTCTTCAGTTGCATATTGTCGTACTCTTTAATCTATATAGAATTTACAAGTTAATCCTTAATTTGTATTTAGTCCACGGGGGTTGATTGTTATTGTTCTGTCAGCCATGGTCGAGTAGACATCTGAAGTGTCATAGAGACGTAGCATAACGGATAATGGTGCTAAAAAAAATTATTCTAAGTGAGTCTTCTCGAGTTCAAAGTTGTAATACTTACTACAGGCTATACCAAATAAGAATAGTAATACTCATTACATAAGGCTGGTACTTGGTCATGGATGACGGAACGAGAACAATGTAAGTCCAAGGATTAAATAAACAGTTTTGGTCAGTCCGTATAGATTCCCACGTTCTATAAAAAATGTATCTAGTTCGACAAGACGCACCTACAGAAGTCGGAGGTTACATCGGCTGAAACGTTGTAATAATCACATCCAATATGAGAACAGTAGTCTTCATAATCTAAACCATCAAAATAATAATTTTCCAATCTTAATCTTTTCGAATCACTTTAATGAGGTTCATTCAGATTGCAATTTTAGAAGAGTTTTATGCAACACAATTGATTTGCCTGTATTACTACTACTAAACATACTAGTACATTTTGCTAATATATATGGCGAATAAACATATACTTTACTGTCCTACTACAAAAGAAACACATAACACTTGGGGTGATGTCATAATCACGTGAGAATATATACAACACTACTCCACCCCAGAGGAAGTAACACCTTGGGAGATAGTCTAATTGAAACAGAACAGGTAGCACACTGCACGCACACACACTAATACAGAACACACGAGATAATACATTGACAAAGGGTATCATGACAACAAAATGGGTGCTACAAGGTCATTCTAAAAGAAAAGGAGAAGATAATGCCTGGGAGGATTCTATCATGAACACAATAGATACTACACTAACAATCTGCCCGCATTGAGCATCGCAAGACAGTGGCTTAATCTGAAATAATATAGTGAATTTAATTAGTCATTAAACACTAGTAATCGTTAAATTTTGACTTCATGCAGGCAAATATATAATATCAAGTAGTAATAGATTTATTTCGATAAAAATATTTATCTAATGTGTTAACCATATACAAATACATATGAACCATAATAATATTAATAATAATAATAATAATAATAATAATAATAATAATAACAATAATAATAATGATAATAATAATGATAATAATAATAATAATAATAATAATAATAATAACAATAATAATAATAATAATAATAATAATAATAATAACAATAACAATAACTAACGATTGTTATAATTCTTCTAGGAGCACACCCACCCACGCATTGTTTTGTACCGGGCGTTACAACGTAATACACAGTTAGCTGTCAAGGTCGTCTTAACATCGGATGTTGGCGTTTCATTTTTGTATTTTCCATTACCTCGGCGTTAAGTCTTCAGCTGCAGATGCCCATCTGCTTCTTGCAGATCTCAAGATGTGAACTACTCATCTATGTTTCTTGGCCTTTTGGTTAAGATCAAAGTGTAGTATCTGTTCCGATGGATACTTCACCCCATGGACTGGTATTGTCTTGGCTTTCGGGGCTTGATTTACGCCGGTCTATGGGTCTGTCCTGTGCAGTTCTAGGAGGTCCACCCTCCCAGGCTTCGCCTCCCCTCTTTGGGGAGGAGTAAGTTTATTGCTTACTGCGTGAGGCGCCGATACCGGGGAATGCCGACGGGGCTACCCAGGCAATTTTTGATGGTCAGAGTGCTCACCTCTCGGGCGCTGGCTTTTCAACCCCCACTTTCCGACCCGACCTTGGGTCACATCTTACTTGTGGGAGAAGGATAAAACTGGCCTTGTGCCTAACTCCTGGAGAGGAGTAAATAATACTACTCATCTATGTTTCTTGGCCTTTTGGTTAAGATCAAAGTGTAGTATCTGTTCCGATGGATGCTGCACCCCATACTGGTGTTGTCTTGGCCTTCGGGTCTTGACTTGCGCCGGTCGATGGGTCTGTCCTGTGCAGTTCTGGGAGGTCCGCCTTCCCGGGCTTTGCCTCCCCTCTTTGGGGAGGATTAGTTTGTTGCTTGCTGTCTGAGGCGCCTCTGCCGGGGAATGCCGACAGGGCTGCCCAGGCAATTTTTAAACCCCACTTTCCCGACCCGACCTTGGGTCAAATCTTACTTGTGGGAGTAAGATAAAAACTGGCCTTGTGCCTAACTCCTGGAGAGGAGTAAATCAATACTCATCTATGTTTAGTCATGCGTATGATGTTAACGATGGCATTTACTCTAGTTTCCTGTCGGAGCAAGGTGTTTGTTTCACGTAGACTCATGCCGAGAATAACGGGTTCCATTTTGCTTTGTGCCACTCAACTTTTTTTTATTGCTGCTCCACATTGTTATTAAAAATGCATGAGAATAAGACTTGTTAAATGTATCCGTTTTGGTCTTCCATGGTTTTGCAGCGCCGCATATTTTAAAGTTATGCACAGGTGATATTCAATTGTAAAATACTTTTGCTCTCACATTTTGAAAGTATTTTCTAAACTTTTATTCATCCCACACGAGACATATTGCCACTGAGACGTAAAGTGATACTGTTGTTCAGAGCCAACTTTATGTGGGGCATCCTAAGTCGGGAGTTTTGCACCAATATATGTTTTCACATTGCATCTAAATGTCTGTATGTTGTAACAGTTGAGGAAATTGGGATTATAAAGGAATTCAAAAGGTAAGCGATCTATAGAGAGCAAGATGTTTATGTCCGTTGTATTAAAATGTCTGCTGTTGGCACGGTAGGAGAAACAGGGAGTAAAGGGAATTATAACAGTAAGGGGTCCGAGGAATTTTTTATGACACATGGGGTTCTCTACAATGAATAAGGTGTTATTTTGTTTTTAGTTTGGTTTGTTGGTGGTATTTACTTATAGAAGGTACGAGTGCAGTAGATACATTGGAACACATTTCGTGGAAATAATTGTAAAAAAGCACATGGGTACTATACTGCGGCGATGAGACAAAGGTTGGTGATTGGTAGACAGTGCGAGACTTATTAGTGTATATGCCTTTTTTGTACAGTGTCAAAAAGGAAGAGAGTGTTGTTTTCAGAACCAGATGTGGCGACGGTATTCAATGCATGGACAGGTAGTGGCTTTATAGATATATTCTTGAGGAGGTTTCTAGCCGAAAGATTACCTTCTTTGCAACATAATTTGTGTCTAGTTTGTATAACGTTCTTTCTGTTCCCCTAGTTAAACCTTCGATGTCTATGCTTTCTTCAGAATTATTTCAGATTTTATACTTATTTGGACTATTTTGTTGCTGAAAAAAATTAGTGATTAGTCTTTCCGCATATGTTAATTTACTTCCTTGTG
>OY744553.1:30751091-30778591 GCA_963556195.1 Sepiola atlantica
GTATCGGTAAAAGAGAAACAGTCTACTTGATGACGGTTTTCGATTTTAAAATCAGGAATTGACAAGCGGTACTTATCAAAAAACAGTATCTCGTACTTATAGACCGTTTACAGTTTGGGTACATTTTTAAATATCCCAATTATAAAATATAGTAAATAAGCTACTTAAAAATATTTTGAAAATAAACTATTTACAGAATATTTTACAACCAAAACAAACAAAATTTAATTATAGAAAAATAGATGGATTTGATTATGTGTAATAAAAAAAAAGATTCACAATTATAAAAAGCATTTTGATTTTCTCATGTCTTACTAATACGAAATAAATAATGAAAGCCAATTATTAATTGCCCGCCTTCCAAATCATCCTACCTAAACTAGGATGGGTAACATATTTTTTATAGACAGGTCTTGTCTATTTCCGGTTTAAACACCGGAAATCGTCATCAAGTAGAATGATTCCAATTAAACCAAGTATTAAACCATTTGAGATCGTTTCAGAGATAGTCAAGCAAAAGTCAATGCGGTTTTATCGAAAATAACAAAAGAATACGAAACACTGTCAGAACTATACTAAGAATTATGAGGGTTGTCCGAAAAGATCAGAAAAGAATAAAATACTGCTGAGATAATAGAAGATATGGCAGGTGAAAAAGATTGGTTTGATAAGAAATTATTAACTGTTGAATTTGCTCACAACACAATACCAGAGTAATTAGTAAGAATACCCCTGATGTTGCAATACCGAGAACTGTATTAGGCAAGGGGGAGCTATGCCGGCTTTCTCCGAGTTTACAGAGAATATAAAAATTACAAGCACTCCTCAGCTGCATGTAAACCCCAGCCATGATTTATTTACTCCTCTGCAGGTGTTAGGCACAAGGCCAGTTTTATCTTACTCCCACAAGGTAAGATGTGACCCAAGATCGGGTCGGGAAAGTGGGGCTTCAAAAGCCAGTGCCCGAGAAGTGAGCACTCTGGCCATTAAAAATTGCGCGGGTAGCCCCGTCGGCATTCCCCGGTACGGGCGCCTACGGCAGTAAGCAACAAACTTACTCCTCCTCAAAGAGGGGAGACAAAGCCTGGGACGGTGCACTTCCTAAAACTGCACAGGACAACCCCACAGACAGATGGAATCAAGCCCCAAAGGACAAGACGACACCGGTCTATAGAGTGCAGTATCCATCAGAACAGATACTACACTTACTTCCCAGCCAAAACGCCAGGTAAGTATATCCCAGCCATGAGACGATGAAATACAGCACCTAGCATTCCCAAATAGACATTAATCTGGTACTGGCCAGGCGAACGTCGCTTAACTTCGATGGTCTAACTAGAACATTTGTGTGAACGCGATAAGGTCGTATAATTTTTCACTTGAATTAATATAAATTTTTATTTAACACAATGAAACAGGCTTCGCTTCTTGTCGGAGTGTGCTCATTCTGCCGTGTAATAGAATAATAGCTGTCTCAAACATATGTTTAAACATGATCTGTTGTGACGAACGACCGAAAAATAGATAGTCATGTCGATTGGCTTTTGACCCATATTTAGGAGAATTATCTTAACTATAAATGTAAACCAGTGTCCAGTCGAAATATACAGTAATTAAAATCTGTTAATTTATATTTCGTATACTCACGTAAACTTATGCCAAATTGTTAGCTACTTATAAATCCGACAGTTATTTTTACGGAGTTGTTATTACAGCATTTAAAAGTATACTTATATAAATAACGTTGTAAACATAATTATGTTGTGGACGCGCCATTATCAATTTCAGCTGTATGAACGACAGTAGCAGCAGTAAAATATAAATGCTTAATTACTCAATTTCGGTTAGTTACCGAAATCGGAACTCAACCAATCCGAAAGAGTTGTCCTGGGATCTGATCACCTGTTATGTACAGACTACATGAAGAATAATCCAAGCACAGTCAGTAGTTAGAGACACAACCTGCAATATTTCAGTGGAATTTGATATCAATATCAAAGTTATTGATCATATATTGACATATGAATGGACGTATAGAGGTTGCCATGTTTAAGTTGATAACTGACGATCTGCATGTGCAAAGGTTTTGACAAAATCTTAAAGAAATGCATAGAATATAACGATCGAATTGAATGTGTCACGTAGTTGTTCTAATGATAGTAGAATTAACGATAAGTGAAGTATCGTAAAATGATCTATCGCGATAAAGTTAAGCTCAATACGTTTAACAGAGCAATCAATTTTAAAGAAGGAAAGATGAAGATAAAAAATTGCATAAAATTAAATAAAATTACATAAAATTGATACGAATGTTATTACATCGAAAGTCCAGAAGATGTAACTCCTTGCATCTGAACTTTCGATGTAATACAATTTGTATCAATTTTATGTAATTTTATGTTATTTTATGCTATTTTTTATCTTCATCTTTCCTTCTTTAAAATTTAGTTGTTCTATACATTTCGGGTTACTATGAAGCTTGATAAAAACTATCAACACTCCTACATAAAAATGAATACACTTGATTCAAGTGGATAGCGTAATCAATTCACAGACACACACCCCAACCTAATACAAAGGGTAGACCATAACATTTGATAACTTTCTTGTCGTTATTTATACTGGACAAACTGTTTGCCAAAATACGGGTTTAATTCCTATGCTGGTCGTTGGTTTATATTAGGTAGAAATATGTTCAAAGCAATTGATAAACAAGTGTAATTATTATTTTGGCATAATTATTATTCTTATTAATAGTAATAACAATAATACTAGTAGTAGTGTAATAGTAGTAGTAATATTATTATTATTAGTAGTAATAGTAGTAGTAGTAGTAGTAGTAGTAGTAGTAGCAGTAGTACGGCTGCCACCTTCAAAGAAATGCCACTTCTTAATAAAATTCACAATCTTTTTTGCAATCCAACCATATTGGGTTCTATGAACAATTACAAATATCCTTCAACCAAATAAAACTAAAACTTTTTGGACATTTTTGACTTGAACTTATTGCGACAAGCAAAACTGTAATGACGGGAATACTGTTAACTTAAGTTCTATAAAATGTCATTGAGTCATTATCAGCAATAGCTAAATGGTCAAAAGTGGCTGCGATAAACAAAACAAATTTGCAAAAGTGATTGAGAATAGCAGAAAGTCCTGCGAATCGTGGACGACTTGTTGTCACTCAGATTTCAGAGAATATCATCTGATTTTGGCAGTGAGCGATCGCTTTTAGTTACTCATGTGAGACCTTGTAGTAACTACTAATACTACTGCTACTACTACTCGGACTACTACTACTACTGCTACTAATAACGGTAATATTCAATAAAGAATGATACAACTTCTATAATAATAATAAAGTATAATAATAATATTAATAATAATAATAATAATAATAATAATAATAATAATAATAATAATAATAATAGTTCACGTATATGTTCTAACATTATTGATCAGAATTGTACACAACATTTACAATAAGGACATTGGTATTCAATAACATTAAGAATATTAATATTGATGTATAAATATAAGCCACAACAATCCTCTGCAGCGATAAAACAGAATCGTTTTGTTGGCGGAGTTTTGACTGGTTTCCATAACTAAATTCGACGCTAAAGTTTCTGTTTTGTTGTTATTTGCTTTTACCTAGTACTCACTAATTACGAAGGCAAAAAAGTCATTAAAGGATATGAGATGATGTCAATTGCACGATGAAGAATACTACAATAGGATTGAAACTGATACACATAATGCACAATGTTTGTTTACTTATATAGTCATGACTACAATATTACCAGTCGACACGAGTTCCAGGAGATTTGAAACCCGATATTTGATAAAGAGGTCCTACCTCGAAATATATTATAGTACAAAAGTACCCATATTAGATCAATGTGTAGAAGTTTTGACCAAACAAGTAATATTTAATATTTACAATATTCAAAAATCAATTACTTATGATCCTCCTTCTCAACACCGGCATATTTGCATTTCTTGCATTGTGAAAGTCTTCTATGACTAATCAATATGCATATTATACGCAGTGGTTCAAGCAAACTATATCTCTTTATTAAGATCTGATTACTTATGGGGAAGATTAATAACACACATAATTTTACATTGTATTTGAAGACGACGATGTTGTTGCCCAGAAGACAAATGTCCATTGACAACGTATTCCACAGAGAAACAATTATCGGAAAGAAACTTTGTTCATGTCATTTTGTAAAATATTGTTAGAGAACAATATTTCATTTGTTGTATTGTTGACTCATAAACATTGATATGAAACTGAAAATATACCGTAATCATTAAAAACGAATTGCCACCAAATCATTGCATTAACATTCCATCATAATTATGCCTTTTAAATCTAGATGTGATTCCCGGGTAATGTAATACTACTATCCTCTCCGATGCATATATGCTTCGTAAACTGTTATCATCGCAGCCTTGACGGATCTCTTTGAAGGTTTCTCGATTTAATTTCCTTATAAGATGGAGATGTCAGTTTAATATGTAATATGAATGATGTACTCACTAGGGCGAATAGATTAGTTTGCTATGTAAGAAACGTAATAAAGCACAGACAGCGATACAGCTTATATATGATGCTTCATTTATTTCCCCTGATGTGCACATGCAGGCATGTGAAGTGTTAAGTGTGCTGGTCGTCAGCCATTGGGATCCTAATGTTTTCGAATCTCGCGAGGTAAAGCCAGGCTGTTGAGCTACACACAGCAAAACACGTGTCCGTGATTAATTATATTAGATGTCTATATATGAATATACACAGTTAAGTGTGTGTATTTATATAAACAAAATGTAAATAATATTCTAAGGTAATGAAAAATTTAAAAAAAGAAAAACAAAACATATTATTTATGTATTCATCAACGTTTCGTCTTTATTTCTAGATTTCACCGAGGTGATTTATTTGAAGAAATAACACACAAGTACAGATAATTGAATAAGTTTAGTCCGTTTGTGATGTGAAAATAAAGTGTTTTGTTCTTTTTTGGAACGAAACACAGTCGTAAACATTTAATGTATACGGCGTGTATGAAATGGAATGAGTGTTTTTTTTTCAAACGAAAACATAGTCGTTAGAATTAAAAAAAAATGGTGCGACATATGACGTAGAAGAATTGTTTTTTTTCCAACATAACGTTGGAATTGGAAATGTGTAATCTGTTCATGAGATAAAAAAGGATGTTTTTATTTATTTATTTTATTTGTTTTTATTTTTGAAAATTTTATTATCGATATTATATGCAGAGGTTTGTTGTGAGTGAAGTGTAAAATAGTTAGCATGGATCTAAATTCAAGTTCTGTTCGGATACAATAAGTTTGCTTATTACAGGAGATAACTTGTATAGACATTACGTTGTTTTATTGTGTTAGAGGTTATGAGTGTTGATTCAACAAGTATTCACCGGGATATATTTGAAATGAATTTAACGAGTCGAGCCAGTTCAAAGTAAAAGAATGATCGTGTTATAATGTATGGGAAAAGTGCGTTAAGAGAATTGTTATTTTTATATCTCTGTTTTGTTCATCAAGGTTTCTTTTAGTTTACGCTACATTTTCTTCTACGTATATATGATGTCAATTATTGCATGGAATAGTAGATTTACCTGCATTAAATATGTGTTTTAAAATGTTTTGTTGTGTTTAATGTTTGTTTCATAATTTGTGATGTTGTTTGTATTGTCGGAATTCCAACTTTACAAATATATAAAAATAACAATTCTCTGGCGAACTTTTCCGCATGCATTAAAACAGGATACTGTCGCGAAACTCGTTCTTTAATTAGAAGTCACCGGAAAGAGACTGAGAGAAAGACCGAAGATGAGATTTGCAAACACCTTACATAATTATCGTTGTAGCAGCGGGCTTCACTTGGAACAAGCGTATGATCGTTCTAAGGGGAGACAACTATATATTTGTTTTCAAACAGCGCCGTAGCTGAAGGCTAACACAAGATACAAAGAAGAAGAATGGCTTGATTTTATTGGTAAATGATTTTTTGTATTGTAGATGCAATATTTTTAAGTACTTAAATCCTGTTATTCATGTTATTTGATTTATCAAGAAAACTGTACATCGCCCGACTCTAAAGCAATTCTTTGAATAAGTAAAATTTAGGTGTGTAGATGACATGTAGCAGTATGAAGTGTTACAGTACTGTGGCTTTTTAAAAATCTCTCTCTTTGTTGTCGTGATTTTCTTTTTGTCGGTGCTCTGTTCCTGACCAAAAATGCACCTAACGTTGATATTATTGTTTTTTTCCTTTCCTCTTGCAAAACTGAATCAGATACTGCAAAGCAAAAAGGAAAAAAAAACAAAAATGGTATTCAAGCAAACGAAACACGATAAATACATATTTGAAGATATCTAAAACTTTAAGCATATTTTTTTTATTAAAATGACCGTATTCAGCATTATATGACCCGAAAATGGTTGATATGGCGTAAAAAAAACTACCCAGCGAAACACAATGGATATATGTGTGAAGATATATAGAACTTGACGCATGATTTCTTTTAAAATAATGACCGTGTTCGGCATTATATAACCCGAAAAATGAATATGCCGTAAAACAAACCAGCCAAACGAAACGCAATGAATACATGTGTGAAGATATATAGAAATTGAAAAATACAATCTTTACCAAAATTACCGTATTCGGCATTAAATAACTTGAAAATGGTTGATATGCCGTAAAACAAAACAGCCAAGCGAAACAATGAATACATGTTCGAAGATATATAGAACTTGAAGCATAACATGTTTTAACACAATGACCGTATTCGGCATTAAATCACCCGACATAGGGTTGATATTCTGTCAAACAGAATAACCAAATAAAACCATATATAGTGGGAGGTGACGGTGGTTAAGTGGATATCGACACGGACTGAAGACCTGGGTGTTCCAAGTTCGAATCCAGTCGGTTCCACAGTACCACTTTCACTTAAGGATGTTGGCAACCTTCTCGTGGTCCTTCCCGTAAGTACCCGATGTCTTTCCAGAAAGATTTCTAACTAGGAAAACATCGGGGAAACTAATGCCAACACCAGAATCATCTGATTCACACGAAAGAAGAAGACCATATATAGTTTAATAACATATATTGGAAAAAGTGATTACTATTGTTAACATCCAGTAATTTGAGTTATAATAATCCTTTCGTTTTTTATTCCATTCCATTTAAAATATGCAGTACACTTCTGTATTTGCGTCTAAATTCGTAAATCGGAGAAATATACTAGGATAACGTCTATTATCTAAACACTATTACATTAAAAAGCTTGAAATCATGGTAAAATAACACATTACATTGCCGATTAAAAATAACAAATAAAAATTACATTATCAAAAGCAAAGTTTTTCTCAGCTCAAAGTTAAGTCTACATACGTAATTAGTGCTTTGATGTATAATTCGAATTTTAATATTTGTTGTTGTTGTTATATCTAAGAGTGAACGTGATGCCATTATCTTTTAAATTAAAGGTTGTCTTAAAGAAACATGCCAACATCTATTAATACATAATAATATTTGTTATTTGATCACTTGTTAAAAGAATGCGAAATAAAGTTTTCGTAAAGGATGAGAGTTTAATTGGTCCGACAACATTTTGTAAAAAGATAGAGGTTTTGTCTGTAAAAAGAAATTTAATAAACATATTTGTTTCGGCTAGCGCCGCGTGCGTTTATTGTGTATATATATAGAATAGCTATGAAGGTGTGTGTATAGCTGGCCTGTTTTATTAGCAAAGGTGACTATGTACTAACCTGTGTGCGACAGTATTCGGCTAGCGATGTGCGTTATTCGCCGTGAGATGTGTTTAGAAGTCTGTTAAAGTTTCTCGTTATGGGTGTGCTTTTTTTCGAGGGTTCGCCTTTGAAAACCCGCCTATATGACTTTATATGTTACATTAGTGTTTTCCCGAGTACCGTTGTAAATTGACAAACACATGTAATTAGTATTTGGATATTCATTCTCGTTATTTTTAATGATCAACGTTAGGCCATTATATTTCAAATTAAATCGGAATTGGATTCAAACTAAACATTTACATCATTTTGATTCGTTCCAGAGAATAATTTTAATAAAATTCGTGAACATTCCTAATTGTGTTAAACAGCGACGAAAACAAATGATGCGGCTACATGAAGCTGTTGTTAAATCTTCGCGATTGTATTCACGTCACGTTTGCGTTTACATCGGAATGGAAGATTAAGATGAGACATTTTTTTTGTCTTCTTTTAAAAAGACAGAAAACAGGAAATGCGTGAAATAAACTTTCTTTTAAGTCATTTTGTTTTTATTTTTACTTTTTGACTTCATTTTTTGACACTGAACAAACGGATAGGAAGGAAAATGAAACCAAGTTAATCAGAGATTCATTCAAAACCAGACATTTTGGCGCGCGTGGCAGAGCGAAAAATCTCCCGCCTAATCTTACTCGATCTTTCCTTTCTATTCCAAAACTAACTTGTTATCTTTAGCGTTTTCGTTGCCGTTTGTTTATCTGGCTGACAGTCTGCCTGTCAGTAAGAAGGATTGAGAAAAAAGAACTGGACCGATTTTCAAGATTCAGAACAAAAAGATAGATATAAAGACCCATTTAATTTAGTTTCCGATTCATAGATGGTGTGGATGCAGACATTTATTTATCTTTTTAACCAATTAATGATAGCGATATGGTTATAGATGTAATATCATCTATTTTTTTTATACAAAACAAATCTCTCGCGAATAGTATGGTATAGTTTGACTGTAATCTTCTATTGAAATCAAGTAGCAACGCTACTTGATTACAGAGTATACACTAGTCGGCGATACGTCCGACATGAACTGGGTCATTTCCAAGACCATATAACTGTCTGACTGATGTATTAGTCCTGGGCGGTTCAAAGTGGTCTACCTCCCATGCTTTGCCTCCCTACTTTTGGGAGGATTTAATTTACTGCTTACTGTCTGTGGCGCCTCGAACGGGGAATGCCGACGAGGCTGCCTATGCTATTTTTAGGAGACCACATTTTCCGGTTCTGTGCTGCATTCTCTTGCGGTGGGAAGAAAGTAAATACCCAGTCCTACAGAGAATACGCCAACTCGGTGACCTTTTGTTTGTCAGAGTGAGGTATTAGTCCTGGATAGACCTAAGAGGTCTACCCTCCCAGTGTTTGTTTTCCCTCTTTGATGAGGATTTAATTGATTGCAAACTGCCTGAGAAGCCACAGCCGAGGAATCCTGACGAGGCTGCCTAGGACATTTTAAAGAGGACAGGTCCTACATTCTCGGAAGCTGATTTGTTCTCCCCCTACCTTCCACCCTTCTGCTACATCTTCTTAGGAAGAAAGTAAATACCAAGTCCGGCAGAGAGTGAGCTAACTTAGTGACCTTTTATCTGTCTGACTCAGGTATTAGTCCTAGATAGTAATAGGAGATCCACCATCCCAGGCGTTGCCTTCCATCTTTAGTGAGGAGTTACTGTTTTGCTAACTGTCTGAGAAGCATACACGACGAAATGTGACGGGGCGGCTTAGGTAATTCTTGATGGACTAGAGGGACTCAATTCTGGGGAACCGGTTAGTTCTGCCCGCTGTCCAGCTTTGTGCCACATTTTCCTGCGGTGGGGAGGAAGTAAATACCCAGCTTGACATAGAATACCCCATCTCAGTGACTTTTGATCTGTCGGACATAGGTATTATTCCTGGATAGTGCTAGGAAGTTAACCCTCCCAGGGCTTGCCTTTCCTCTTTGAGGAAGAGTTAGTGTATTGCTAACTGCCTCAGAAGCTCAAACCGAAGAATGCCGACTTGTCTGCCGAGGTTATTTTTAAGAATCCAGTGTCTCAATTCTAAAGTGTTGACTTGTTCTCGACAACTTTTTTGATTTGTGCCATACTTTCTAGTGGTGGGAAAGAAGTGAATACCCCGTCCGACATAGACTAGACCAACTTGGTTACCTTTTATCTGTCAAACTGAGGTATTAATCCTGGATAGTCTTAGGATAGCCACCCTCTATGGCCTTGCCTTCTTCTATGTGGGGGTAGTTTAATGCAAAGTACATGAAAAGCCCCAACCGAGAAATGATGATGGGGCTGCCCAATCAATTTTTAAGAAAACAACTTGTCTTAATTCTTGGGAGCTGTGTGTTTTCTTTGACCTCCAGGTATTGTGCTATATTTGCCTGCGGTGGTAAGGAAGTAGATATCAAGTCGAGCAACAAAGGTTACATTAGTAAAATTGCTTTACTGTAATATAATCATACTATCAGGACCCGTAAAGCATCCATAGTTATATTCTTCAGCTGTTTTATTTTGATGCCGTGCTTATGTAGGTATATCTTAAAAAATCATTGTAGGGGGTTGTGTACATGTTTCAATATTATAGACAGGACAAATACTACATTTTGATCGCAGCCCGAATGCCAAGAAAGTGTATATGTTTATGTTTCACGTTCTACACAATAGGGTTATCAGATTTAAATGTTAAAATTACGGATTTGCATTCCCTTTTCGGCAAGCAATCCTATATTTTTAAAAAGGTTAACTGGTTATAACGTACGTATGAACATAGAATTAATTTAGCGTATCATTATATTATATTCTCATATGTCTATGTATTATGTATGCTCTGTGCTGTAACAGGTATACGTAGCTCTAGGTACCTGGTCGTTCAATGTAAACACATACTTGTCATGGGTATGACCTTAAAAGACATCCAGTGGTGAGGCCTCCATTTGGGAGATGTGGGGAATCTGGAGTTGCCCCTTAGTGGCCATTGCTCTAATATCCATCTGGCCCGGAGTGGTAGTACTTGGGTCAAAGAGAATCTATTGGCGCTACCAGATCGTGTTGTCTGGAGACACCGGCTTTCTGACTTAAAATGCGCCACCATTGATGTTATTGTTTTTTCCTTTCTATTTGTAAAACACGTTCATGTTCTACAAAGCTAAACACAAAAACAGCATTTTACCTCTACAAAGCAGCCAAACCAAACACAAGTGTTGATACTAGTCGCATCCATATAAAAGCGACTTGACGTTTGCAAAAGCAAATACTTTTAGGCCTTCGAGCTGTTTACAGTCCTATTCGTCGAGGCTAACTTGCTCACAGACCTACGCGAAACCCAGCGATAATTGCTCTACAAATATTTTTTTTATCGCTGGGAATAGTTCTCCTATAAAAGCATGAGATTTGAGCACACCCTACTCAATAATGTATGCCTTGATAGGATCGAGATTGATTGGTACATTTCCTGAAAGTTTTTGTAAAAAATATGCAATGACCCTAACGGAATTCGAACACGGCACACCGAGTAACCAGTATTCTTCTATAATCACTGCACTACTTCCATTGTTAATAATCTACTGATCCTTTTCCGTCGTATTATAAAAAAAAACATGGAACTAATCGCAACGCGTTGGTACGGATTCCCGCTCGTACATAATTAACAGTAACGCCACAAATAACTTCCATTCAGAACGTGTTTAAATACCTCCGATTTGAATAGGGAATGTGCGCTGAAAAATTCCTAATAGTTCCTAATCACACAAAGCGTGTGTTTCTATGTGCCAGGCTTTCAATGCCATGGAATATGTTTAAATTATTTTGGGAATGATTTATAAATAATACACTACCGGTTCGTGGTTCCTATTCATGGAGTTGTGATTAAGACTAAATAAACAAAGGAACCGATCGAATCGATGGAATTGCAAATGGGGCGAGAGAGCTAAATGTGATGGAAGAATTATGGATTAGATGAAATTCAATTTGGTATGAAAACGTGACAAATAAAACTAAGATTACAGAACAAGAGAAAAAAAGGAATAACAGTGAAGAAAAAAATCGCGTGTGAGAATTTGTAGAAATCTAAAGGAAACGGAAAAGAATTTTGCACATTAATAAAGGAATACTGTTAACATTGGCACATGACTATTTTATAATCAGAAAATTGTTTCCGGCTGGGACTGTACGCTCGACAGGAAGAGTTCGAGTTCTGATGGGGCTACTGCATTTATTTCAATAATACATTTAAAAAAATATTAATCCTGTGATGAATTAAATAGAAGGGTAGCCTCGACTCTCAAGGCTTAATTGTGCAGCCCTTCTCTGAGAAGGAAACACTCAGAAATAAAAACAGAGGTTCTCTGCTGACTCCGACATTGTCTTCAGGCATATTGTACTTCTATTTACAACTACATTTTATCAATGCCGGTTTAATGGATGTTGTACTAGTTGTTGCACTTTGAGACTCCACAAACAGGTATGCTTATAAGGTGTATCCGTGGTCTCTCAAGAAGTAAACAAGGTATATGCCAATTTGCATGAAGTTAGGTACTTGTATGAGGATTGCACATAGCTATTGTTCCATGAAGAAATGGTTATATGGGAAGCGTGTGAACTCGATGTGCGTGTTTCGCGTTCTATTAAAGCTACTGTATTAATTTCTCTACTAACATCAAATATGTATGAATCAACATATTCTTTCTTCAGCTATGGGTTAAATAGTAAGGGATACTTGAATCTCAAGTCTTAGTTGTGAAAAAAAATAAGAAAGGTAAAAAATAAATCCACGTGTGAGAATTTGTAGAAATCTCAAGGAAAAACAAACGATTTATAATATTGTAGAGAAAAAGTTTCAAAATTAGTACATGACTATTTTACAATCAAAAGCTTTATGAATCCCCATATATTTCACCTTTCAGCTATGTATTAAATAGTAGCCTACACTCGACATTCACGTGTTACGTGTGCAATTGTTCGTCTGATAACGGCAATCACTGAAACAAAAAAGCCCTTCTCAGTTCTTCTCTGAGAAGGAAAATATATGAAACAAAATCAGCCCTTCTCTGTTCTTCTCTGAGAAAGAAAATATTTAAAACAAAATCAGCCCTTCTCAGTTCTTCTCTGAGAAAGAAAATATTTGAAACAAAATCAGCCCTTCTCAGTTCTTCTCTGAGAAAGAAAATATTTAAAACAAAATAAGCCCTTCTCTGTTCTTCTCTGAGAAAGAAAATATTGAAACAAAATCAGCCCTTCTCTGTTCTTCTCTGAGAAAGAAAATATTTGAAACAAAATCAGCCCTTCTCAGTTCTTCTCTGAGAAAAAAAATATTTCAAACAAAATCAGCCCTTCTCAGTTCTTCTTAGAGAAAGAACATATTTGAAACAAAACTAGCCCTTCTCTGTTCTTCTCTGAGAAAGAAAATATTTGAAACAAAATACGCACTTCTCAGTTCTTCTCTGAGAAAGAAAATATTTGAAACAAAATCAGCCCTTCTCTGTTCTTTGAGAAAGAATATATTTGAAACAAAATCAGCACTTCTCAGTTCTTCTCTGAGAAAGAAAATATTTGAAACAAAATCAGCCCTTCTCTGTTCTTCTCTGAGAAAGAAAATATTTGAAACAAAATCAGCCCTTCTCTGTTCTTCTCTGAGAAAGAAAATATTTGAAACAAAATCAGCCCTTCTCAGTTCTTCTCTGAGAATGAACATATTTAAAACAAAATCAGCCCTTCTCAGTTCTTCTCTGAGAATGAACATATTTGAAACAAAATCAGCCCTTCTCTGTTCTTCTCTGAGAAAGAAAATATTTGAAACAAAATCAGCCCTTCTCTGTTCTTCTCTGAGAAAGAAAATATTTGAAACAAAATCAGCCCTTCTCAGTTCTTCTCTGAGAAAGAACATATTTGAAACAAAATTAGCCCTTCTCAGTTCTTCTCTGAGAAGGAAAATATTTGAAACAAAATTAGCCCTTCTCAGTTCTTCTTTGAGAAGGAAAATATTTGAAACAAAATCAGCACTTCTCAGTTCTTCTCTGAGAAGCAAAATATTTGAAACAAACCTAGCCCTTTCTCAGTTCTTCTTTGAGAAGGAAAATATTTGAAACAAAATCAGCCCTTCTCAGTTCTTCTCTGAGAAGGAAAATATTTGAAACAAAACTAGCCCTTCTCAGTTCTTCTGTGAGAAAGAACATATTTGAAACAAAATCAGCCCTTCTCTGTTCTTCTCTGAGAAAGAACATATTTGAAACAAAATCAGCCCTTCTCTGTTCTTCTCTGAGACGGAACATCTCTTAAACAAAATCAGCCTTTCGCTGTTCTTCTCTGAGAAGGAAAATCTCTGAAACAAAATCCGCCCCTCTATGTTTACTCCTACATTCTTATTATTTACTTTCCTCCCTACGACGGCAGATTTTGACATAAGACCCGTTTTACTATATGTTAAAATCAATCTCACCAAACATCGATAGTTTTGATTGGATGAAAAATAAGAATTGCTTCAATTAAGAATGAGTTATCATTAACTGACCGTTGGCATTGTTTACAGGCATCCTTTACCTTAACTTGAAACTGGACTTTAGCAACGACGGTTAAATATTTGTAATGTTACTGGTTGCGAAATAGATTCCACAAACAGGAAAGCTTTTGCGATGTATCCATAATCTCTCAAGACAGAAAGAAGGCCTATTTCAATTTATATAAAGTGAGGTACTCGTATAAGGATTTTAGACATACGGTTTAGTAGCATTTTTATTTACTTGCCTCCCCAGGAGGGAAAATTTAGACATAAATTCGGTTTTTACTGTGTGGTAAAATCAAGCTCACCAAAAAAATGGGCACTCTTAATTGGAATAATAATTAGATTTGTTTCAATTAAGAATGATTTATCTTTCAATGACCGGGGACATTGTTTACAGGGATGCTGGACCTCTACTTGAAACTGAACTCCAGCAATGACGGTTAAATATATGTGGCGTTACTGGTTGCGCAATATATTCCAGGAACAGGTTAGCTTTTGCGAGTTATCGATTGTCTCTCAGGAGAGAAAGAAGGCCCAATTTCAATTCATAAAAAGTGAGATACTTGTATAAAAATGTTAGACATAAAGTCGAGTAGCATTTTTAAGAAAATATAAACTGTTGTGTTTGAAGAATCCATTTTAGCCGTCTACTACTCTAGATAATATCTGACTCCGGGTGCAATCTCTTCGAATATAAAACCCAGAAACCGTCCTCAGATAGAGACAACTGCCGCTAAGAATGTTCGTCATTGAGAGTGCACAACATCTATTTCACCATCTAGTGGTTGATGATATATTTTGTTCTATACACACCTTAGTCACAGACCTGATGTCGCTAGTCTTTATCTACTCTATGATAATGTAGATCAAAATTGCTCCAATGCGCCTCACTCTCTGTGTAGTAACGTATCTGAAAGTTGTTCGAATATCAATGGAATAATTATGTTCTATAATAGATTTGTTTTGTAATAGCATTACATAACTGGTCTAATTTCGTTGTGGTTGAGTTCTTCCTCAACGTTATCTTGGGTCTTTGCGGATCATATTTATTTCCCTGGATTTGGTCTGTAGCGTTCTCTTAATGGAAATAAGAAGATTCAACATTCGAAAGATGTCGACCGTGTCGACTATCAACTCACTTTCTGCCAATCATGACGCGCAAATCTTTCTTTTAAGCCGCAGTGATTTCATTAATGTTTGGAGTCATTTATTCTTGTTTTTTTCCGAGTTTGTACAGCAAAACCAGGTCTGCCCATAATGTGTTTGTCATTCCGTACTAAGGATAGTGTTTATTCATCTTATATATGTAAGTAAAATACACATTCTACGTATTAGATGTTTACTTTAAAGAATGTCGATCAGAATTTGTTTAAATGGTCTATAACTCGTAAAGAAAGTGGTTCCGTGTGTAAAAGAAGTGGGCAGATTATATACCTATAAAATGTATTTTCGAAGTTATACCATTTCTTTTCAAAATATTCTTCATAGGAACAAAAGAGTCTGGAACTCTCTTAGCAAAAGAAGAATAATAAAACGAAGCGCTTTCTAAACGAACTTCCAGGCAAAGCCTTTTATAATGATACCGTGACACAACTAAGATAAGACGTCTCTATTTATGTACAGAGGAAAATATTGTGTTGCTCAAAAAGTTCATCTGTTTTTTTTTTAATTTAATCTTCCCGGTCTACTAAGTATCGTTTTATATTATTTTGCTTTATACCCCTTATTTGCTGATGCGAGTAAGTTGACATCAGTGTGTAATAACATGTGAACAACCTGCATATTTTTATTGCATTGCCTCTTCAGATGTGCGAGTAGAAGTTGCAAGCCGAGTAGAGATCACAAAGGCTATCAGTGTTGAATGCCATCTCTTTCATGGACGTAAACGAATGGCTCAACGACTGAAAGGAAGAAGCTTCATCAGCCATGTCGAACTATTAAGAACATTTCCGGAGAAAATAGACTACAAGTAATGAGCCAACCAGCTAGAGAATAGCCCCTCCCCTAATGATATGGGAGTCGCCCCTTATCAGACATTAACTCTTGGTTCAGATTCATCCTGACTCTGCTGGACAACATTTAACCGCCTCAGAACAGGAATTGGGAGATAAACTGTTGCTATGAGTAGATGGGGCTATAAAACTGACCAATTCATCTGTGGATGTGAAGAGGGGAGTCATACAAGGCAACACTGCATTGCCCGCCTCGCTTCTGGCAAACCGATGCAGCTGGAAATATTTTGCAACGAACAACAATAATGTAAAAGATGGCGTAAATAAGTTGTAAACTGCCGTATGAAAGACACGCAAAGAAGAAGTGCGTTAAGAGCATCTGATCAGATATGTTCTTACAAGTTTGCTTGTATTTTAGGCCTTGAAATTGAAGATCAAGCAAACCACTATTGGCATCATATGCTTTTTAACTATAGAACAGACGGGATAAACGCTACATCAACCCGCATTAATATATTCTATATGTATTGGGGCTATTTCTGTTACAAAACGGGCGTGACAGAATTGGTTTGCTCCATTAAAAAAAGGCATTTTCCAGTAGATGTTTTGCAGCCAAAATCATTAACAGTGACTAAGTGAAAACTAAAATTGAACATTATTCCTGCTTCACAACAAGACAAATCGCAGACATTCTCGATATTTTCAAATCGAGAGTAGAAAAAGAATTGTATTAATATTCACTGAAAAAACGCACAGACATTTTGGCCGACTCAATACTTTTTTCAAACCGACAGATTAGCGAACGGATCTCTCTACCGTAGAGATGAATGGACGTAACTATAATAAAGCAAGTTTTCTTTTTTTAAATTTTGTTTGATTAAAGATAAAATGGAAGAACACCGAATCAGGTAGAATACAAATCAAGAAGAGAAAAAAAACATATCGACGCTGTAAAATTTCTGCAATTACGTTTGAGTCTAATATCTTTAGACATGTTGAATGGTGGAAATCTTCGAATTGTGGAAATCTTCGAAATTGCTTAAATCTGACCGGGGACGTTTATGTCGTCAAGCGCAAGTGAAGGCTGAGAAATTCTTACTTTCGATTAAAGCAAGTCAATTAGAAATGTCTTTTTTCATCTCTTTAACTAAATTGACAATCGATTAGGATTTTCTATTGCATGTGATTAGCTGTTATTACGTTTTATACAAAGTTAATATTCTGACAGAAATAAACGAGTCAATCCATCAACAATATTCGAAACGGTTATTAAATTTACAATAGCTTATCAGAGGAGTAACCTCTTGTAGTCTCATTTTAATAAAGTTTAGATGTTATGTATAATTAGAAACCATATTAGATATGCATTGACTAATTTTTACTAAAATATCTCTATATTAATTTGATAACGGCATAATATAACATTTTATTTTAATTGTTTGCCGTTTATTCTTCATGTCAATGCATATTTTTCGAAAAAAAATGTAAAATAGCGTCATACCTAATTCCTAAAGAAGTCGTGTGATAATAAAGACACCCATAAAAACTATATTCCATTGGTCGAACCGCCTTAATTCCTCAGTACACGTGTGCGCACATAATTGTGTGTCTGACGTGGTTCCTTCTTATCGTCATTGTCGTTCTATTCCACAGACTAATCGTCGAGCGCACAGCACCGGTTTAAAAGTTTACAAAGCAAAACAACGGAACTCACAAGAAAACACAAACTCAGATACATTGTGTATCAGTCAGTCGTGAACTGTCGACGCTCTCATTGTCGTTAGCCGAAGTTGTCAGCTCATTTCAAGCTGCCCGATATGCTGTTGGTCGAAGTTTACTCCAAATCAATAATCTTCGCTCCGTGTCGCCAAATTCGTCAACTGTCTGAAACTCACAACTCGTCACTTTCCGTAAAACTAACGTTAAATTGTCGTAAACTAAAGTACTATCGTCAAATATCGTAAATAACTCCGCCCTGAAAAAAACAATCCCATCCGGTATTTTGTCGAAGTCAACGACAAGCCCTCGCCCTCTGAACAATACACACTGACCCCTCCCGCGCTCGACTTGTGGTCATTGTTTAGCCCTCTCCCGTGAATCATTTAGCATCACCATTCAGGGCTTCGACACCGCGTACTTCCATATTATTACGCACACACGCCTACACACACACACACACACATATATATTTATATATATATATATATATATATATATATATATATATATATATATATAGTTATCCACCAATTAACTACTTCGTTGGGAGATTTAATGGTGGCTGCCTAAAACCGAGACCAAAATAAAACCGTCTCGTCGACAGTCTGCAAATCTACTTTTCGGCTATCAGTCCCAATCCGTAAACTCTCAATGTTTATATGCACACTGGCAATTGCTGAAGAGTACTGCATTTGTTTACGTGGAAATATCTGCATTTATGCTGATGGAAGTTCGAGATTTCACTTACCACACTGCTCACATTAATATGGGGCCAAATATCATCCACACTGATACAGTGTTTCTGTATCACAGCTCTTCGGTGTTGCTAGATTGCCAAGTATATCAAGCATAAATATAAACCTGACCGTCTTGTCGACATTCGACACTCCATCTCATTCGGCCGACAGTCACAAGACATCAGTAAAACACAATATTTATAGTTATAACTCTGCATCTGTTTTGCCGTATAATGGTTATTCGCTGTTTCTAAATATAGAAACTGCTGCAAGTAAGATTCAAAACGAGACCTCTTAAATAGGAATCAATATGAATCAAAAATGAATGTTCATAAGTTGGCTTATATAAATAGGCAAACGGGGTAATGTATATCTTAACAAAATTATTTACGATCATTGTCATGTAACGGTGTTTTCTTTGTACTTTTATTCACGCAAAACAAGTTTTATTGTCACTGATGATTAAAGAGCTTGTGTGATCGAGGGGCATCCAAGGAGTGGTCAGCAATATGTTTGTTTGCATAGCATTTAAAACTTTGCATGTTGGTACGGCCGTGGAAACAATGAGCGGAGAAGAATTTCAAAGGTAAGCGCTCGGAAGAAAGAGGCTACAAGACTATAAAAAAGACTGTACGGCATCTAGGGTCTTCTAAATTAAAGGGGGTTGATTTTGTTGCAAGTAAGATCAATCGGAGGTGTTTTAATTGAACGTGTACACGTGCAGTTAGCTTATCGGAGAATATTCCGTGGAGGTACTACAACACACACAGATGCAACATTACAGTAAAGTGACAGAGGCTGGATCCTAGAACAATGAACAGAACATACTGTAGTCTAATCTTCGATCCCCACGTTTTCTCTGGAGTCAACTTCGTCGATTGAACCAGCTGACATCTCTCTGTAGGTGCAGTGGCGATTCGTCCGCCTAATTTTCCTTCTTCCACTCTCGCTAGCTTGCAACACTTATGTATAAAATAAGAGCAATACACCCAATAAACTTGCAACTAAATTGCTCATGTTCCTTGTTTTATTTTATTTTTTTCATCCTCCTGCAGCATCGTAAGTTTAAACGCAAGCTGCTCATCGCCTACCATCCACAGCTGTCGATCTAGGTGTTCCAAGTTCGAATCTAGTCGTTTCCATAGTACTACTGCATTATTATTATTTTTTTTAATATTATTATTATTATTATTATTATTATTATTATTATTATTATTATTATTATTATTATTATTATTATTATTATTATTATTATTATTATTAATCATCATCAGCATCATCATCATCATAATCATCATCATTGTTGTTGTTGTAGTTGTTATCATCATCATCATCATCATCATCATCATCATCATCATCATCATCATCATCATCATCATCATTAGTATTATTATCATTATTATTATTATGATTATTATGATTATTATTATTATTATGATTATCATTATTATAGTTATTATTATTATTATTATTATTATTATTATTATTATTATTATTATTTACTCACTAGGAGTTATCGCCAACTGCCAACGACCTGTGGTATTCCCTGGAGTCTGAGTGACAACAAGTCTCCTCAGACTTCCAGTATGCTCCACCTCTTTTCGTTCATCACCGCTGATGACCTTGCGGTATCGCAACAGCCACCTACCACCGATTTCCCGCTGATAAGGGCCATTGGTCCCCTCTGGGGCCCGAGTGGCAACTAGCCTCCCCAAGGTCCCAGAGCTGTTCACGCTCTTCCAGTGGAGGTCTGGTTTTCGCTTTCCCTCCTCGACCCTCTGTCCATAATTTTCGTGGCGTCAGCCTATGCTTGCGCCTCTCTCGTGCGGTTGTATTTTCCCCGGTTCTGTTGTCTTGTGCTTCCATGTGTTTGTTCCCATTCGTTGCTTATGTGGGTTGGTTTCCGCATTCGAGGACATTTCTCAGGATTGTAGCTGTTTTGATCATTACTATCCTTTGTATGGTCTCAGTTATCCCTTTGATTCCTATTTCTCCTAGTCTTTTCTCCATGTTTTTGGGGACTGTTCCTAGTGCTCCTATGATTATTGGTGTTATACTGACTTTCTTCATGTTCCATATTCCTTTCAATTCTCTGGCAAGTTCAGTATATTTGCTTGTTTTTTCCGTCTCTTTGATCTTCACTCTGTGGCTGCTGGAACGGCAAAGTCTACGATTTAGCAGGATTTTTCTTTCTTGTTGATTATTATCATATCCGGTCTCCTTGCTGTTATGGGTTTGTCTGTTTGTACATTCATATCCCATATGATTTTGTGTTTTTCGTTTTCTAGTACAGTTTCTGGTTTGTGTTTGTATCGTTTTTTTGCATATTCGAAATTCAGTTGTTTGCACATTTCCCGGTGTACTACTTTCCCCACGCTGTCATGTCTGTTCTTATATTCCCTTTGTGCTAGCTTGCTGCATTCACTTATTATATGATTTATCGTTTCGTCTCTTTGTCCACACAATCGGCATTTGCTGTTTTCCTGGGTTTTATCTATCTTTGCTTTAATAAAGTTTGTCCTAATCGCATTGTTCTGTGCGGCCGTCAGCAAAGATTCCGTTTCTCTGTTCAAGTGTCCTTTTCTTAGCCATGCCCAGCTGTTTTCATTGGCTTCATCGCTTGTGAGTCTTATAAAGCGTCCATGTAGTTGTTTTTCTTCCCACTTTTCCTTTCTTGTCTTTTTGTTTCTGGGTTCAGTGCTTCCGGAGTTGTTTGTTGGGCTGGTGTCTCTTGCTGTGGTGATCAGTCTTTCCGTATTCTGGGTTACATATTTCTCCAGCTCTTTTTTTGATGTCTTCCACACAGTCTTCTATACTTACCAGTCCTCTACCTCCTTCATTTCTGTTCATGTAAGGTCTGTCCGTATCGTCTTTTGGGTGCAATGCATTATTATTTTATATTTATTGTTATTAATATTATTATTATTATTACTCTTATTATTATTATCGCTATCATTATTATTATTATTATTATTATTATTATTATTATTATTATTATGATATTTATTACTATTATCATTATTATTATTCTTTTTATTATTTGTACGCGCTAGGAGTCCTCAGATAGGCCATCATCAACGATTACTACTTGATAAAACAGCGTGGTGTTCCCTTGACTCTTACTAACAACAAGTATGTCCACATTTCCAAACATTTTACCTCTTTCAATAATTTTTGGAAATGACTTTGCGCTTTCGCAACAGCCGCTTACCTTTTATTTCCGGTGGCAACGACCATTTGTCTTCACAAGAATTTGGGTGCTGTTAAGGTTTTTGCTGTTTGTTTAAAAATAAATCATTTTTAGTTTTTCTAGAGTATTTTTTCCAAAAATGTTCAACTTTGAAAGTATTTTCAGTATTTTTACTCGAGGGGAGAGAGAGTAGTCGACAAAGTAAACAGTGTAGGTTTTGGATCCCCCTATTTTCTTTACGCGCATGTCCACTGTCACATCAACACATCTCACATACATGTGGATGCCTCCTTGCTTGTGGTTCACACCATGAGAGTTTAAAATATTAAGAGTTGTATTACATTAACATTTTTTTTAAAAATGGGATTATTTCGGATTTTTTAATGAAATAAAACAAAATATATCATCTTTTCCATTCTCTAATACTAATACAACTTTGAATTGTATTGCGATTAATATGTAGTTCCCTTTCATCTATCATTAAAAATGACTGTATTTCCACGAAGGTTAATTTTTTAATATTTTTTGTTGGCTTTTGAGAGCGATATTCATTCATATTTTTTCTCTCACTTTTTCCCGGTTCGGCGGTGGATTTCTTTTGGTTTTTAAATCTTGTTTTCAAATTTTGTCTTAAATTATGAATGTATATTTTAAGCCCTTATTGTAATAAAATGTATTTTTCCAGGATCGAAGATCCACATGACATTAGTAGTGTATCGATATATTTTTAAAAGAACAAAATGACATACTGTTTTTGCTCGGACATGACAAAAATAGCGACATAATTTGCAGGTAGAAATACTCACTTGGTAGAAATGATGTAATTAAATTTGAACAGAAAATCAAAATATTGTTCGAAAAATGACATAACGCGTAAACAGTTATCTTCGGGACAGACACACATAGGCTGAAGAGCGTTTCAGTAAATAGGTATGTATAGATCTCCTTTGCTAAGATTTGAAACCGACGGTACCGATGGTGTTATGATCTTCTGTTGTAATACTAACATTAATAAATTAATATTACGCTCTTATTTCTGATTTTCCTTATTAATCGACCATTCTGCTTGGATTCTCTCCAACTTACCTAACCCTCTGTCCTTCTGTTTCTCTATCTATCTATCTATCTATCTATCTATCTATCTATCTATCTATCTATCTATCTATCTATCTATCTATCTCTCTCTCTCTCTCTCTCTCTCTCTCTCTCTATATATATATATATATATATATATATATATATATATATATATATATATATATATATATATTATTAAAAATAACCGACAATTTTTGTCTGGTTATTTTAGTATTGATCCGTTTAATTTTCCGGATTAAAATCTTCATCTCGGAAGACCCAGACGGGTCGTAAAGTACTCTGGACCAACATGTACATTACGGCAGTTTCATCAGCCAATTTTCTTCCGAGATTAAGATTTTAATCCGGAAAATTGAAGGGATCAATACTAAAATAACCAGAGAAAAATTGTCGGTTATTTTTAATAATACGTGTCTTAAGAAAAAATGCTGCCTCGATATATATATATATATATATATATATATATATATATATATATATATATATATATATATATATATATATATATATATATATATTTAAATAAATTTTTCCTGGTACAAAATTAAATAACGGCGAGGAATACGGACGTTTGGGACATTTTTGGAGGGTAGAATGAGATTAAACAAATATAAAAACGAGAGAAAACGATTAAAAAGAAATTAATTAATGTACTGAACCGGTTTTCGTCCACACTCATCAGAGTAAAACGTGGAAGTGATTAAATACGACTAAAACCTAAAAAAATTGTAATGTTAACTAGTGACAAGTTCAGGAGAAAACAAAATATGGGGAGAAGAGTCATAAGTTGATCACATTAAGTCCTAAAAGCCATTTCTTTTGTTTACAAAGGGAGGGTTTGATTGACTTGATATATATGGCTTCCAGGACTTTGAGGTGGAATAGAGAATGCGATCTACTTATGACAGAAAACCAGTCACTAGTGTACGTCGACGCACATTCGGCGCTATTTATGAGATGGTCAGCAATAGCAGACCCGGATGTATTAACTAAATTATTTAAATTATTTAGTCGGCCCTGGCGTATGGCAGGGGGATGTGTTGTTTGATTCTGGATTCAAACCTTTGCACTGTACTTCCCACGTATACGGCATCGCACCGACATTTAAATAGATAAATACTATTACTGATATGTTGGGGTGGGAGAACATCCTTATGAATAGATTTGAGCAAAGGTCAAGCAGAAAAAACAATTCCAGGATTAGATGCCTGGTAACACCGACGCACAGCTACAGAAACTTGATTAGCAAATTTTATGCTAATATTACCCAACCAAGGTAATCTGAGGTACGTCGGGCATTTTGGAGGACCAAAAAGTTTAGGCTTGTTAAAATGAGCGATCTTAGTAACGATATTAGAATTAACAATATCGAGAGGGTACCCATATATATATATATATATATATATATATATATATATATATATATATATATGTGTGTATAGCTAATATAATGATAATATTTATTTAAATCCTCATCCAGATGTACATGTGTTTCTTCCTTTTTTCCTGGAATCATCAGTGTGGAGTATGAGTGTTCTGCCGGTGATACGATTCGAACCCCTTATATGCAAGTCAACATTTTTACAATTTTGTTGCGAAGATGACAACCATGGTTAAAGGAAGAGAATGAGGGTCTATGTAAGGCTATGCAAACGGGCATATCTAGAAGGATGTCATGAACAGTGTCCAACGACCCAGTTGGGTGGAGTTTGTATTGCCTATTTGTAATACTCTTAAAAGATCCGTCTTAGAATTAAAGGAGCGATGAACAATAGTATCATAAATATCCCCAACAGCAAATGTGTCACATCACTTCAGTGCAGCGAAACCGACGAATTCATTCTTATTTATGTTCATAGTCATTAATAGAAAGTTGTTTTGCGGTATCATGCCACTTCAATGTTGCTAGATGTAGCCAGTTCTTCAATCTGAGATTAAAAAAATCACCCTGTTAAATTGCAATCAGATGTCTCACCCGTACGCTATACTTATCGCCTCGAAACTTATTAAAAATTACGAGTATTTTATATTTGTTCAAATTACTGACTACTAAGATTGCTCAATTATTTTTTTAAAAATAATGCCTTACGTCAATTAGAAACCGTTAGCATCATACCACGGGTAGGGCGTAATTATAGTAATGAATAGGCGGTTTTTTTCATCGTATTACAGTATTTAATGGTGACTAGAACAGATGAGTGCTTTAGGGTTATATTAAAAAACACGTCACTAAGGCATCACTCAAATTACATATCCGCACGTTATCCCGCTAATATAGAATATTCGAAATTCGCTGAAGTCCTTACTGAGAAAGTGTACGTTTTCGTCAATGAATTCTCATTTTTTATCTTTTTAAATAAATTGTCAATCGATTAGGAGTTTTCTGTAATCATTAACTAGCTGTTATTATAATTTATACAAAATTAGTATTTTATAGAAAGAAACTTGTGGACTTATCGATGATATTAGCGAATGTTATCAAAGTTACAATAGCTTGTCAGAAGAGAAACGTCGTCCAATCATTAAATAAATTGCGTAAGCCTCTCAATCATGTTTGGCACCAATGAGTCCCATTGATGCAGGAATTGGAACGTTTGAAAATATAGCTACATATTCACGGTACCGGGTTCTTTAAATGAATAAATATTATAACAATCTTATTTATGCGTGTCTAATGCCTCTTCATAAAACTTTTTTCATATCTTTCGTCGGAATTCCACTTTATATAGACATTCAAGGGAATAGTAAAACTATTAATAGAATAGCAATATACAGATCGGAAATTTCACTTTTACCTACCTGATCTAACTTATTTTGAACCACGTGTTTTCAAAATGGCCTTACTTCCGAAAAGGTCTGACCCATCTGCTAGGAATTTCCTGATATAGAAACTGTCAAATAATCAGATACATTCTGTGGTGAAGAATTATTCAATAACTATACTAAAAACAAGGTACATGAAACTTTAAAATATTTGTACAGATTATTTCTATCGAAAATACAAATAAAGTTATAATTTTCTTAAAGTGCACACGTACTTCATAGCCACTCTGTATATTAATTGCTGATATAATTACTTTTATGTTTAACTTTTCAATGCGATGAAATAGAAAACAATTGTGTAAGCAGAAAGATACTAACAGAAAACAAACGTTCGAATTATAAATAAAAAATGGCTTCAACTTAGAATGATAAGACAGTACCACTCAAATGACACCGTCGTTGAAGAATCAGGACCGACTGAAAATGTCCACAACAGTCGGTTAATTATATTATATTACATTTAAATAAGCCGATGCTTATATAGTAACATTATAGTTAAAATAAGATAATATATTGTTACCGACTAAACATATTCATTGTCATATTGTCATAATATGCAACGAAGCAGAACTGAGTCAATGCAAAATCCTTAAATTATTTTTTTTTAAAGAGATGTTTGTTTTCTCATGAATAGATTACGCTAACTTTGGAAATGATAAAAGTTAGCTCAAAATATTTTTAGAACATTATATAAATCATTAAAGCAGTTTGTTTAGAGAAGACAATATTATATTGAAGTTGAATTATAAACGTTATAATTCCAAAGTCTAAAAAATAATGAAACGTTATAATTTGAAAATCTGAAAAATGATAAAAACATGTTATAATTCGAAAATCTGAAAAATAATGAAACGTTATAATTACCAATAACATAATAATTTGCGATACTCTTAATAAACTAAGTATGCTCACCATACAAATCACATTACAAACCATAGAACACACAATACACCTTGCAAAACACCTCCGTTAACAATCCACATCCAACGCCGGTATATACTCCATCCAATGTTATAATTGTCATAAAATATACATAGGGGACACACAACAAGAACTGAAAAGAAGGCGCGGTGAATACAAGAAATATATTACAAATAGCGCATCCCTTAACACATTTTTCTCCAACGTTGAACAACACGACTACTGATTCAGTTTAGAACGTGCTAAAATCATTAAATTTAAGTCAAATTAATCTCGATGCTGACTCTTTGAAGCAGCACTCATCCCAAAATCCAACACTATCAAACAACGAAATAGTTTCTATAAATAATCCCCGCTAATTAGCAAACCAATCATGGTCGAACAAGTATTAACATCACAACCCGGATAACCATCACATTCCACATCTATTAATAAATATACATTAAATCTATTAACATCCCAGCACTAATTTAAGCCAGATGGGAAAGCGTGTCTGTTATTTTACTTCCTTTTCCCTTCACCCATTTAAAAATTTTTCTCCATCTCTACTCTTTTCTACCACTTCCCTCTCCCCTTCATTTCATCTATACACAATGAATTAATAGTGTATATGTTATATTCACTATTGTATTTTATTATATCTCATTTCATTTTATTTTATTCCATTTTATATTTGATGCTCAACGGCATCAAATCTAACACCGTGACTTTCCAATTTTTTTTAATTTTATTTTA
>OY744553.1:30783591-30816091 GCA_963556195.1 Sepiola atlantica
ATCAAATTAAAAGCTGTTCCATTAGAAACGCAATTTAAAATCAATAAACTGCGCCAGTAGAGAAGCGGTCAGCGGTTTGAACAATAAACGCCATTCGATGCTAATCAATTCTTTATTATTCATTAATAGTGTCCAGAGAGAAGACAGTATTAGATTTTAATGAAGCGTACATTTCGGCGGGAAAATAAAGTGAAATTAATGTTTGTAAATGAATTCTTTTGTTTCGATTAATATGAATTCTTTTTTTTAATCTGTTTTTTTTTTCTTACTTTTGCCATTTATGGTTTGCCTGCAGAATTTAAAGGCAAAAAAACGCTGAACAATAATCTAGAATAAAACATTATATATTAGAGTGTTTGAAAAGTTATTACATACCTTTTAAATGTGTATATTAATCTGTCCATGTTAGACTGTGTATCGACCATGCAGAAGTGACCATTTATGGCTAGCCACTGTATCGTAATATAACGTAAGCGGGTGTTCTCCCATCTTAGGCTTCAACAAATATGCCTCGTCAGTGTTCTGTCTGGAGTACTGTTCAGTTTCAAATTGCTCTGGGGATAGTTCGTCTCAGAGTGTCTTTTAATGCTTTCTTTCTAGTAGCAGGAAAAAAGCATCACTTAACAAAAAAAAGAAGTTTTTATTTACTTGTCGGGGCTAGTTCACGTTTTCATTGCAAGTTACAGCAATGCACATGTAGATGGACAGTAAATTTGAGCCCATTCATGTAGGGATGGTGGACATCGAATAATACGTTGTAAACTTAATAAAAAGAATTGATCTCGTTATTTAGCGACGTACTTCCTCTGATGACGTAATATCCTGCAACGTTAGCATAACACGAGTCTATTAACTTCTTATTGAATTTCACATAACTCTAACGATATACTTACTTTAACCTCGTGTGAAGAATAACTGTTTTCAACGTTATTTCTACGCCCCCGTCGTTAATTGTTTTATATTAAGGGACAACGTAGGTGATCCTAGTTCATGCTTTTCTACGTTATGTTATACAATAGAGGAGTCAGTGTGATTTTCCGATCCCTAATTTACAAGCTACTCATAACACAGTTGATTAATTAATCAAAGGACGTATGTGGTGTCCCAATCGTCTCATCGACTTTTATGTGTCCTATAATGATCGTGTATAATCGTTTGCCCATCTCAAATTTGCAATCAGAAATTGGATCGGCAATTCATCTAATAATTAACACGTTCCCAAGGATGTATATTGTTTATTAAAGTAAGTTCGTCATTGGAATGTGAACAAACACGACACATAGTAACGCATCGCGTTCTTAAACAATAATTTAACTACAGTCAGGAGTTAGGCACAAGGCCAGTTTTTATCTTACTTCCACAAGTAAAATGTGACCCAAGGTCGGTTCGGGAAAGTGGGGTTTGGCTAAGATGAAAGTGTATTATCTCTTCCGATGGATACTGCACCCCATAGACTGGTATTGCCTTGGCCTTCGGGGCTTGATTTACGCCGGCCTATGGGTCTGTCCTGTGCAGTTCTAGGAGGTCACACCTCCCAAGCTTCGCCTCCCCTCTTTGGGGAGGAGTAAGTTTATAGCTTACTACCTGAGGCGCCCCTACCGGGGAATGCCGACGGGGCTGCCCAGGCAATTTTTAAACCACACTTTCCCGACCTGACCTTGGGTCACATCTTTCCTTGTGGGAGTAAGATAAAAACTGGCCTTGTGCCTAACTCCTGGAGAGGAGTAAATCAATACATCCCCAAGTCAGTCCGCTCGCTTTCAATTCCGCATGTAAAACTGATGAATTCCGTCTGATAAAATGTATTGCCTGATATGATTTCCGTTAAGTGTTGCTTCCACTGCTGACTTATTACTAAAAAAAGTAACCATTTTAATTCTGCTACCTCTTGAATACCTTAACTCCTGTTTACGTTTCGAATCTCTCTACGAATATAATTCTAGCAATTAATTATAAGCTGACATATCGTACAATAGTTAACAGTTGGTTTCTAAATCTTTCTACATCCGCACTGTGTTTATTATAACTCCCAGAACTATGGTTATTGACACAACTTAGTAAAGAACTTAGGTAACTGGGCAATCCGTTTCGTCCGTGCCAACGTTGTCTGGATAAGCTTCAGTAAGCTTTTCTTTGTGCTGTGTTTAATTTACTTTGAGCGTAAGAATAAATACAGAAATTCTAAATACATGTTTATTTTTACACTATAAAACAACAGTAAATATTTACTTGAGTTTGAACAATCTTTTTGTGTTTTTTCTTGACAATATACATGTATACAGCTATAACACTCTACCACGTCACATTCTGCTCTTTCTGCAGATTTAGTGAAAATAGAAAGATATGAAATAACTATACGCTACTACACACAAACGACTCGTTGCATTAGTTTGACTGTCGAGACACGAAGCTTTGACTCTACTTCTAGTGGAAAATTTCAATCTACGTAATTATATCCAGACATGGAAAGTTCCGATTCTAATCTTAGTTTTACACACCTGTGATAATATATTATTATATTGTCCTTTAGCTTTTATTAATCATTATGAATTAGGATTTATTTCATAACAAGTGTAACATTTTGTAAAAATAATAATAAAGTAAGGAATGAAAAAGATGGAACCAAGTTCTTGCCACTGATGGTTTTACGTGGTATACTTTTCTTATGTGACACCGTATTCAATGTAATGGGGTCTTTGCTACTGGATCGTTATGAGATAGTAATGCTTTCTCCAAAAATACCGATTCCTGGAACAATATGCTGGCTACTAAGATGTTCCCCGTGGTAAACCTTTTCCAGCAACATCGTTTTCAATACTGATCTGTTTTTGTTTAATTATCCTATACTTTCGAGTGCTAAAACGCATCTGAATGTTTTTCTTATAAAGCTTGTGATTGATAGAAGACAAATCACGACGCTCACGTGTTGACACTACGCATAAATCCACTTTTTTACACGTGAACTTGGGTGTGTTTTCATCGGGCAGATCCTCCATTAACAGTGCTTTTATTAAAGGCTTTATGTTTGTGTAATAAATCACGGTGTGACTACATCCTTAAAGATTACAACATAGTGGTCTCCAAATCTTATGTAAACTTGTACTTATACTAAACAGCCCCTAGAATAATTCACTTTGTTCATTCTGTTGATTTTTCCTAGACTTTCGACCAACAATATTTATATTTCATTAACTTTTATCCTCGACTGACTATTAGCCTTGATAAATGGTAACACAACTAAAAAAATAATATTTTATAAAATCTAAATCTAATACAAGTGCCTTGTGAAATGAAAAAAAAAACATTTGAAAGCGTTCGTCAATTAATGGACATTTAATTGGTCCTTGATTTTTTATGATATTTGAACGAAACTGTTGTTGTATTTTTATATCATCGATGTTTGACGCCTATAATATTGAACGTTTCTATCAATCGCTTAATCACAGTTAATTTCGAAGTGGTTAAGAAAGTGATCTAATTTTCAAAACGAGAACAGTTTTTAAACTGATTATAAAAATAATTGGTTCTATTTAGTCATTAACCTGGAGTAATTAACGCCTCTTTCTTTGAAAAGGTAAAATACAGTTTAGTTGATAACGTATTTTATTTGAATTACATTGGGAACGTCGGCAGGTGGGTGAATAGATGTCAGTTTTATATAAGTTACTACAGACTCATAAGTAATTGTAGATATAGCTGCTACAACATAAGGTTTCACTTTTATTACATCATATGAGTGTAAAAAGTGTTAAAATTGCAGTATAGTTTACACTCTATAACTCGTAAATAAAAAAAGAGTTTAAACACATTGATCTAACATTGATAGCAATGCGAATTGGAATGCGAATTGGAATGCGAATTGGAATGCGGATTGGAATAAACGCATTGAAAATACTGCCAAACCTGCTGCAAAGAAGGTAAACCCTTCTACCGAGTTAGAAACATTATCACATCGACTAGTATTTCATATCTTTATAAAGCCACCATTTGTGCATGCATGGAGTATTGTTGCCACATTAAGGCGGGTGTTCCAACAACTAATCTCTCACTCTTACACAGAGTGCAAAACAGTTTCTAACCAAGTAGGTAACGTCTTGTCTAAAAAGATCCAGTCCTAGTCCTATCGCCAAAATATATAAATATATATAAGTTGTATTATGTATGAAAAATATAATGATATCTTTTTTATTGCAGGTGGCGGTGTACGAGTGAGAGTGAGTGAGCAAGGATGACACGCAGGAGTTGACGGAGAAAAAGAGAAGAAAATTGAAAAACATGGGAGAAACTACATCACATACAGTTTAAATTTAGCAATATAAAAAGCAAAGCGTATTTTTAAAAAACAATTAACAAAATGAATAAAAAAGTAAGTACTAACATGTGTTTCATTAATATTTTGTTTCATATTTAAACTCATATTTTAATTATTTTTTTGTTTGTCGAAGTTAAGTAGATTATTCCTTTACTATATAAGAACTTAAAAGGTACTATCATTATTATGGTATTATTGCTAATTAACACCCCTAACTTAACCATCCCCACCTAAAACGAAAATAAGATGATACTTTTTTAGGCGATTACATGTGAACACCCTGAACAACTTAAAAAAATCGTAAATACATTATTTCAGAACGTAGATTAGGTGATCATTTTCTCATGAAAATTATCGAAAAATTAGACCCATTTAAGGGATATTCTAGCGTTTCAGGTCCGTTAACTAATAAATACTCAGGGAGATACATTCTCGGCCTTTTATTTAGAGAGGAGTACATTTTTAAGCAATTATGTGTTTTTTACCACATTGCTAGTTGGACTTAGGGTTAGTAGTTAACAAATTCATGAACCGCCTTAAAAAATTAAGATGACCTAGAAATGTTGATTTTTTTACGTTAAATGTATATACAAAACTTATTCTGAACTCTAAATTCTAAAATAAATGTTTGGTACTTTTTTCTACCAAGTGATTCTGTGAATTCACACATAATCGTTAACAAAAAGTAGCATCCAATTTTATAAGGGTGATTTAGTTGAAGGCGTTATTAATTACGTGTTTTCCTAGTCATTTCTTCCTCAGCAGGGAATAGTTATACACAAAGTCTGTTTTTAATGTTGAGAATACAGCGAGCCAAAAAGGGGCCCTCTGGATCGGAATATAAAGTAATATTTGATTTCTCCTTATTGACCAGGGACAGAATTATTTATTTGCTAAAAATATCACATATATTTTGATAAATCAGGCTTAAGGATGTTGTTTTTGTTAAAAGTTTATATACAAAGGAAGTTCTCGCCCAAAACAAAAAATAAAATTGTTATTTAATTGAGAACGCTTTCTTATAATAAAACTTATAATGTGTCTGATAAGTAACATTTGTATTGTTAAATAATAAGTACGATATAGTTAAGTTCTTAACAAAAGCTAATGTTTACATAACTTATTTTTTAATTTTTGATTAACTATTTTTAAATGTAATACTTATAATCTCGTTTCTTCTAGATTGAACATAGTCCATTTAATTTATTTACGAATAAATGTTTGTGTCTGTAGAATTAAAATAATCATTAATGAATGTATCATTTATTCGTGATTTTTTAGTCCATAAAAAGTATTTCCATAAATTGTTTGTCAATAATAAACTTATTCTATGTCAGATATTAAATTTATGTCATAAACGTTAATACAAAAAAAGCTGCCCAAAAAACGATTTAGAAAAAAATATCGAGTGAAACAGATTATTCGGGGTAGAAATTATTCTCCGGCGGCAGATTCGTCGGAAAGGCTCATATATATAAGATCGCAAAAAATCAATAAAATCCTATCACACGAAAGGAAATTAGTGTGTCTACAATTTACCAATGTGTATTTTTTTGATTTAGGAAAATTAGGAAACGGAAAATTCGGCAACGGTAAATTAGGTAATTTTGGCAAGGTAAGAAAATAAGGAAACTATATGATAAATATCAAGTAAAGATTTATTTTAAGACCGTTTTGTGGGAGATACAGTTCTAAATAAGGACTAAGCCCCTCCCCATAAATAATATTTTAAAATATATATTTTGAAATATTTGCTGTTCTTTTAAAGCAAATAAAATCGACGTTTCTAAGTATTCGTTCTAAGAACACGGTTATTGTATTATCTTTTCCAATTATTTTATTAATAACAAAAATAGTGAATAAAAATCATATTGCCTAATTTTCTCTTGCCTAATATACGTTGCCTATTTTTCCGAAGCCGCATTCGCCGTTGTCTAATTCTCCGTTGCCTAATTTTCAGTAGACCCTGTTTATAAGTTATTAGTTAGAAACAAAAAAAAATAACATATCCGTTGTTGATACATTTTATTCCAGCGCCAAAAAACTGACGTAAACAAATTATTAGTGTAGTTTTAAAAAAATAAGTTTATATATTTCATGTTTACCTCATACGTGTTGGTCATTTTAGGAAAATGTTTTCTATAAGAAAAAGCTCCGAATATCGGAATTTGTTTACATAAACGACCTTACGCCGACGCCATTTAATGAACTATTCCGATACGTTGGTCTATAGTTGTGTAAGTGATTAATTGTCATGTTGTTGTGACTGTGTTTTTTTCGGACACCTCGTCATTGGAATGGGAATCTGTTATTTAGGACATGATCGGTAATTTTATAAGAATCGAGAAAATGTTCGAATCGTCCTATCACGAGTTGATAAGCTAAACATCTCAATAAGGCGGGTATGCTATACAACTGAAAAAGAGTTGATATTCTATACATCTAAAAATGGTTGATATGCCATAAATCTTAAAAGGATTGCTATGTAATCAATCTGAAAACGAGTCATATGTCATTAATCCTGGAATTATGATCATGCAATGAATCTGAAAAGAGTTGATATGCCGTAACACTGAATGGGGATTTATATGCCATACGTATGAAAAGAGTGTGTATGCAATAACTCTGAAAAGAGGCGATACACTACAAATTAGAACAGGGGTGATATGCCATATATCTGAAAGGGGTCGATATGTTATGATGTTGAAGAAGTATCATGTGCCATGTATCTTAAATAGGTTGATATACAATTTATATTTAAAAAGTTAGTATGCATTAAAACAGTAAAAGGGTTGATATTCCATATAACTGAACACCTTTGATATGCCATTAAACTAAAAAGGATCGATGTGCCAAACATCTGAAAACGGTTGCTATGCCATTAAACTAAAAATGATCGATGTGACATACATCTGAAAACATCGCTATGTCATTAAACTAAAAAGGTTCGATGACCCATACATCTGAAAGCCTTTTCTGTGCCATTAAACTAAAAAGGGCTTGATGTACCATACATCTGAAAACGGTTGATATGCCATTAAACTAAAAAGGCTCGATGTGACACACATCTGAAAATCTTTGATATGCAATTAAACTAAAAAGACTAGATGTGGCATAAATCTGAAAACGATTGATATGCCATTAAACAACAATGCTCGATGTGACATACGTCTTAAAATCTTCGATATGCCATTACACTAAAAAGAATCGATGTGTCATACATCTGAAAACGGTTGCTATGCTATTAAACTAAAAAGATTCGATGTGCCATAAATCTGAAAACGGTTGATATGCCATTAAACAAAAAAGGATAGATGTGACTTACATCTGAAAACTGTTATGTACTTCCACTAAACATGTTCGATGTTCCATACATCTGAAAACGGTTGCTATGCCATTCACCTAAAAATGATTGATGTGCAATACATCTGAAAATGGTTGCTATGCCATTAACTTAAAAAAACGATTTATGTGCCATACATCTGAAAACAATTGCTATGCCATGAACTAAAAATGGTGTATGTGCTACAATCCTGAAGAGGATTAATATGCCATATATCGTCAAAGGGTCGACATGCCATACGTTTTAAGAGGAGTGATATGCTATTAATCTCTAAGGTCGATATGACATACATCTTAAGATGACTAATATTCCATAAATCTGTGAAGGAGTGATATGACATAACTCTTAAAACGGTTGATAAGCCGGAAAATTAACAAGGGTTTATACGCCATTAAGAAAAGAGGGTTGATATATCATGAAACTAAAAGGTGTTATACGCCACAGATCATAAACTGTGTCATATGCTATAAAACTGAAACGGGTATATATTCTATAAGACTAAAACGGTTGATACGCCAAATATTGAAGAAGATTGATATACTATAAAAGTGAACATCTTTGATATGTCACAAAACACAACATTTCTTTATTCAGACTATTATTCTCACCATGGATGTTATTCTCACACTGTTTCTGTGGACCGGATCATGGCGCAACGGATACATAGCTCGTGTTAACTTCAATTCTAAATAAAAGTATTCTCGAGATTAAAGTACAATCATCATTAAAGCCTATAGAGATATAGAATGAAATATAAATCACTTATTCGGCATTTCTACAATGGTTAGGGTAAGGGTTAGGGATTTTACAAGGTAATGGTTGACAAAACGAGAATAATCTACACACGTGAATGAATATTGGTAATAATTCTCACTATGGTGCGAAGTTCCTTATCACCTTACACATGAAACATATTATCATAGCACGATATACCAAACTTTTGATGAATTGATTATTCTCAGTCGAGGGAAGAATGAATCCCAGCCTATATATAGACCGGAAAAACGTCGGTTTCTGCAAATAGTTGTAACGATAGTGTACATTGACATCAAGGCTAAACCCCAAAAATAGGTTAATAATTATTATCAGTGTTCTCCCATTGTATATTTCAATGTTGTATTAAGATAATGTTTCCGTTCTGACGAGGTTTTTTTCCCCACGAGTGGGTTGTGTTTCTTTGTTTTTTTCATTTTGTAAAGACATTTTAATTTGAGAATTTTTCTTCTTTGTAGAGTTTTCTGATGATCTTAAAGTGTTTCAGAGACGACATTGATATAATAATATTGTTTGGATCACCTCCAGTGAAACCGGCCGTAAATATAACGGGAATGTTTTGATTTTAAATGTGAAAAATTAAAATAAAAAAATAAACAAATAAAAAAGCTCTGTTTTTACTAGTTGGCAATTATCGAGCTCAATCTTTTTGTTTCGAATGCTAATTAAAATGTACTGATAGTATATGCTAATACATATTTTGTCATACTTCATATATATATATATATATATATAAGTACGTTTATTGATTCTTGAATGTTGTCATTTTTACTGGTAGCGAGTTGCTGATATGTTTCAAATGAGCTATCCAGCAGTGTCAGAAAATCATTTTATGTCTAGATTTAGTCCAAAAAGGTGTATTTGACCCAAAATGACCAAATATGGTCATTTGGGCCCAGGCCCCCCAAAAATTGAAATTTCTGTTTGTTCTTTTTTCACCAGAAGCGATTTGCTAATACGCTTCCAACAAGACCTCAACCACTATCAGAAGATCATTTCATGTCTAAATTATGTCAAAAATGGTATTGTTGGTCCAAAACGCCCTAATATGGTAGTTTGGGCCCAGACGCCAACAAAGGATGTTTATTTAATGTTTCTTAATCTATCACCAAGAGTATAGTATTCCGCTTCTAACGAGGCAATCAACCACTAGCAGACGATCATTTTAAACCAAAATATGCCCCAAACAGTGATTTTTCTCCAATATGCCCAAATAAAGTAATTTGAGCCCAGACGCCAAACTATTGAAATATTTTAAATCTTTCATTTTCTATCACCAAGAGAATGCTATTCCGCTTCTAACGAGCTCTCAACCACTATCGGACACTACTATTTAGTCAAGATATGTAATTTATTCCCATATTTGGCATTCTGGGCGCAATGTGGACCGCCCCCAACTCTTTAGGGAAGTCCCCCTACTTTTATAACTGTCCTGCCGGCCCTGATATATATATATATATATATATATATATATATATATATATATATATATATATATATATATATATATATCGCCAATGAATGCGTGTACATAAAATATTTACCATTGTTGTTTTTTTGCGAATACCTCGTGGACTTAACAGAAATAGCATCGGGTTACAATCTGTTAAATCAAAAACCATGTGATTATAGTGATTTTAGTGATGAGGACAGGCACTAGGTAGTTCACCGTTATTAGAGAATATGTGTTCTATTTATCACGTGAGCCGGTATTACTGAAGTGTTCTCGTTTAGATAGACTTGTTATCGTTGAGGACTTCTATGCACTGGTTGATAAGTATTCGGAGACTTGGAAAGTTCTGGACCAGAAGGTGATTGGCTCTATAACAGTAAGAATTTCGCTTACGAAACAAAAATTCGCCTAATTAGTAACAATTATAAGCTTACTTTTGATATAATTTTCGATGTTTGAGTTGTACAACATATGATATCAAATTTATCATCCATCGCAGCCATCTTGATCTTTGTCAAACTTCTGAAGCAAACGATATAAAATCTTTAAAAAAGCTTTAAAGAATCCTTAAATTCAAAAACTATGCCAGTCAATAGAAATTTCATTTTCTTGCGTGTGTTGAAAGTTATTTGTTGTAAATTTTTCACTTTTTTTCATCCTATTTACTGTACTGCACAATCGCCTTTGTTGCTAGATTGTTTAGACTACTGTTCTCATCTTGGATGTTATTCTATTGTGAGAATAATATACGAGATAGGTACATAAGTCCGAATAATCCGAATAATAAAAATGTCCACTTCTTCCGATGTTGAGTTTTCTAACTTAATAACAAAAGTATTAGATATAAGAAAGATTCCGCTTATTTTCAGCTAAAACCGGACAAAAATAGCCACATTGTCAACCACTCGACGTTAACTGAAGCCGTTGAATCTCTTCCCATCATTGGCCGGTTTTCAATCCGAAACTTTTAACGTCATTTCAAAAATGTCTGCCAAGTAATTGAAACCAACTCGACACGTGCTGGGTCCTTTAGAAACAATATTCAATTTAAAGATCTTTGGATTGCCACCAACACGTCAAGTGAGACCCGGGCTTCGTAAAAGGACGGTAACTGGCCGGAGCATTGTTAGCGGGAAAGCCTGCTGGATACGAGAAACGATGAGGTTGCAGGTTGGAGGAAGGCGCTTGTGTAAAGTCCACTTGTCGTTGGCTCCTTGCCATCGATCAATAATTTCGACAGTGTTCAGAGATGATTGAACCGGCTTTGGTGGTTCAACGATCCGATTGATTTAGATTGAAACGATTGACGTAATAATTGAGATTTAGAACGGATAGATGCTCAAGCCAGCAATAGCATTGTTGGATGCGAACGCTAACACTGCATTATTAAAAAATATTGCCCTGTTCATTATTTTCTTATTTAGCAGGTGTTCAAACTAAAAGTGTTGCCTAGCGTCTCTTTACTAGTATAAAAAGCGTTGGGTATATTATTTTAACGTGTATGATGATATTTGATTCTGATTAGCTAAATGCTTTCTAACTATCGTTTTACTCTGCTCTTTGAAATAGAACACATTGTTCACTTTAGTTTATTTCAATAAATAGTTATTCCTGCACAGACGATTGTTAAAATGGAAATATATTGAATAATGCCTTCAGAAGAAAAATAAACTGTACAAGCATGAGTTGTTGCAATGATGGTAATGTTTCTGAAATTGTAAACTCTGTTATTCTGGCTAGTCATTTGTTATTGTTGCACTATGATTGTTGAAATAAAAGTACTTTGTTTCAGTAGAAACTACATATTCCGACCTACAAGATTAGTAAAATTTACATTTTTTAATTATGCGCTTAAAAACAAACATCGTTACTAACTTTGCTTACTGTATTTTCTTGACGTTTCTATTGTACATTTCGTCATTCTTCAATATGATATATTTAATTGATTTCTTCCATACCAGTTGATTTATATAGCAGAAATATTTTACATCAAACCATTTTAGATGCGTAAAGAAAAAACTTATTGTTCACATGAGTAATTACCATGCTATATATGAGTACTACAGTGGGAGATTAATAAGATATATTGAAATACAGGAATGCAATAAAAAGTAATTCACAAAACGAATCAAGTATTGTGTCATTATATTCAGAAGAAAATATGATTAAATAAAAAAACAAATAAAAAAATAGTGAATTGGAAAAGGCTTCTACTTCGCTTTACTTTCAATTTTAAGTTTTCTAATCAATCAATGCTTTGAAATTAACAGTCATTTTTTTTTAAATACCAGAACGTCTGATGTTTCTTCTTCGAACAACAAGAATGTGAATTGATAACCGCTAAGACAACATCGCGGATAACTTCTATAATAAGGACGTTACAAAACGTGTGTTTACTTTTCTGAAAGAAAAATAACATAATACTAGTCAACTCTGATGATGCATTTTATTTTATTCCGAAAAAATGAAGATTAATCTTAAAAATATATATATAAATCTTGCACTTGAAGAGATTCTGTTTTCAGTTTAAACATTTCTAATCTACGTTTCCAAATGAACGACCTGCATGCGTATCTCTCTCTCTCTCTCTCTCTGTCTGTATGTGTGTCTTTCTCTCTCTCTCTCTCTGTCTGTATGTGTGTCTTTCTCTCTCTCTCTCTCTCTCTATATATATATATATATATATATATATATATATATATATATATAGTCTCGGAAGTTTCTCAACCATTAAAACTATATATAAAAAAAACAAAAACACCTTAAGTTAAGTCGTTCAGTGGAAAATCACTCATGTAAATCAATTTAATTGTTGCAGTTATTATATTAGTTTGCTTCTAACATTATTTTAGGGATCATCAGTGGTTTACCATGAAAAACTGTTTCGTGAATTTAAAAAAAAACAGTATTTAATTTCATGGCTTCCCAGCAGTGTTGATCAGACTAATATATATATATATATATATATATATATATATATATATATATATATATATATATATATATATATATATATATATACATATATATATATATATATATATTTATATATATATATGTGTGTGTGTGTGGGGGTGTATTCAATACAATTGTGCAAACTTAGCGAATAAAAAAAGTGTTTTTGTCTGGCTTCACAAGAATCAATTGCAATTGGTGAGGCGAGGCGTCAGGCAAACAGCAAGTCAACTATCTATATCGGATTAACACTGTCGCCTAAAATTAATTTGGAAATGGGTTATCCACTCTAGAATAAAAGGTAAACAGTGAGTGTTTTTGGTATAGATCATCAGAAGTAATAATATAAAATTATATACAAGAAATTAATTACTGATTTTATCATATGATTTTACAGGAATATTAGAGTAATATATCTAGGTACTGGAATAAATTCCTTTATATATATATATATATATATATATATATATATATATATGTATATATATATATATATATATATATATATGTATATATATATATATATATATATGTATATATATATATATATATATATATATATATATATATATATATATATATATATATATATATAGAGAGAGAGAGAGAGAGAGAGAGAGAAAGAGATCTTAAATTAAGATCATTTGTTTAAGCGCCAATAATTCTACTTAACAACAGTTTGTTTTTGATGGTTTCTAAGACGATATGTTTTTATTAATATCAATTGTTCATCAGCACAGCGTGTTGACACAACAAATAGAAGTTAAAAGTCAGCATCGAGACCATAGGTTATAACACACACAATTATACAGAACATTCGATAGGATGATAGTACTAGCGGTATGGATGAATCAGAACGGTACAGATTGATTAACAAAAAATGTAATTCATAAAGGTATATCACGGGACTCAATTGAAAAAAAAACTGATTTGTTTTTGAAGTACAGGAAAAGATTCTTAAATGAAGAAATAAAAAAAAGCATTTATTTTTTATATAAAAGTAAACTTAGACGGATGATTCACTTTCTATAGAGAAATATGCATATATATATATATATACATATATATATATATATATATATATATATAAATAAATATATATTATTGTATATACATATATATGTATATATACACATATATATATATATGTATATATATATATGTATACATATATGGTCTAGCCGCACTGAAGAACTGCGATACCGCGAAACAGTCTGTATGTGGATGACTATATGAAGTTTCCTCCACGGGTAGAGCTTATTTGTAAGGATATAGTCAACTGCCATTAGCTTTAAGGCATAGCTCATTAGGTAAAACTAATTGAAGCTCCGGTACTTGACAATGGTTACATTGAGATATTACTTACATTCAGTCAGTGTCATAAGATAGTGCAAGGGTAAGAGCGCGGACTGTCAGCTCGACGGTTGAGTTTCACTCCCGGCTTGTGGAACTAACTGGTCTAGCCGCAGTGAAGAGCTGTGATACAGCGAAACAGTCTGTACGTGGATGACTATATGAAGCTCCCTCCCTGGGTAGAGCTTAATTTGTAAGGATATAGCTAACTGCCATTAGCTTTAAGGCATAGCTCAGTAGATAAAACTAATTCGAGCTCCTGGCACTTGGCAATGTTTACATTTAGATATAAAAGAACAGTTAGAAGGAACATTCACATTGTTTACCTCCCACAGCGGTAAGATGTGACACAAGGTCGGAAAGTGGGATTTGAAAAGCCAGCACCCGAGAAATTGAGCACTCTGCCGTACAAAAATGCGTGGGCAGCCTCGTCGGCATTCCTCGGTAGGGGCGCCTCAGGTGATTTACAATAAACTAACCCCTTCTCAAAGGGTAGGAAGGCAAAGCCTGGGAGGGTGGACCTCCTAGAACTGCACGTGGCAAACCCACAGACAGGTGGAAATTAAGCCCCGAAGGCCAAGACAATACCGGTCTGTAGGGTGTAGTATCCATCGAAACAGATACTACACTTTGCTCTTAGCCAAAAGGCCGAGAAAGCACATTCACTATGGAAAACTATGCATATATATTCAGGAACGCATTTCTAAATGTTTACATTTTTGGTACGGCGTGTGTACGTCTTTTAACTTGTAGTTCTTTGGTAAAACAGGGGAACGTCTCTAAACTTTTAGTTCTTTTGTACAACAGGAGCATGTCTCTAAGTTTTAGTTCTATACTACAAAAGGGAAGTGTCGCTTTCTTTAAACGTTTAGTTCTTACTTACAACATTGGCGTGTTTCAAACTGTTTGGTTTTTGGCACAACAGGGTGTTTTCTCTAAACGTTTAGTTATTTGGTATAAGAGTTGCGCGTCTCTAAACTTTTACTTATTTGGTACAAAGAAAGGCGCGTTCTTAACCTCAAATGCTTTTGCTACAACAAGGTCGCGTCTCTAAACTTTTTTTTTTGTACGACAGGTGTGCGTTTCTAGTTATTAGGTAAAACAGGGGCGCGTCTGTAATCTTTTACTTCTTTGGGACGACATGGGTGCGCCTCTAAACTTGTATTTCTTTGGTATAACAGGGGCGCGTCACTAAACTTTTAGTTATTTTATACAACACGGGCGTGTTTCTAAACTTTTAGTTATTTGGTACAACAGGGGCGCAACTCTAAACTTTTGTTTCTTTGGTATAACAGGGGCGCGTCACTAAACTTTGAGTTATTTTATACAACACGGGCGTGTTTCTAAACTTTTAGTTATTTGGTACAACAGGGGCGCAACTCTAAACTTTTATTTCTTTGGTATAACAGGGGCGCGTCACTAAACATTTAGTTATTTTATACAACACGAGCGTGTTTCTAACCTTTTAGTTATTTGGTACAACAGGGGCGCAACTCTAAACTTTTGTTTCTTTGGTATAACAGGGGCGCGTCACTAAACTTTTAGTTATTTTATACAACACGGGCGTGTTTCTAAACTTTTAGTTATTTGGTACAACAGGGGCGCAACTCTAAACTTTTGTTTCTTTGGTATAACAGGGGCGCGTCACTAAACTTTTAGTTATTTTATACAACACGGGCGTGTTTCTAAACTTTTAGTTATTTGGTACAACAGGGGCGCAACTCTAAACTTTTGTTTCTTTGGTATAACAGGGGCGCGTCACTAAACTTTTAGTTATTTTATACAACACGGGCGTGTTTCTAAACTTTTAGTTATTTGGTACAACAGGGGCGCAACTCTAAACTTGGTATAACAAGGGTGTCTCTAAACTGTTTGTTCTTTGGTTCGACCGGGACGCGTCTCTAACGTTTTAGTTCTTTAGAACAACATGGGTGCGCTGCCGAACTATTAGTTCTTCGTACAACAAGGACGCGTCTCTACACTATTAGTTGTTTGCTACGACAAGGGTGCGTCTCTAAAGAGTTCGAGAAGAATCAGATGAGAAAAGGGGGAAGAGAGGGTTGGGGGAGGGAATGAAATAATCGGAACGAGGGAAAGAGAGACGGCTACAGAAAGGAAGAGAGATTGATATTTTTTTATTAAGATGTTACACACACACTATTTAATTTCTACTACTTTTATTTTATCGCCCCGGGCAACGCCGAGTGACCCTGCTAGTATATATATATATATATATATATATATATATATATATATATATATATATATATTTACATATATATATATATATATATGTATATATATACAGGGTGGACCAAAATAAGGGTCCTATCTTTAAATTTGAATAACTTGAATTTGAATAACTTCCACAAAATAAAAGTTAAACTCACCAAACTTTATGTGTGTGTAGACTGACCCTTCCGAGATTTTTTGAAATAAACAAAACAAATTCTAGCCGAAAAACACTTCTTAAAACTTACAAAAACTAAAGTATTGTTTTTTACACTGTTTTGAGTTTTTTAAGCAAAAATAATGTTTTCTAAATGAGGGTACGTTCCTTAGGGCTAATACGGCTCATGCTTGCTTCGGAAGGGGTCCTTTACTTATTCCAAAAAAAAAAAAAAAAAAAATCAATAAATAAAAAAGTTATGAATTTTTAAAAATAGGACCCTTATTTTTGCCCACCCTGTATATATATATATATATATATATATATATATATATATATACATATATATATATATATATATATATATATATATATATATATATATATATATATATATATATATATATTAAAATAAACATAGTTTGAGTATTCGACAATCGTTTCAAAATAAATAAATAACAATAAGGTGAAATAAAAAAGTAAACCCTAGAATTAAAAGATACAAAAAACTAAGAGAAATAAAAAAAGGAAACACACAAAAAAAAACAAGATAAGAGCCTAATGTAATAACATCCTACCACAAATTAAAACCTTACAGGATAAGCGTCAACATCATGTCGACGCATCTTCGACAGTCACCTAAAAAATCAGACATTGGGTGTGTGTGTTTTTTAATTACTCTTCATTTCCACCCTGTTTACTTTTTAATTTCCCCCTTCCCCTCTCCATCCCACTTACTCCCCTCTTTCCTTCCTGTTCTCTTTCCTCAATGAATGTTTGATGTGTATCTTTATATGCTCTCTTATACTACATTTGACTCAATTTTTAAAAAAAATTTATATTTGATTCTCAACGGTCTCAGATGTAATCACACGGCTTTCCAAATTTGAAATGTCCTTGTTTTTTCTTTCCTAATCTATTTGATCTGTCTCAAATATGTTCTGAGGTAAATATTGGAGTCTAACTCTGCCTTATTAGATCTCAGTTCATAATGGATGCTGATCGATAACATCGACATGCCAGTGTTGCAGATTTTGCGCATGTCTCTATGAATAAAAATAATCTTATATATATATATATATATATATATATATATATATATATATATATATATATATATATATGTATATATATATATATATATATATATATCATGGACTCTCCCGTCGATTTCGACGTATGAGGTCTTGACAACTCAAAATCTGTTTAGTCTTCGATAAATCTATCATGCTTACATTTACTCAATCGTAAATGGCATTTGAGTCCTGCGAGAGATTTGCAAATATTTGTAGTTGCACATATATATATATATATATATATATATATATATATATATATATATATATATAATGTGTGTGTGTGCGTGTGTATGTATTTACGACATAGAGCGTGCTTTTGTGTGTGTTTTTGTAATTCACCATTTTTTTAAAATTCTGATTGTTGATACATCCATAATTTAATTTGCACACATGGATTCTCAGAACTTAAAGACACACATTGTATAGTCGTTAAATTAACGAGCCTCTAAGAGAGAAAAGAGCATCATCTCAAGCGTGGATCAAACATAGGAAAGCAGATTCACCGAGATTACATCGCTGTCTTTACTAATCTACTCTGAGTCGAAGTACACTAAATTGAAGAGGGAAGCGATTTGAAACTTGCTAATGGCCGCTCGAAACGCTCTCAAGAATCTTCCCGTTTTTCTTCGTCGGTTAATTGCAACATAGAACAACACGACGTGGAGCTTTTCAATTAACGTTGGGTGTCCTTTTGATGTTTCCGTGGAGGCTGGCTGAAAGCTAACCCCCGAAGAGGAGTGGGTTTCTTAGCCCTACTGTGTCAAATAGCGGGGTTTGGCTCGAAAACGCTTTTGAAGTATACCAGCTGCGGTGTAAAACTAATGAAGTTTGTGGAACAAATTAACTCATGCGTCCTTCTAAGATCAAGAAGGACGAGTGAAGTTGAGAACGAATTAATTACTGTATGAGGATTATGATACGCTCACAAATTATATGAACACAGTTTAAAAGAGAGCACGTGTTTACTCGGAATGGGGATTTAGTTCTTACCCAAAAATGTGTTAAAAGAAATCAGTCGTTAGCTGTTACAGTCTTCTGTCATTAAATAAAGAAAACACCACGAAAAGAGTTTCGCTTATGTTTCTGATTTTTTTAAATATGTATTATTTGGGTTTTTCGGACCATCTTTCTCATGCGGGGTGTTATACTTCCACAAAATAAAAGTTAAACTCACCAAACTTTATGTGTGTGTAGACTGACCCTTCCGAGATTTTTTGAAATAAACAAAACAAATTCTAGCCGAAAAACACTTCTTAAAACTTACAAAAACTAAAGTATTGTTTTTTACACTGTTTTGAGTTTTTTAAGCAAAAATAATGTTTTCTAAATGAGGGTACGTTCCTTAGGGCTAATACGGCTCATGCTTGCTTCGGAAGGGGTCCTTTACTTATTCTAAAAAAAAAAATTTTTTTAAATCAATAAATAAAAAAGTTATGAATTTTTAAAAATAGGACCCTTATTTTTGCCCACCTTGTATATATATATATATATATATATATATATAATATTGATATAAAATGTTAGTTTGCTTGAAGCATTGCTGGAAATCTTAATATGTGTATAAGGAAAACTGAACGCAATGCAGGGAGCATGATTGCTGAGAAGCTAGAAAGAATAAAGATAATTAATAGAAAGAGAGGATTTTCTATTTATTTATTTTTCTAATCTAACATAAACAGCAAGTATTGTGTCAGCTGTGCCTGCTGTCTGGATGCTGATTAGAAACAATTTGATATTTAGGGAAAATCTTCCATTGGTCAAGAATAGACCAAAAGAAATGTCCGAATGTGTGGAATTTGCCACAATGGATGTCAGGTAGTCTCACTTACAGAAACCAGTCTCGCAGGAAATAATAAAATAATGAATTTAAAATTTCTTAAAATTATGTTCTATATATAAATATAGTGTTAAAAAAGGGTTTACTATGAAATTAATTCATTGTGTATTGTATGCTAATATACCTACTGTGTGTTGTAATAAAACACTTTTATTTGTTTGTGTATCCCTTTGCTATTTTATTTTTTAATATGAAGTCATTTGTTAATTAATTAGATATATATCTTCTGTTTAACTTTCTTTTAGTTGTTAAAGTAATAGTAGTATTTGTGCGTTTCTTAAGTTAGATTATAGAATTACTTAATTTGTTACTAATTATAGGCGTGCATATATAAAGCGTGGGCATCGGTAAATCATGTTTAATTTAGATTTTGAGTTTAATCGTAAAACAATAACAATCAAAAGGTGATAACTGCGACTAATACATCGTTAGATCTTACATCATAATTGATTCATATATTCAATCGGTAGAAGTCTATGCATTATATTATATCTCTTGTAGGATACACACTTAAGGCAGTTTATATTTACTTTAAGATATTGATGTTTTATTCCATTTTAGATATATACATATGTATGCACCACACTTACCCACATGCATATATATATATATATATATTTATATATATATATATATGTATATATACATATATATATGTACATCCACATATATACATGCATATAATTAATTTATTCATTTAAAAAAATGTTACATATTAATTGTGTTTCTACTTTATTTTATTTTATTATTATTTACTGTTTGTTTATTTATTTATATATATTTTACATGTAATTTGGAGTGGGAGTAAATTGATTATTTAACTAATTATATAGGGAAATAGGGGAATAATTTTAGTGGGATGGTATGAGTGAATTAGATTATTAAATTTGGTTGTTACTGGTTGTTTATTCATCATGTGACAGAGGGGCAATAAGATAAACATTTATATAGGAAGGCTACTAGAGTATTGGGTGTCTGGTGCTGGTAGTAGTGAATGGCCCAATATTGAAGTTAAGTAGCAATGAATTGAAAGGGGGAATAAAAAATTGAATTGGAATCAAAAATACTATTAAATACGAGGGTGTGTGAGTTGGTAAACGGGTAGATTATAGAATCCGTGACGTTTTTTGAGTGAGGGGTTTAATCTGGATATGAGGATCATTCCGTAATTATTAGGTCCCCAAAAGATGGAGATGCGGTTTTCGCGATGAGTAATGTTGCATATGGCTGTGCGTTTGTGGAACAAGGATATACGGACGTTCACATGTGCTTTAATGCGTAGGTGTAACGGTTTTGTAGATCTTCATATATATAATTTATTGCACTTACTGTAAGTTGTATGCACAATTGGTGTGGTGGCATAGTTCAATATTGGTCAGTGAGCATGGTTCGGGGATGGATATTATGTTTTTAGATATATGTTGGATAACAAAGTTTTCTTTGTGTATAGCCTTGTGAATAGCAGTAGTTATTGTATCACTCAGAAAAGGGAGTTTTAAAGCGCACGTATTAGAGAGGGTGCCGTGTCTGCGTGTGATGGTCTTATTCATGTGGGCTTTTATGGAAGAAGAGCAGTTATAAGTAAGAAAGGGTTGATGGAAGTTTTTCGTTTCTGCTATTTTGTCAGCAGTAGAAGAGCATTTGTTCTGTATGCGGGTGATCTCATTGATGCAATACCCTATTTAGGTGTTGAGGGCAGGGCAAAGAGAGAGAGAGAGAGAGAGAGAGAGAGAGTAACCCGGAATAGTTGGGGTGTGCTATGGGGAATAGGATGTGGGAGTCGATGTTGTTTAAATTGCTAAATATTTGGGTGGCTTCATCATGTGAGTATGTGAGGATAAGTATGTCATCTATAAATTTATGGAATTATAATATATATATATATGAGTAGCAGGAGCTAAATGGTGTTGATGATAATGTTTAGGAATCTGTGAATGTTAGTAGACCTTAGTCTGAAGACGTATAGGTCGTCAGAGGAAGATATCTGGTAAGTGATGAGGTCTATAGCTTGGTGTGCAGGTATTGAAGTAACAAAAAAGTGAAATAAGAAATAGGAAATGAATCAATTAATTATATATATGGATATATGTGTGTGTACATTGGCATGCATACATATATGTATATATATATATATATATATATATATATATATATATGTATGTGTGTGTGTGCATGTGTGTGCATACATATGTATATATCAAATATAGAACACAACATCTACAGCCTAAAGTAAATATAAACTGCCTTAAATATGTACCCTACGAGAGATATAATAATACATACACTTCTACCGATTGAATCTGATATAAGATCTAAGTATGGATCAGTCACAGTTATCCCCGGTTTCATCGTTATTGTTTCACTGTTTACATCCAAATCTACATTTAACTAGCTTCACCGAAGCTTAAACTTAATATATAAATGTCTCTAATTAGTAAAACATTAATTAATTCATAATCTAATGTAAGAAACCCACACATAATACTATTTATTTGATTACCAACGGGAAATTTTAAAAATATTTAATTAATAACAAATATAAATATTACTTTATATTAAAAACAAAAGAAAACGAGAAAAAAATACACAAAAAAATCAAAATTGTATTGTTACAACAAACAGTTGATTGATAATCATATGATACCTAATTATTTAATTTCATATTACACACTTATTTTTAAACACCATATCAATATATAGAATATACTTGTAAGAAAGTGTAAATGTATTAATGTATTATAATTAGAGAGACTGGTGTGGTCTAATCCTACTCCCTTGCATCTATTTTGAGGATTTCCACAAATTATTACTTTTTTGACAATTTTTGATAAAGGGGAGATTTTCCCGGGAGATTTTCCTGAAATAGCAAATGATTTTCAATCATAATCCGGGCAGCACTCACAGCTGACATCATACTTGCTGTTTATGTAAGATTCAAATGATAAATAAATAGTAAATCCTCTCCTTCGATTACTATATTTCTTATTTCTGGCTATCTGCATTGTCTTCAACCTTCTTAATGCATTTATTACACAATATTAATTTTAAGTTAATAATATTAAATTAGTTTCCATACATACGCTAGCGTTTCAAGCTTTTTCTCTCATCACTCTAGGGAATATTAATATCAGTAACCTGGGTAGAGAATCACCCTTGACTCCGCAAGCAAGCATCATTACCAAATGTCACCAGGCATTACAACGTCAATAATCAAATGTAAGTCCTATTTATGCGAACGGAGGCACATGTAAAATCTGTCTTAAGAGTATTCAACGAACGGTGTTGGAATATGCCATATAGCTACGTGACATTCTTTTTAAAACTTGGTCGAACAGGGCTCACTTTCAATACTTTAGAGGGGATTATACCAATAATATTTGTATTATATATATATATAAATATATATATATATATATATATATAAATATATATATATATATATATATATATATATATATATATATATACATATATATATATACATATATATATATACATATAGACAGACTTCGTATGTATTTATGTATATATATATATATATATATATATATATATATATATATATATATATATATATATACATACGAAGTCTGTCTAAACCGTATACGCCCTTAGGCAAGAAAAATATGTCAAATAAGTGACGGGGTTGAAACCCTGATTCCTTTCAAAGTAAGGTGCTTGTGCTTGCAAACACTTACCCACCAATCCATCTAATGCCGGAAACGCCTCTATAGATCTTCTTTTGGAATTATGTCTATCGACGCCGTCGCGTTAGATTTAGCAGGTATTTGGAGAATATGCGATGGGTTTAACAAAAATTAACGGGTTCTTCAACCGATTAAAAAATTGCCGCACATCAGTGGAGTGACCAGTCCTTTGGCAGGTCCCAAATTGCTCGGAGTGCAGATTTAGTTGGGAGGGTGTGAAAAATAATAGAATGCGGAACGCGACGGTGGAGATAAAAACCATTCCAAAAGAAGACTTCCAGATGTGTTTCCAGCAGTATATGGATCAGTGGGTTTAGTGTGTGCAAGCGCAAGAGGACTACTCTGAAAAGGATCGGTGTCCCAACCCCGTCACTTGTTTGAAATATTTGGTCAGGCCTAAGCTCGGATATCTTTTAGACAGGCTTCGTATATATAATGTATGCGTTGAGTAAGCTAATGAACAGTCGATTGTAACAATTTTTTGTTGACATACGCGACTTCCTAGAAAGTAGGGTGTAATAGAATAGAGGATGTTCTCATGACAAACGAAACGATATTATAGTACCACCAAAAAGGAGGATGGTTACATGACAAGAGAACATATACTACACTACATGCCCTAAAATAATACAATAAGCTAGTTCCTGTGAGGATGGTATCATAACGACAGCACATATACTACACTACACTACACTTAGCTACCTCAAAAAGAGGTAGTAATACCTGGGATAGTGATCTCATGACAACAGAAAATATAATAGTTACACTAACCCCGGAATTTAGAATTAAGTGATAATGAATTGATTTGATATAGTGTAGTAAACTGAATTGAGAATAGCACACACATGTTCGTAGCTAATGTATTTACGTATAAAAGATCATTCAGTTCTTAAAAACACATCCGTAACCGGGTACAGGCTTCTATCATTAACCTTTATTATTTTAATTTTATTTTAATCTTTTGCTTGACCAACACAGGGCATACTACCACTAAATCATCACGGGCTACTTTGATAGAGACTATATTTATAAGCAGGCAACCTGAATGGGGAGTTGGTCAGTAATATTTTCGTGCACATTACATATACATTTCTGCATGATGGCCCGGGAATCAGTGAGCAGGAACGATTTGACGAAAAACGTTATTAGACCAGAAAATCATCCGGCATCTACATACTTTTACAGTGAAGTGGTGGGATTTTGCTTCTAGTCGATTTGGTCAGTGGTATTTTCGTTGAGGAGGTATGCGTGCATAAGTTCATCGGAGCACATTTCGTGGAAATACTTGTAAAAAAGGGTAGGGATGCATCATTGCGGCGAAGCGACAGGCAATGAAGCTCCTGAACAATGTTTCTGTCAGTTGTCAGTCCTTGTATCATTTTGCTTAATAAGTCGGCTGCGCTTAAATTTAAAGCAGCAGTTTTTTTGTTTACTATTTTATTTTATGTATTTTTGAAGCTTAATTAACTATTTGAAATAAATGATTTATTAATTAATCTTGTTTTGTCAAAATCAGTTAATCCATTGTAAAATACATAGACTATCGGATATTTTGTAATTATTTGTATAGGTAGTCCCTCTCTACATGCCTCCCCACGAGGAAAGAGATGCCCACAAGTCAGTATTTACTGTGGGGTAAATCAAGCTCCCATAAACGCTAACTCTGAATCAAAAAAGAAATAAAATGTCCCTTAGTCTTTGAAGATTTCTCCTTCACTCACGTGTGGGCAGAAAGTCGAACTGTAGTATACGAAAATAACTAAACTTTGCACCTAATCAATTTGTAGAGAGAGTTACTTTGGATAGCGAGACTATTGAGATTGCCCAGAAGTGTCGTAAAAGTGGTGATAGCATTAGAGCATAGGAAGTCGCTGGTGCTAGAGTTATAGTAACCACCAAGATTAGACAGAGACAGTTCCTATTTACATGCATCTCCACAAAGGAAGAGTATACACATAGTCAGTTTTTATGTAAAACAAATCAAGCTTCCCAAACAGGAGCACACTGAATTGGAACAAAAATAAAATATCTGTTGATCTGATGCTCCATGTTTCTCACTCTTCTTTGTTTTTTAGTTTCACTTATCTCATTTTCATCTCAAATAGGGCACACTTTTTCAATTCCGAATTCCATTCGAATGTACTGGCTCTAGAATCTAATTGTTCTTTATTAGTTTTTACAGCTCCATTTTGTTTTTATGGATATATTCATGTTGTCCATACACCTGATGTGGTTTATGCTTTTTATCAGTGTCCACGAACTTTCATCCGACGTTGATATTCCTGAGTATATTATCGATGTGCAACATGGCTATGATAAACTGTATTTGTGATATAGATGATCCTAAAAAGATACATCCTGTTATTTTTATCTCTCTCAGGTGTTTTCTTCAACTATCAGTCCACGTCTTTATATAGGATGGATTATTTTGTGGGATATTTTGTACACATTTAAGCATTACATTATCTAAGCTCGGGGATTCTATCATAGGTTTTGTAGTCGAACATGGCTATGGTTTTTTTCCTCGCTCAGGATCTGCTGATGTACTTATAGATAATCATGTATCCCCTTGTCACTTTGCAGCATCTTTTCTGTTTTTCGTGGAGCAGACCACGGTTATAAAGAGAGTGGTAAGTATGTCCTCTAACGCGTGCCTTTAAAATCTGCCACATTGTTGGTAACCTAGTTATTCGTATGTAGTCCCTTAAGGGCTCCTTTCTAGCTGCGAATTTTATTTTACTACACAGTCTTTTTGTCATCTACGCTAGAATGCGTGTTTCGCGCATAAATTGTCTTAGTTGTTGCATGAGTTTTTCATGCATTGTCGTTAATTCTTTAAACTAGTATTGATAAATTCTATTATAGCCTGGTGCTTTCCATTTTGCCATATACCTTAAGGTCGTATAAAGTGTTTTTTAATTCTTATCGGTTTCTGTATCTTCTTTACTTGACTGAAAGTCTTCTTTCATGTTGTTCAGTCATTTGACATTTCTGTTTTGGTATTGTAGCTTATTTATATATTGCCTCAGAAGTTATTTGTTTTTGTCGGGTCCGATTGTATTATTTGTGTTCCTCCTCTTATTACATGTTGGTAAAACTGGCGACCTTTGTTTTCAAATAACCTATTTGTTTGTACTATACAGATTTGTATTAGTAATGTCTGAGTATTTCGTCTTTGTGGAGTATATTTTATGTTTTAGTTCTTCATGTTTCTTGTCTAGTATTCTTTGTTAGTCACGTTTTATCTCTTCCATCTTTTGATTTAATCTTTGTTGCTTATTTACCTCTTAAGGTTCTTTTTGTAGTGTATTCAACTGTGTGTCTAATCTTGTTTCCCATGCAGCCTTTATTGGTACACTTTTTTGACAACCCTGATATTTTACAACCCTGATAACTTATTTAGTACCTATAAAAATTAAGTTGTTTACGACTGTAATTGCCTTTTTAAGATATATTGTAAGTTTCTGTTCACCTGTAAAATTTTTAATTTTAATTTCTTCCATTTTTGTTCCTAAGCGATTGGAGCTTTTTTTCTTGTACATAAATCATGTGATATATTCTACTTCTGTTGCTAATTCCTCAGTGAGTTCTATTATTTTGAATTTATTTATCTCCAAAATTCCTGTAATGACGTTGTCTCGGTCTTCTATAGGAGAGGGTATCCTAACGTTATGTTACTTAACTTACCTTTCTTTTTAAATCTATTATTTCCAGCTCTTGGAACCATCTACTCTTGAGGATTTGCTTTGCTTAATCTGTAATCATTTGTTATGTTACATGTTAATCGGAAAACATATCCCATAGATGCTGTATACGATTCCAGCAGCGTCTTTTTTAATAGGACTCTGTTACCTTATCGATTTTTCTTTTGTGGCTCATTTCCTCCTGTTAGTTGTGTTTCATTAATTCTATTAAATATTATTCATATCTACATGTGTTCGGTCTGTGGTATTCTGGTAACTGCAATGGGAAGACCCATCATCATCATCATCATCATCATCATCATCATCATCATCATCATCATCATCATCATCATCATCATCATCATCATCATCATCATCATCATCATCATCATCATCATCACCACCACCACCATCACCACCTCCACCCCCTGCCCCACCACCACCATCATCATCATCATCATCATCATCATCATTATTATTATTATTATTATTATTATTATTATTATTATTATTATGATCATCATCATCATCACCACCAGATATAGTTTTCACGAGATATAATTAGTAACCGCTCACTAACAATACATGTTTTTGTTCCCGGTTGGTAGTTCTTTTTTCGCTGTCGTATTTAGTTTATTATTATATGACCTCCATCATGTCGGTGTGTTTATTATTGAACACCATCATCCATAGATTTTCAAAGCTATAGTCTTCTTTTGAGACACTTTGCGTTATCACAACAACCATTTATTATTAATTTCTTGCGGATAAAGGCCGTTGAAATTTTCTGAGAGTTCAGTAGCAATGTGCCTCCCAAGGTTTGTGTATTTTATTTACCTTTTCCCCAGGCGTTTACACATGAAGTACTGTGTGGTTTGTAAAAGCAAGCGAACAAAGGGAAGTGCACTCTGACCTACACAAAATGTTTGAGCATACCTTCATTATTCTTCGGTAGGGCCGTCTCAGGCGATCAGAAATACACTAACTCGTTTTCAAAGAAGAGAAACACCCTGAGAATGCAAGGGTGAACATAATGATACAGCTCAACAGAGCAGAGGTAAAAGAAAATACAACGACCCAGGCTCTGTTGAACTGATCGTCGAGGACGTTACTATCGACTGGGACGGACACACCTGCTCAAACTTAGCCAGGTTCATATATATCTTGCGATTTTTACTAGAGGTATGAATGATTTGAAGACGGTACACTTCCATCTCGACCAAGCCTTTAATCGGGTACAGTTGAGGGAGAAATCAAGATCAAAATGATGAGTATGTGTGTTAATAATCTCAGTGTTTAACCTTTCCAATATTTAACATTTCTCCCGACCATTCTATCGGTCGAATCTGGTGTCACCATCTTTTTTTATACTCATCAATACTTATCGACTTTTTGATCTGCTTGCCTTTTTCAGGAGCCTTATAGTAGATTCGGGAACTGTTCAGAAAATTGTAACCGTACAAGAACAAAGAAATGTAACCAGAAATACAGAGATGTTGTTTTAAGTGTGAAGGTTATATGTGTGATCTGAAGTAATTCTGTCTGAAAGTCATAATTTACTTGCCTCCACACAGAGGTAAGTTTAGATACACGTTCAGTTTTATGTGAAACAATCTAACTGACCAAAAGATGTACACTGGATTCGGACAAAAAATTGACATCAGTCTGGAAGGAGTTCTCTTTCACTGACAGAGGACATTAAATATGAAGTGTAGTATTAGAACAGATATGTTACTTAACTCCTAGGTAAGAAGCAAACCACCAAGTAAATATAATGATAGACGGAGGATATGTAATTTAGAAAGTATTACTCGCAGAACCCATGACAATTATTACAATTTTTCGATTTGGTTGATAACATATGTCAACGGACAATAATCCATTTAAGCAAATTGTTGTTTTAAAAGTATTAAAATATGATAAACAAAAATAAGAGTAGCTATGCAAACAAAAAGGACTATAGAGAAAGAGTTCAGGAAATTGCAACTCTTAATAAAAAATCGCTTTTCGTAGTCTACCGATAAATATTAATTCTTATATTTAATTATTCAAGAACATTTTACTGATATTTTTCTTCTTTTATTTCTAGAATTTGTCATTGAAGACAAGCACTTTATGAAGAGAAACAGTTTTCAACTTAATTGCTACGCAATCACCATAACTTAATTGTACATTTACGATAATTGTTTTTTAATGATAAAAATAAGATATTAAATTGGAAAGTAATTGATGTAAAACCAATATATTACATTTTAATTCTTCAGAAAGTAATAGTACGAAATAGTTTTATATTGAGGAATTTTATAAAATGAGGATAAATAATGTATACTGAGTGTGCTTATATTGACTATTTCTTTCATCTTTTAGGCCATTCTCACTACGTTTTGGCCGATGTAACCTCCGTCCTTCTTCGGATGCCCCATGTCGAACTCGGGAATATTTCTGTCGAACTCGGGGAACTGTACAATATATCGAACGGGACCCTTTATATAACTGTTGTGGGGTACAAATCACCCCTATTGAAGAACTAATGGAAGCAACCATCTATAATAAATACCATGGTTGCAAAGACTCAAAGAGAGGACATTCCTATTATGTGAGAGTCCACGTGTGGTATCTGTTCTGATGGATACTACACCCTATAGACCGGTGTTGTCTTGGCCTTCGGGGCATGATTCCGCCGGTCTATGGGTCTGTCCTGTGCAGTTCTAGAAGGTCCACCCTCCCAGGCTTTGCCTCTCCTCTTTGGGGAGGAGTAAGTTGATAGCTTACTGCCTGAGGCGCCCCTACTGGGGAATGCCGACGGGGCTGTCCAGGCAATTTTTAATGGCTAAAGCGCTCACGTTCTCGGGCGCTGGCTTTTCAAATCCCACTTTCCGACCTTGTGTCACATACTCCTATAGTGGGTAGGTGTTAAATATTGAGGACATTCCTATTTATGTTTTACCGCATGGTAGGAATCCGGTCATCTCCTACCACATTGGCGTTACTGTATTTCAATGAATAAATACATTGTATATTTTAACCTGTCACAATTTGTGGTTGTTATCTTTGTGACCCCTAGCACGGGTCTACAACAATAACTAATGGAGTTATCTCGCTTCAGGATATTTGCAACAAGCTGGTATGAGATCAGCGAATTTATGAAGACACCTAGACGAATGTGTCAAATGAACTGAAATAAAAGAAGCACAGAATAAGTACGACAATTCTGAAGATGCCATTCCATGAAAGTATTCATGGAAGAAACTAATATATTAGACACATGCTTGACAGAAAAAGCAACCCACTTTAAATACTTTATTAATAACTTTTACTTGAAGTGTGATACACAGGTAGAAAAATACTGCAACAGCAAGGGAAATAAAATATACAGGGTGAGCCACAAGTTGACATGATGGGTTCTCTTAACAATCTGAAAAACAAGAAAACAGATTAAATTAAAATTACACCACACTTATACAATGTTAATTATACAACACATTAACAACACACATAACATGGTTATAACAAAGTTATAATAAATAATTGCATTATTATAACTGATACATGAACATATTCCAAATGCTGTCCACCTACTTTTGGGTCACCCTGTATATTAGTTGAGAGTGAGCGAGAGAGATAGAGTTAGGGTAAACGAATAGAAACGCTGTTTCGCTGTTTTTACTAGGTAACGCGATTCTAAGTGATTGGGTCAGAAGCCGGATGTGACAACATGTGTATATATAAGTTGAGAATTATAAGATTAAAATCCCTTTCTTTTTTATTGAATTCATCTAAAACAAAGCACACTGTAATTTAAATTAATGTCAATAAAAATATGGCATGAACTATAACCGTAAGTCATAACAGTGTGTATATTATATTCATGAATTTTAATATGTTCATAATAGTCTGCATTATTCCGCTGACCATTAATCCATCTCATATCTCAAATCGTATAGTGTTTTTTATTTTGATAAGTAATCACTTATAAGTAAAAGAATGATGTGACCATTAAATATGCGAGTGAAGTGGTTAAAACGCTATTCCAAAAAAAACGTAACCCCACCTCAACGTGTAGTATTTCTTCTGATACTGCAGTTCAATTTTTTATTTTTGTCAACATCCAGAGTGCCCTTTTTGGGCGCTGGTTTTTCCCCACATAAAATAACGACGTTGTGTAAAATTCTGATCTCGTGGATAGGCAAGTAAATAAGAATCATGAAAGCGGTCTAAAACAACTTCATCTTGACAAATGGACAACCATACTTTTGAAACTTTTTTGTGACTTTTATATATTCATGCATTTTCGTCTGATTGTCGTAAGTTTCTAATCGAATTTTCTCAACGTTTATTTTTTCAAGGACGATGACTGTTTTAGAATGGATAAGTTTGAGTGAGACCTTAAACGTACGAGTTGACTCCCAGACGCAAATCACAAAACCACGTGAAGGAAGCTTTTCTTTCTCTTTGGCTGGTATTACTTTACGCAATACATACGTGTATGGGTGTTGTCTCCAATGGGGAAACGCGCACAGTGTGGCTGGGTGTAGCGAGACATGCTAGCCGTGTATCTATATGTCTGTATTTCTCTCTCACTAAATTAACACGTAACTCTGATATTTTCTGTGACTGTCTCTCTTTTTACATACACCTTGTTTTCATAAACATCGACGTTTTAGTGGGTTTATCAAAAAAAAGAACCACGCCGATAATATTGTTGTATAGTGTTATCAACCTATCCGTAAGTAAACAATATCACATATTCACATTTTATTAAACGCGTCAAAATTTAGATGTATAGGCGCTTGACATGTGTTTATTTTTTTACCTCTCACTGAGAATAGACGCAAGTTCAGGGGTTGAGTTTAAAAGCTAGTATTAGCGCACTATGGCTTGTAAAAATTCCCAAGCAGCCTAAGGGGATTAGTGATGAACTATTCCTTTGTCAAAAAAAGGTGAAGCTTGGGAATGTGGATCTCTTAGGAAGTAATAATACCACATATTAGGTCAACACATACGCCTATGCCACCATATACGCATAACATGCGCTTATACTATACTATATGCCACCATATATACCCTACATTGCTTGGGTATTACTTAAGCAAATAATCATGTACCATAAAAATAGTTGACAATATTCTCAAATACTTATTTAAAAAAGAATGGACTAACAAAACTATAGAATAAAGGTTCTTTAAGATAGTTTGCTATAATTGAAAATAGAATATCTATCCAGCAAATAAAACTCCAAACTGAGGCATAAATCACATCCACGTCCCCAGATAGATCTAAATTGACACGTCTATAATACTGTGATTCCATTAAGTCTTCGTGTTAAGCGAGAAAAATGCAATTTCTACCCGAAGCATCACGGACGAATGGATCGATTAACCCCTCACCGACGGACCGAGTCATTTATAAAGATACGTAGACGCCCACTTTTCCTGCAAAAAAAATGAATAAAAAATAGAGAGGAAAGCATGGACATGGAGTATTTAGTTAGAACATTTTTGTTATTTATTCCAGGAAACATATACGATAGCGTGTCAATGCTATCATCCATCATTGCTTCGAAATATATAAGAAGAAGAAATAACAAGAGATCTCGTAAAATCACGTAAAATCTC
>OY744553.1:30818591-30896091 GCA_963556195.1 Sepiola atlantica
GATTGAGAAATACGTTTTAATATTGCCTGTAAAAACCGTTTGTGCTGAAGATTATAGGCTTATAACGTTCAACATCTATTCTGCGGTTGAACGAATTATATATTTCTGAAACATGTGTACACAAGGAAAAATAATGTTCATGTGGATTCTCTTGGATCATGATTAGAACATTCTAATTATTTCATACATAAACGAGATGGTGTTTCTTGAATGTGTTCTCGTTTGTTTCGAATTATCTTAGAAACTCGAGTCAGTTTTCATTTGCATAGACACTGACATCAAATAAAAGTAATATATTGTTTTTATTTGTAATTGTCTTCATATATATATATATATATATATATATATATATATATATATATATATATATATACATATATATATGCACTCGGAAACAAATTAATTTCATAAACTGAAATAATTCTTGAATTATCATTAGTGAGACTATATATAGGTGGATACTTAAATAATTGATAGTATTTTTACCCAATATTGCAGTTTAACATAAGCTCAACATATAATAAGTTATATCAACTAGAGCATTCATATATTATAAGAAGAGCATTCAAAATATTGAACACCTCAATTAGTATTTTAAATATTCAAATCAATGTTCAGAAAAAAATATTTACCATGAACGCATGTTTTCGATATTCGTTTTTCTTCATCATCAAAATAATATTTTCATAAAGTTCGTAATAGATGAAGAATTCTCTATGTCAGCATATTACTTTTTTATGACAATTCTGAGTATATTATAATGGGAATGTGTATATTAAAATATTATTATAAAATATACACTTAGTTATGAGAAAACCACATTAGTTTAACATTACTTTCTTAATAAATAAGATTAGCAAAATTGTCCATGCAACCTATATCATCATTGTGTAAATAATGGTGCATTACATATATATATATATATATATATATATATATATATATATATATATATATATATATATAAATATATATATATATATATGTTGCATAGCTGCACTCTTGGGCCGCGGCGGTACTCATTTCGTATACTTGCCCCTGAAAGGGCCGTGGCAGTTCACATTTAATACTCGTCATTTTTTTAAACATAAATGATATTGTGTGCATACCTTAAAATTTCTCGTACTTCCCCTCCTTTCCTCGTCGCGTGGAGAGGCGTGTCGTCTAGTGGTTGAATTATTTCTTCTCTTCCGCACTGCGGTTGTCTATCGCCGCTACTACAAAACTTCATGACCGATCTCGAAGACAAACAATATTTTTTAAACTTTCAAATCTCTTTATTACAGGCGTTAGTTATTTATCGGCTTGGAGAAATTCACCAAACGTCGAAAGACAGAGAGAGAGACAGTGACAGAGAGAGAGAAGGAGAGAGATAGAGAGAGAGAGTGAGAGCGAGAGAGAGAGAAAGAGAGAGAGAGCGCGCAAATTACTGCTTTCGTAATTACTTAACAATTAAGTCTTTAATCACTCGTATAGGGGGAAAGAGATATTACGCCTGTATTTTCTTAGGGAAATATTTCCCTTAAATGAAATCGCGACTACATCAAAATCATGTCTGATAGGTTCGCCTCCAACACTCAGACTGACTAAAGCTCGCTTCTCACGAAGAACGGGTGACGTCACAGATCCCTCTGTTTCCGACGCAAAGGTCTGTGACGTAATAGAGCCTCTCACATGTGCACATTGACACTTGATCTAGGATCTCGTCACGCGGTGACCTTATCACGTCTGTGATTTCCGACTGTGAGAACAGGCCCTATTCTGCACTCGACTGCCGGATCAACCCCGCGTTAATTCGCGCAAGTCAAACCAAATGTTTCTTTTCATTCAGTACGTTTTTTGACAAAATTATTTTAAGAATTTTTAATAATAATTCTCATATTTTTCAAATATTTGAACTTTGTTTTTTTCGAAAGCCAACTTATCCATCTGTATTTCTCCTCTGATGATAAGATTTCGATCTTTGAAAAGCCTTGGCTTAAGGAAAGAAAAATAAACACTAGTTTATTACTGACAACCTTGCATTGAACAATTGAAATTTGAAATAAATTTAGACAATCGTCGCATATTTATCATTCTTTTTTCTTCTATCTCTCTCTCTCTCTCTCTATATATATATATATATATATATATATATATATATATATATTACCATTAACGAAAATAAAAAGAAAAGAAAGAGAATGGTAAAAAAAACACTAAAAAACTGCAAATTGTCATTTGATTGTTTTTTATCATTTAAAGATTTCGGAAAAGAGAAGAGTTTGATTAAATAATACTACGAAGTGTTGGTATAGACAAATGTATATACAACCAACTTATGATGCTCTTCTTTTCTTTGCGAATATTTAATACAGTTTAAAACGTGTTTTTGAATTATTAAAATGCCAATGCTTAGAGATGTAGGAGCCATAACTTGTATTCAGTTAACTTATAAAATTAAACCCCGTCTCTTAAGGGGGTCAATGGCGGAAAGTGAACTCAATTATTTATTAGGTTAAGTCAATTATAACAAGCATATTACAGTAAAAAAGAGACGATCTGTTACTTGATAGATAATCAAAATGGTTACATAAAGAATATATTTTATATTAGTGTTAATATTATGTTATTCAAGATGAATTCATTATTAGACAGCATATAAAGAAACCCTGCTTATTATGTGTTATAAATTAGATACGTCTAGAGTGTAGACTTATTTATTTGATAAAAACACAATATAATGTTTTTTTAATAATTGAGTACTTTATTAAACAAAAATAGCAATACAATTATTAATCAGTAATTAATTTACTAACTTTAACTAACCCATGATATCGTTTTTTATGTAAACAATAGACATTTTTATTTTAGGACTATTTTAATAAAAATAAATAATAAAAACATATTTCCTTATCTGATGTGCCGTTGTTGATATTTGTGAAATATAGGACCAATACAAGAAAATGAATTAAACTTTGTATAAATAAACACTAAACTATAATGTTTAGTTTAAACGTGAAGAAAATAATTACTTCTTTGTCAAAACGTCTTATTTCGAGAGAAGTGTCAAACACGTGTTAATCCAACAGTGTTTCTATATGAAATTCAGATTTCTATGATGCCAGCAGAATCACAAAGTTACTTCCCTTTTCACATGTTCTCTAAGTGAAAAACTGTTTACTCTAACACATCCCCATTGAGTTGTCTGTTATTTGTGTGTGTAGACGGGTCATTACCTGCATTGGATTTGCATGATTTGCACAATTTTGATGCGAACCGATCTACTTTGAATTGGGTCAACGGTGATTTCTTTGCCTGACAGAGGCGTGTTGTTGAGACAAATGAAATGTATCCAACAGTATCTTCAGTTGAAAAGTATCATCTTTCGTGTCCTGCATATTGGTTTCTTGGAGAAGAACTGATTCGGATATCGAATCCAAACTGAAGATGTTATACTGCCGTCATAAATGACATGTTCACTTTGACGCAAAATGTACCATTGTTTCTACGTTTGTCTGCCGTTGCGATAGTCTTTTGCCAAAACCTTTGTACCGGTTCGAAAGTGGGACTTACTTCACCATGCCTACTGTTGAACTGCCGTTACATTTGTATGCTTTTCTAGGAAGAAGATTCTACAGCATGACGAATGCCATCTATTAATGCGCTTCCGGTTCAATAGGGATTCAGCCAGTGAAGTACCGTTAGGGGCATATGGGTTTGATGCAGCTTTATAACTTGCAAAGAATATCTCTAGGATGTCTGGAGTAGTTCTCTCTCCTTTGAAGTTTAAGAGTTATTTCTAAAATGCATCCACAAAACGCTCTACTCCTCCGTTAGATTGATGACGAAATGATGTCGTGCATATGTAGTTTATATGATTCTTCTTGCAGAAATCTTAAAATTTCACTGAAGTGAAAGCAGTACCACTGTAAGAGACACTGTTTTCTGGTACTCCAAATCGGGTGAACATGTATTGTAATTTGGAAATCCTCTGATGTAATGGGAGTCATTGGAAATAATATCAGGCTATTTACTGTAAGCATCTACTAGTAGGAGATCATATTTACACTCAACGGCTCCTGCAAAATCAATGTGAAGACGTTACCAGGGTGAATCCTGAATAGGACAACAAACAAACACAAATTGTTTACTCGATGCTTTTGCTGCTAACTCACATTTTGACCAGGTATGGCTCAGTTCAGCTAATTGTTTCTCCATGTTTGTCCAGTATGTATCGCCACGAGCTAGAGATGTTATTTGGCTAACAATGCCAAATAAAAATGGTTAGATATAAATTTTACAATTTTAATTTGGCCATCATACGTTATTTAAAAAGAAACCCCATCCACCTCAGACAAGGCGCTTTAAAAAAGGTTGAAGGTTTTTGCCTTTACATTTTTAGGCCATTTTAATTCTGAAAGTTCACACTGTCCGGAATAAGGGTCGAGGGCTGTAGCCTCGCGGATCATCTGCGAAGTAATTAGCAATGCTCTGGCAGGTTATGTGAGCACGGAAATAATTTCTGATTCAACAGATAATGATGAAATGACTGATCTTATTTGACGTTAGTTTGCTTATCCATGAGCCAAAATAAAGTATCTGCATGCCTGATTGAATTAGTTGAACAGTTTATTATGGAAAAATCATTGACCCACAGCATAGTGCACATCTTCAGCTTTTACATGGATTCCATACTGCTGTATTCGCACAAGTGTAGAAATCAAACTTTGTAGAAATTTATATTGGTTATCCCATCTCATGCTGATATCATCGATGAATGCTGCAACCTCTGTCAATCTGGTTAACATTGCATCGATTGTTTGCTGAAATATGGCTGGAGCTGGTTTCTCTCCGAAAGAAAGGCGGTTGAATCGAAAAAGTCCCTTTGCGTGTGTTGAACACCAGACGGTCTTTTAATTCTTTATCAACCCCCAACTGTAGGGAAAGTATCCGAAACATCAATTTTTACAAAATAATTTCCACCATTTAATTTTCAAAAAATATGCTCTTTCAAAAGTAACATAGACTGATGTAAATCTACGGTATTACTTAATCTAGTTGAATACTCAGCACATATTCTTACTATCCATTTGAATTTTAACAACAACAAGGTGAGCTGCCAATGTTGAGTAATTTGCTGTACTTCTTCTTGTTGAAGACATCCAAACCCATTACTCACTATGTAAAATACAGCATATGGTACAGGTCTTTAGGATCTGAAAATATGTTTTCCATCAAAGGCTCCTGAAGGACATTTCCAAATTTAGCCTCTTCATTTTTTCAATACAAGAAAGCGAGGAAATATTTAAAGTGTTAAACACATGTTTCAGGGGAATATCGAAAAGATGCAATTTCTTTTTCCATTCTAAACCAAACAAATTCAAATAAAAAACAATCAGAGATATAGCATGTTCCATAAAAGTTTTATCATTAAAAAACATTGCACTTTACCTCACCCGTCAGCTGAATTGTTTTTACTGACACACTCAATGCAATGTGATGTGTTTCTGTTAATGTTGGCTTCCCAATATATCCCAACATAGAAATTGGGAAAATGGTAATATTCGAGGCTGTATGAATCTGAAATCAATATGTGGTGCTATTTACACAAACAATAATAGACTTTCTTAGGGATTCAAAATCGATGTTGCAGTCTGGCTATTGTTTTATCAAGCCTGTTTTTTGTTGAGTTTCTATTGTGTCAAATTTGAATAATCTGTGTGTATGTTGGACGTTTTACCTTTCGGGGGATTAACAAATCCTTCTTTATGTCCGTAATTGAACAATTCGTGACACGTATGCTTCTCAAACTGAGAGATTTGTAAAAAAATCATTTTGACGCAATTCCAGCAAACACTTGTAGGAATATTTATAAGACTGTTCTCAGGCACTGCTTGCTATACAACTTTTTCTTAATTAAAAGGTGGCGTATTTAAGAAATTTATTTTTTGGAAACTGCTTGAAGGGAGATCTTCAATCAGTCTTTTATTAGTCTTTTGGTTAAATAGATCAGGGGTCTAGCTTATGCGGAGTATGTATAGATAGCCGTGGTTCAAATGTACGACGTAATACACGTTGGTATTTTGTGGTAAGAGCTTTTACTGTGACACTTATAGCCTGGTCGAGTCTTGAATGCACGTGTGTACGAATGCCCGACTCATATGGAGAGGCGAGTCCTGCAATGAGTATCAGTCATTTAGATTGATCCTTTGCGAGGGATTTCATTTGAAACCTTTCGCTTTCACGATTTTCATAACCAGCCACGGTAATATAGTGGTCAGGATAAGTTTTGTCAGTTTTAGGCAATGATAACGGATGTTAAAATGAGTGTTTAATGCATAACATGTCTGTAAGTTGGTGCACTATTTTAGTTAAGGTACAGTTTTTTGCCGCTTTCGGAATAATAAAATTAAAGTACAGACTATGCTTCTCTGGTTTTAATTTGATTAATTAATAACCGTATTTTATAAGTATCATCCTTATAGGCAAAATAACCTGATATGGTGTATGCCATACGTGAACACAATGAAGTAAAAGTAATTCGTCGAGCGTTGTCATAAATGAATGATTTAATTTTGGCAAATAAGCTATATGCTAAATGATTAGCTATTTGTTTGTGAACACGTTGCATTTGCATTTTCTGTGTAAATTGTTTATTTAAAGCATTTAAAATCTTTAATTTTGATTCCTTAAACCTATATTGTTTGTTTATATTTTTGGAAATAAGTCTTGAGAAATTCCTATATTTTCTGGTCACTGATGCTTAGAGATCTTGTTATTTGTTCATTTTTTTAAATCATACTATAAAATACATTGTAAAAAAGAATTATTGCAAACATAACATTTTATTTTTCCAAAGTGAAACTGGAAACTGAATGATTGTCTGTAAGTAAAATTTCAATGACGTCGCAAAGTGCATAGTTTGTGATGGTGAGCATCCTGTGTGTTTAATTGTGTATTATACTTTTGCCTTACCATATATTTGAAATGAATTGTTAGTAAAATTTTAACCACTTCTTAAAATATTTTTTTTAATGTTCCTGTATTTCAATGTTTCAATTTCATTTTCAAGATTTAAAAAACTGAATTGCTTACGCTGCTGAGTACCCATTCATGGGTCAACGACAAGTGAAGTATGGTTTGGTAGTTTGGTAGTTTTGTTTTACGGCATATCAACCCTTTTTGGGTTATTTAATGCCGAATCTGGTCATTATAGTGAAAGTTTTTATGCTTCAAGTTCTTTATATCTTCAAATGTTTAATCAGGGTTTTTGGTTTGGTAGTTTTGTTTTACGGCATATCAACCCTTTTTGGGGTTATTTAATGCCGAATCTGGTCTTGTTTTCTTCTCTTTTTTGTTTCTTTCCCCTTTTAATATCTGTTTCTATTTAACCCATAGTTGGAACCCTAACAGGTACTACCACTCCGGGTCAGGGTGGACCTGGGAGCAATGGTAATTAAGAGGAGGCTCCACATTCCCCAAAGTCCGTAAGCCGGATCTCACCATCGGATGTAGTTTAAGGTCATATCCAGGACCGGGAGTAGGGTAGGAAAAATAAAAATAAAAAAGGGGAGGGAGAAAGGGAGAGGGGCTGTTGTTTTTGTTTTTGGTTTTGTAGAACATAATTAAGTTTTACAAAAAAAAAAAAAAAAAAAAAAAACGTCAATGTAGGTGAATTTCGTCTCAGGGAGCCACAGGGCAGCCTGATCTTGTATCACCAGAAGTGAAGTATGATTTTGAACTTATTAAAACACAATTCTTCAACTTAAATATTAAACGACATCGTGTAGCCCGTGCTACAACAAAAACATTGCTGCCCGTGCCGCTCTGATATTAAAGAACACTAAATGTTGTAAAAATATTCATTTTTTTTTTTTTTTATAGGGGGAGGGGGTAACCCCTTTACTCAACTATATTCCACTTACACATGAATTTCTAAATATTATCCTACGGTCGGCTTTTAATACGTGAAGAGTTGCTAAGACCACATTTTAATTTCTATATGTTCAGAAAACGCTTGGGACTAGTCAATTCTAGTGCAAAAAACACATCAAGTTTGAATGACAACTGAATTAATGACAAACCAACGAATTGGTCACGAGTGGGTAAATATTCATCATAAGAATGTTACTCACACACTGCTGTGTGTGAATGATTATATACACATATATATATATATATATATATATATATATATATATATATATATATATATATATATATATATATATATATATATATACAGGGTGGGCAAAAATAAGGGTCCTATTTTTAAAAATTCATAACTTTTTTATTTATTGATTTTTTTTTTTTTTTTTAGAATAAGTAAAGGACCCCTTCCGAAGCAAGCATGAGCCGTATTAGCCCTAAGGAACGTACCCTCATTTAGAAAACATTATTTTTGCTTAAAAAACTCAAAACAGTGTAAAAAACAATACTTTAGTTTTTGTAAGTTTTAAGAAGTGTTTTTCGGCTAAAATTTGTTTTGTTTATTTCAAAAAATCTCGGAAGGGTCAGTCTACACACACATAAAGTTTGGTGAGTTTAACTTTTATTTTGTGGAAGTTATTCAAATTCAAGTTATTCAAATTTAAAGATAGGACCCTTATTTTGGCCCACCCTATATATATATATATATATATATATATAATATATATATATATATATATATATATATATATATATATATATATATATATATATACAATATACAATATACATATATATATATATACAATATACATGTATATATATATATATATATATATATATATTTGGCTCTGTTGAGCGAGGTACGAAACCGGTCAGCTGCCCTTTCATCTTTTTAATTTCTTAAATTTATTATGAATAATAAATATTGTCTCTTCAATGCCATTTTAAAGTTTTGTACGACAAAGAAAATATTTATATATATATATATATATATATATATATATATATATATACATACATTTATACATTAAAGCATGTAAGTATAACAGAGATTTCTACATATCTAATCGGAAAAAAACAACTATGTATAAAAAGAATATTGCCTTAAGATGTTATTAAAAAACGAAACTTTCATGAATACTATAAGGTGAATACATGTGTATATTAAAGAAATAAAATCAAATATCGTTTTAACTTTCTCACACATTAATATTCAAATACGAAAATAAACTTATAATAAAGTGCCAATATTTCTAATAGCATTTTCACGCGAGCTGCGTTGAGCATTTGAGATTTCTATATAATCCAGTCAAAACCTCAATTTATATTCACGGTTAGTCTCTAGATTTTCAAGTAATAAAACGATGATTCATATCGAAAGTATTGCTTGGACATGTTTTTTTTTAAACCGAAATCTGGAATGAATACTTTCAGGTACATAAATGAGTATTTTGAAGAAAGAAAAGCATATATCGTGGGTGGCTTGGTCAAAATTAAATAGTCAAATACGAAACGATACTAATAAAAATACCCAATTGCAAAATTGACTACACTCATGATAGCGGCAGCTTGAAACGCCGGCGTATGTAGATAACATGAATTTAATATTTACTTTAATAAATATCATGATAAGCCCATTTAAGTAATTGAAGTTGACCTCTGTTCTGGTACTCAAACATAGACTGTCACATAGCTATATGGAATGTTCCGAAAAACGTTCGTGTAATACTCTCGCGATAGTTTACTGTTTGTACATAAATAGAACGTAATTCCCTTTTCTTGGCGGTGGAATTTATTGTGCCCGTTTTGTTAGAGCGCTTGCTTTCGGAGTATAGGGCGATTCTGTCACTGGATTCGAATCTTACAACCGTCTGAAATGTTCATCTCCTACACTGATGATAGCGGAAGCTTGAAACGCTGGCGTATGTAGGTAATAATGATGTAATATTTACTTAAATAAATAATGTTACCACGTCCTTAAAACATTGAAGTTGAGCTCTGTTCGGAGAGTTTAAGATAGACTGCCACGCAGCTATATGGCATGTTCTGAAAAACGTCCGTTGAGCGCTCTTAGGTAGTATCCTGTGTGTCTGCATGACATAAGTAGAACTCAATACCCTTTCTTTACGGTGGATTTTTTGTGATTGTTTAGTGAGAGCGCTTGCTAACGGAGTCTAGTGCGATACTGTAACTGGGTTCGAATCTGGCAAATGTCTGAAATTAGCATATCCTGCACTGATTATAGCATAAGCTATGCACATAAAACAATGCATATTTACTTAAATAATATAGTTATAAGGCTCTTAAAGAAATTGATGTTGAGCCTTGTTCGAAAGGTTAAAAAATAGTATGTCACGTAGCTATATGGCATGTTTAAAAAAACGTTGAGCGCTCTTAGGTAGTATCCTGTGTGTCTGCATGACATAAGTAGAACTTAATACCCTTTCTTTACGGTGGATGTTTTGTGGTTGTTTAGTGAGAGCGCTTGCTAGCGGAGTCTAGTGCGATACTGTAACTGGGTTCGAATCTGGCAAATGTCTGAAATTAGCATATCCTACACTGATTATAGCATAAGCTATGCACATAAAACAATGCATATTTACTTAAATAATATAGTTATAAGGCTCTTAAAGAAATTGATGTTGAGCCTTGTTCGAAAGGTTAAAAATAGTCTGTCACGTAGCTATATGGCATGTTTTAAAAAACGTGTATTCATCGCTCACACGATCGTCTACTGTGTGTGCTTTGTGGGCATTCCTCTTTTTACGTAGTAATTTCAGTCTAGGGCGATTCTGTAAATAGATTCGAATCTTACGACTGTTTTGAATTATCATCTCTTATACTGACGATAGAGGTGGCTTAAAACGCCAGCGTATGTACGTAAAAATAATGTAATATTTACTTAAATCAAAAGTATATATATAAATATATATATATATATATATATAATGTATCGATTTTCAGCATTTACTTCAAAAGTGCTATATACGTGGATAAAGCAAGGTAGTACGTTATGAAAATATATGCATGTTAATTTAGCTACACAGAAGGTTTAAAAGACATTGTAAAGTAAATATATATTTTTTAAAAACATTGATGTCTAGGATTTATTTCTTTTTTATACTATAAATAAATTATTTCGAAAACCACAGATCTTTTTTCAATTAAAATCAGGCATTATTAATTTTGTTCCTTTACTTATTGTCGATTCGCGACGGCAAATCGGAAGTGTCTCAACATCTCTGGACCTAGATTAAGATCTGCTGATCGAAATATTTGATTTATTGTATATATACAAATACCAGCATTTATTTGGTTCAAATATTTTATTCACTTTACGATGTCTTTCAGAGTGCCACTTTATTAAATACTTTAACGCGCGACAGGACGCCTTCTCCCCCTCTTTCCCCTCCTCCTCCTCCTCCTCCTCCTACTACTACATACTCTTTCATATTAGAGATAGAGAGGTCAGGACAGCTTGGCTTTACCACCGTAAATCGATAATGCAGAAAATTTAAAAAAATAAAAAGTGTCTGATTTTCACTGAAAATGATCTGTGTTGTTCGGAATATTTGATTTATTGTAGAAAAAAAGAAATATACCCTGGAATCGATTTGGTTTAAAAAATGATAATATCACTTTACGAAGTCTTCCAATTAAAGAACTTCAATTATATATATATATATATATATATATATATATTTATATATATATTTATATATATATATATATATATATATATATATATATATACGTATAACATGTATATATATATATATACATATATATATATATATATATATATATATATATATATATATATATATATGGTTGTGTATGTTTAAATAAACGGTCCGTAAAGTGATATAGCTTCTCTGAAATAGTTCTCATTTTAATTGAGCATATATATATATATATATATATATATATATATATATATATATATATATATAATGTAATCTCTAATAGTAATACACGGATAATTATGAAATTCTGTATATATATTCTAGGGCACACGGTTAGTAACATGCGCACATTATTTTTTTTGTTGAAAATTATACCATTTAGAGGGTGCATATACATATGTAAAAAGTATTTTATCCGGTTTAATGTTTTAATCATTTTATAGAATGTATCATTCAAATGTTTAATATATTTGTGACTACCTGGTGGGTAAGATCGGGCACGTTTTGATTATTTTAAATTTTACCATTTAAGAAGTGTCACCATCCAAAGTTGACTACCCTATGTCGTTACGTCTTTTAATTACAAAAGAGTCACCAGATATGGATTTTTTTCTTGAATACATTGCATCTTTTTACAATGTTAATCAACAACCGACAATAGAGAAACACGCCTCTGTTAATTTTATTCGCGGTTTATTTGAGAACTGTCATTATTATTCAAACAGTTTAAGGCCTCTTAGACCATCACAATAAAATATAAATCCCTAATGAATAAATAACGATAGAAAGCGATAAATGGGCTGTTTTAAGAAATCAGTTTAAATCTTTAATTATGTTGCCCTCTTCTTAGATTTTTGTCACGTAAATTGGGCTTCATAAAAAAGTAATGGTTGACATATTGATTTGATAATTTGATTGGAATGCAATGTCTTTTATGTGGGCAGCTGAATCGTGGATGTCATTTTAAATTAGCAGAAAAAATGATAAACCTATCGCAATCAATGAAAATGTACAAGTGAATTATTGAGACATATATTTGTCAATTATAGCATTGAATAAGCGTAATCTACCACAATCACATCAATGTCTCTCTCTCTCTCTATCTCTCTCTCTCTCCCTCTCTCTCTCTCTCTCTCTATATATATATATATATATATATATATATATATATGAGTAGGTAAAAGTGCATTTTAGAAGCATCTTGTAAGAATTTCAATTTAGAAAAGACAAACCTACGTAAACATTGAATTTCGTTGTTTTGATTAGTTGGTTCTCAGTTGGTCCGTTTGTTGGTTTGTTTACGGCATATCCACCCTTTTCGGTTTATTTAATGCCAAATCCGATCATTTTGGTAGAAGTTTTTATTATTCAAGTTCTTAATATCTTCAAATACAGGGTGGGCCAAAATAAGGGTCCTATCTTTAAATTTGAATAACTTGAATTTGAATAACTTCCACAAAATAAAAGTTAAACTCACCAAACTTTATGTGTGTGTAGACTGACCCTTCCGAGATTTTTTGAAATAAACAAAACAAATTTTAGCCGAAAAACACTTCTTAAAACTTACAAAAACTAAAGTATTGTTTTTTACACTGTTTTGAGTTTTTTAAGCAAAAATAAAGTTTTCTAAATGAGGGTACGTTCCTTAGGGCTAATACGGCTCATGCTTGCTTCGGAAGGGGTCCTTTACTCATTCTAAAAAAAAAAAAATCAATAAATAAAAAAGTTATGAATTTTTAAAAATAGGACCCTTATTTTTGCCCACCCTATATGTATTCAATGGTGTTCTGTTTGATTATTTTGCAAATAAGAATTGTTTTTTTTTGTTTGTTCAGAACATGATTAAGTTTAGTAAAGTGGAGAAAAAAGGGTACAATAAATAAAAAAATAAAAAAATAACATCAATGTTTGGTTTGCTTTACTGCATAACAGCTATCTAGGGATTATTTAATGCCGACTTATGTTGTCAAATACACTCCCAAGTAAGTCAATTTATTTTATATTGTTGTAGGGAAAAAATTGATATCAAGTATTTGTATCACTGTCTAACATATTTAAAAGTCTATGAGTTTGGTCAGATGTGTTTCTTTATACAGGTCCTTAAGATATTTTTAGTTGTAGTATTTCGTCCGAATTTGTTGTAGATCGTGGCAGTCTAATGATATATGTTGGACTGTAAAAGATTCTTGACATTATATATCATTGCAGCCTATTCACCTTTCAAGAAATGTGTGTGGGTAATATATGTATGTCCTATACGAAGTCTGGCTACTATAATATATTCTCTTCTTGAATTTCTGTAGCTTAAGGGCAACTTAGCAATAGTTGGTCAAATCTTGTGTAATTTATTATCTTAGTATTCCTCCTGATATTCTTGCTATTTTTCTGTGATTAACGTGTTTATAGAAAGTCGAAGATTAGTGTATGGAATCCTAGTATTTGTGGCATCATATTTTCAGCGATTCCTTTGCGGCACTAACCGCTTTTTCGTTTCCACGAATGTCAATATGACCCGGTGCCCAGCATAATTTAACGTTACCCTGTTTCTCATTATACATATAAGTGATCTTATTTGCAATGTTTTTATTAGAGGATTATACACTTTTTGTTTTGCAGTGTTGTGAGCACTGATAGAAAGTTGGAGAAGATTATGAATTTATCTGTTCGACTACTTTCTATCATATTTAGAGCAAGGTATATGGGTGCAGCTTCTGCACTAAAAAGTAATGATTTGTCAGGTATTCCACACCGCATGTTAATAGCAACCAATATCGAAGCTCACCCAACTCTGCCTGCATCTTTAGAACTATCAGTGTACACGTATTTGTATTTAGAGTTGTTTTCTAACACCATTTGAAGTTTTTTGGAAAGTATATGGATGAGTATTTTTCTTGTCTAAGTTGTTTAGTAATAGTATGAATCTAGAGGTCTTATTATCCAAGGTTCAGTTTCCGATAAAGTGGAAACAACAATGTAGGAAAGTTGGATTTTAGATTACTTTATAATGGCTTCTATTGTAAGGCGTTAAATTTATATTATTTTCCTTTTTTGTTCAAACAAGGTTCTGAGTTTTCTTTTTAAATATACAGTCGTATGCTGGGTTGTTTGGGCGTTGTGAAACAGTCGTTCTCTGAGAAAGAAATAATATTTAAGTAAAAAAATGGAATGATTTTTAGTAAAATAATATTTGCATCTTATACATGTATTCCAAATAAATTTTTCCTGTCTATTCAAATTTAAATTCTTAAAATATGTTTTCAAAATAACTTATTCCGTTTGTAATGCCCATCTTGCGGCCACGTTTTATACATGATGAGTATTTTCTAAAATGTTTAAATAACATCATTTTTCTAAATTGTTTAAATAACATCATTTTTCTAAATTGTTTAAATAACAGCATACGGACGCTTTGATAACACGAAGAAGAAACAAACCCGACTAATTACCAAAAAGAATAAAGGTAGCATTTTTCATTTGTTGTAAAGTACACGTGCTCTGAAGATTGATATATACATATATTTTACTAGTATATCTATATGTGGGTGTCTGTATTTCATTCATTAACTCATCTTCATCTATTATTTAGAGGCTTAAACAAGCGCCACAATATATCAATAATAACAACGAACACAAAAACAACAACCACAATAATAATTATAATTATGATAATATATTACTAATAGGCATTTGTTATCTGTCTGGCTGAATCCGAAACTATATCATTACTTATATTAACTGTACTATTATACATCTATTACTAATAGAGAGCTGGCGTCTGTCTGTTTTTTCTGAAGTACAAAACTATACTATGGCTTCTATTAATATTACTCAACTATACTATTAGTTTCGGTTGCTCTCTTTTTATATATACTTATCAACTCTTATGTACACCCATTCCAAAACTTCCTCAAACATAACGCGTTTTTTAAATTTACATAATTAAATTTTTTTAAAACAGCACATACTCGTATTGAGGTATTTGTGTATATTTAATTTTATCTCTAACATAATCGCTGATGTGTTTCCGTCTTCGGATATTCATTTAATATAGAAATTATTAAAAGACACAATATGAGCAATATTAAGTAAACAAAAAATATAATTAAACGAAATTAAACACATGTATTTTCCAAAAATTACTCTTATTTTCAGAAGAAAATGCTAAAGAAATGTTTAATAAGTAATGCTTTGAAAAGTTGCAAGACAACTTAAGATGTGTTTTAAACACACTATTCTTTAAGTTGGAATAATGAGCAAAAAGTAACTTCAGTTGTTAAACAAATCCAATTTAAATATGGTGTCATGAAGTAGAAAGTGATTGATTCTAATAAAATTCAGGAACGATACAAAAGCTAGAAGTCTGAAAAAACTCAATAAAATTATATTCACTACTTAAAATCATTCAAACGAAAGCAACTGATGAGAAAAAAGACAAAACTAGTCTATGAGAAAAATGAAGACAAAACTAGTCTATGAGAAAAATGAAGACGAAATTAGTCTATGCGAAAAATGAAGACGAAATTAGTCTATGCGAAAAATGAAGACGAACCTAGTCTATGAGGAAAATGAAGACGAAACTAGTCTATGAGGCAAATGAAGACGAAACTAGTCTATGAGGCAAATGAAGACGAAACTAGTCTATGAGAAAAATGTAGAACGCCACGAGTCAAACTTCGTGAATCGGCTGTAAAACTATAGGGTGGTTAGTTTAGCAGATAAGTTATATATATATATATATATATATATATATATATATATATATGTATATATATATATGTATAGATATATACATATATATATATACGTATATATATATATATACGTATATATATATATATATATATATATATATATATATATATATATATATATATATATACTAATATTAATTTTTAATAAAAAATATTGAATTATTTTTCAACCTTAACATATATCATAAAAACTAACGAATCTCTTTATAAGTACAAATAATCTACTAAATAATTGTAGTATGGTAAGATTTAAGTTAACCAATAAATGTTTAATTAAACTAGAAATTAAAAATGTATAATACAGTTTGGTGTATCGATATGCGCTCCGCGTTTTTACGCTGGGTATATTTAAAGTGAACTACTAAATTTGTTATAAAATGTGTTTATCAGGGTCTTAAATTCAATTGATAGTTAACAATACAGTTAGGAGTGTATGTTTACCATCCATTTATTTAATTATGAGGAAAAAAACGTGGTTAATTTCAAGTAGTAAAAATGTTGTACACACCAGTATGATGATAACAGGGTTTAGTGAAGGTAGTGCAATTCAATTGCGCGCGATATAGTTTACAGTTTTCTAATATGAATATTTTTTCAGATTTTACATAATTGTGTGCGGATGACCGTTAAATTGTTTTTTTTTCTATACATAGCAATTGTATATTTATGCTTTAACTCAAAATAATTTTTTTCATAAATAAATTAGGTGAGGTATATACCCACGGCATTATAACAGGGAAGAGATGGCAGCTAGATGTAGACGAGACAGATTAACCGAATTACCTGACCGTGCGGCCTTTTAACTTTTTTCTCTTTATTTCTTTCCTTTTCTTTTATTTCTCCTTATTCATCTTGGGTTTTCTGGACGTATTTAAGAACTGATTTGTACTTCCAGATAGTCTTCAGAAGACGCGGATGCGTTGAAACACGAATATATCCGTGCGGATGATCACAAATGTTTATTAAACTTTGTATATATATATATATATATATATATATATATATATATATATATATATATATATATATATATATATCACTCCTATTCACCCAAAACAAGGCACAATTCCACTACGGCGTAATGGTTACACACTACGACATAAGGGTTACAGTAAATTTTGGGCTAGAATTATAGGGGCATCCTAAGTGAGGAGCTGTGTAGCGAGATGCTTTTTTGCATTATATTAAAATTTATACATGTTAGTACATGGGAACAAAAAAGGATGTCCAAAGGCAAACGATTTGAGGAAAAGAGATATTAGAGTAGAATACTTTCCGGCATCTGCGAACCTCTACAGTGAAGTGATGTGTGTTTTCTGCTCGTCGCATATATCGGAGATATTTACTTGGAGGGAGGACATGTGCATGAAGTTCGTGGGAGAACATTCCGTTGAAGTACTTATAAAATACGCATAGGGATACAACATTGTGGAACAGATGTATGATCTTGGTAGACAGTGTCGGGCCTCTGAGGGTAGAGGCGTTTTGCATCGTGTATGATGCACGCACGCGCGAGAGAGAGACTTACTAACTGACTGCCTTACTGCCTTACTGACTAATTGTTCAGCATCCCATATTTGGCAACAATAAACCATGCAACGGGGAATGGCGGCTTTTCAGAAATAAAATATACTTTCACATGTGAGAAGTTTTGCAGACCGGTGGAAGCAGCTCACCTATTTTGCAACAGACGTTGCACTATATTCTATCGATGTATGCCTGTGAATGTTAGACCGCGAAGTTTGAACGTTGGTCTCTTGAGAATAGAACCATCAACCATCGTAATCGATGATTGGTGATGTTACTTATGATTGTGAAAGGGAATAGTTAGTCTTGGTAGCTCTAAATGTAACAATCTGTTGATGGACTCATTACAATGCAGACTAGGAGGAATTTCCTAAATAGTCAGCTATAGCGTGGGATATATCTGCCGTAGATTCTCTCCTCATGTAATGTATAGCGTGTGCGTTGTGTCATCAGTATTAAGGACATTTTCTATGGAAGAAGGGTTTCTGTCCGTGTATTGAAATTTCAATGTTCTTGTAACCATATTCGAAGCGAGAAAAAAGCACGAGTGTGCGAGTTTATATGGTAACTTACTGTCAGTGTAAAAATGCGCGTGAAAGTGTCTGTGAGTTTACGTATGTATGCTGGCTTATATCAGTGTTTCAGAATAAGTTGAGTGCAGTCAATTTAGTTACCCCTTGCCATGCGGGCAGGGTAATGCAAATTGTAATTTGGTTTTCGCTTTCTGCCTTGTCTGGCTCTTTCGCTTTTATCATACCTCATCTCTCTCTCTCCTCTGTGTTAATATAATCTTGCTTTAGATATCGGTGTTCTCTTTTAATTTTGAGCTCAAACAATGATGTTAACGTGCGCACCTATTAGTAAACCATCACGTAAACGGTATTTCTGCAATCTCTCGCCTGGGGCGAGTTTTTTTACGAGAAATATATTTGCTATCTGACAGTTTGTTCTGGACTGTGGCCTGCGTGTTTTCGTCCACGCAGGGAGTCAATAAATATATATTATTGTTAGTTATTTTTGTAAGTAGCAAACGCGTTGACGGTAGGACTAGGGATCGAAGTAAGTTGCACTGAGCGAAATTTGTGCAAACTGCGTTATTTCAGAGCGAGGTCTTTCTACCTATTTCCATCAGTCTCCTCGTTCTAACCTGGCGAGATTTCAACGATAGAAGACGTGTCTCTGGGACGTTTCCCTAAATTCGAGTACAGCACGCGACACCTAGAGATGTAGTGAACACTATTAACCAGCATCTATCCCCTTCTCTACCTCTTTTTTTTTCTCTGTCTCTGTCTCTGTCTCTGTCTCTATCCCTCTCTCTCCTCTCTCTCTCTCTCTCTCTCTATCACGCACGCATGTAATGTGCTGCCTTTGAATAAATCGTTGTTTATAAACTAAACAACATTCATCGGCGTATTGAATACCTAACATTAATTCCAGTGAGTATTATGGAATGACTCTTTCAGTCAGAGAGGATTGCTATAATTAAACGTGGGGCACAGAAGGTATGTGTTTGAACATCCGCGTATTTTATTTTGCACCCATATGAGATATTTAGACCTGCCCTCGAAGGGGAAGTAATCTAACATCGTCGTCATCATCATCATCATCATCATCATCATCATCATCATCATCATCATCATCATCATCATCATCATCATCATCATCATCATCAACAGCAGCAGCAGTCGCAGCATCGTCATCATCAATATAATCACAGGTTTAACGTCTGTTGTACATGCTTGCATGTGTTGAAAGGCTTTTGATTCTCAAACTCACTTATCCGACTGTATTCTCTCTACTACTATTATACATCTAACTTACTCAAGTATCCTCACTCATTGTGATCCTACAGACGAAGTCTTCTATTTCGCACACATATTTCTATAGTGTGCAGATTTAATCTGATATTGCCAGGTCTCTATTCATACCTCTTTCTCTCAAGCCCATACTTATCACTTTCTTCTTTGTTTTCCTTTTCCTCCTTCTGCCAATTGAACCTACTACCTCAACAGTTATGCATCGACTAAACAAAAACCCTCATGAATTGTGTCAATGTAGGCACAGACCGAAGCGTCCAGTTGTGCATACACCTCTTTATACTGTATAGATTAATTATTCCCTTAAAGTCATCAGATGCAACCCTATCTGTAAGATTCATATTACACAAACATCGTAGTATTCTCATATAATTGCTCGCTATTCAACACATCCGTTACTTCTTGGCCTTTTGGCTAAGATCAAAGTGTAGTATCTGTTCCGATATATACTGCACCCCATAGACTGGTATTGTCTTGGCCTTCGGGGCTTGATTTATGCCGGTCTATGGGTCTGTCCTGTGCAGTTCTAGGAGGTCCACTCTTCCAGGCTTCGCCTCCCCTCTTTGGGGAGGAGTAAGTTTATTGCTTACTGTCTGAGGCGCCCCTACCGGGAAATGCCGACGGGGCTGCCCAGCCAATTTTTAAACCCCACTTTCCTGACCCGACCGTGGGTCACATCTTACTTGTGGGAGTAAGATACAAACTGGCCTTGTGCCTAACTCCTGGAGAGGAGTAAATCAATATTCAACACATTTACTCAACCCTCACTACTATACATCATCACACTTGACACACATTCCGGGTAGGCTCTTTCTTATATACCAATTACATGTTAACACACTTGTTCCAGTTAGATCACCCATGTTAAGCGACGCTGTAACTAGTCAGTGCCATGCTGGTAACTAGATGGGTATATCAAGCGCTGTATCTAAGAGCACAGAGACACTTCCTGCAACAGCATACAAAAAATAAAGTATTCGAAATCATCTAGCCTCACCTCGATGTGCAAGCAACATGAAACCGCTTGCAAATTTAATATTCCCTAAATACGTCCTCCTTTAAAGAAAGCTAACTCAACACACAAGGAGAGGATAAATAAGAACAACATCGACAAATAGAGAACGGAATTAAAATAAACAGTAACCGAACTGGTTTAGGTAGACGAATTGATAAAGAAAGGGGAATATACACCCAAGCCAACCCTCTATTTATAAGAAATAATAAATGGTTATGAACCTTGAGTTTATTCAGAATGGGAAAATTAGTTTTCTTTGTTGTTGTCAGCTGCGTTTATTGAGAGGTTGTTTATTAAGAGCATGGTGTCAGACAACATAGAGTAACTAGTGGCGAATGATAGTGTTTTATGTATACACAATATACAAACTGAGGGATATTTTCGCATATGTTTTGTGTGATTAAAATATAGAAAAACGCTTTAAAGAAACAAACATTGATTAAGTCAGTTTTACTCCACTATATATACATATATATATATATATATATATATATATATATATATATATATATATATATAAGTTACCGCCCGAGAACCGAAGAATTGCTCACTGTGTCGAGAGATTGACACGAAAGATCGTGAAAAGAGAGAGCACTGTTGTCTTTAATAAAGCTTGCATAAAAATGACTTGCTGCCGAACTATACACACACATATATATATATATATATATATATATATATATATATATATATATATATACATATATATATATATATATATATATATATATATATGTACATATATATATATGTATATATATATATGATCATACTCGACCTATGATTGAACCCTAGTCCCCCGGTCTATTACTGAGCTCTCTAACAATCGTGCCAAAGAGAAGTGCATACAATATAAAAGAAATAGGCAAACAGAAAACAGAAACCAAAAAAAGGAAAAGAACTGAATCGGGTACACGAGTTTAAAACGAATGAGAAACATACGCTGAAGCGTTCTCTCTATTAATAATCGACCAAGAACGGGTGAGTGACCCCCAAGTGCATTGAGGATGGTGAAAATGATTTCCTTCTGTTGTTGTCAGCAGCGTTTATCTTGATGATAAATAATTGTAAATGACGTGCAGATGTTTTGGCACGGAAAAGAATTTCGGGGTTATTATTTTTCCCTCACGCGGTTCCCAACGAAATTAACTAGAATGCTTAGAAAATTGATCGACTCAATTACTTTACTGCGGAATAGATTCCCCCTCCTCCTCGTTCGTTTACGTAAAATAATACAAAATTAGAAACACGGCGGAATTTATAGGCTTAAACAAGCGCCACAATATATCAATAATAACAACAAACACAAAAACAACAACCACAATAATAATTATAATTATAATAATATATTACTAATGGGCATTTGTTATCTGTCTGGCTGAATCCGAAACTATATCATTACTTATATTAACTGTACTATTATACATCTATTACTAATAGAGAGCTGGCATCTGTCTGTTTTTCTGAAGCACAAAACTATACTATGGCTTCTATTAATATTACTCAACTATACTATTAGTTTCGATTGCTCTCTTTTTATATATACTTATCAACTCTTATGTACACCCATTCCAAAACTTCCTCAAACATAACGCGTTTTTCAAATTTACATAATTAAATTTTTTTAAAGCTTCTAATAAATTAGTATTCGCAAATATACATTCATGATTGTTTTTTTCACATTTCAAGATGTATTTAAAAGATTTTCAGCGATATTTTGGTTTTCAATTTACACCGTGAAGGGTATTTAAAAAAAAACTATGTTTTTATTATTCCGTGTTTTTTTTTATTGAAATAAAGCTTCGAGTGATTTTACTTCTTTTCCTTTGTAAAACACAAACACATTTTACCGAGCAATTAAATAAAACAACTAGCAAAAATATGCGACAATACTACTACTACTACTACTACTACTACTACTACTACTACTACTACTACTACTAATAATAATAATAATAATAATAATTGTAGATGTACGAACATTTTTGGATACCTGTAGATGAACATAAATATTTGGATACCAAAACACAGAAAATGCTTACAATTTATTGAGGTTTTGCAAAGAAAAGAAGATGCAGATCGATTGTATCTACTTAGAAAAAATGTGGTCGAGGTCTACTTAGTGCTGAAGATATTGTTAATATTGAAAAAGATAGTCTATATAAATATATTTCTGAGAATAATGAGATTCTTCTTCGTGAAGTGAAAAGAGAGAAAATACTAAGAACTGGGGTGAAAAAGAATCAAAGGTAACAAAAGAGAGGATTACAATTGTTCGGAAAGAAACTGCACAGTGTATTCTTTAAGAATTTATTTTAGAGATAACGAGAACTGGAATTGGTTGGTCATAGATGATCTAAAAAGATCTACCGAGAGCACCTTAATGGCAGACCAGGAACAAGCCACTCGCACTAGGTCCATCAAATATTACATTGACAAACTTCAGAATCACCAACATGCGTATTGTGTAATGGAAGGCAATCAACCTTAGCGTATATTGTATCTGAATACCCAAATGCTAGCACAACACCAGTATAAAAAATGGACACATGGCAAAGTCGCTCAGGCACTACACTGGAAGATATTAACACTTCATGGATTGGACCACAATGAGAAGTGGTATGAGCATAAGCCAGAGGTGATACAGCGACACGACAATGTCAAACTTATGTGATGCATGCGCATACAGACTGATAAGGTTCTTAAACATTCAAAACCCGACTTAATCTTTCTAAATAAAAAACAAGAGAACTTGCTTAATCATTAATAGAGCCTGCACCTTCTATACTAGAGTGCAGGAGAAAGAACACAAACAAATATCAAGACTTAAATGGGACTATGGAAATGTAAAGAAGTAAAGGGGATTGCCGTTGTAATTTGAACGTTTGGAACCATAACGGCTTAAACATATTGACGAATCATTCATTTTCCAATTTTGCAAAGTGTTTTCGTGTTAGGAACAGCGAAAGTGTAAAGGCATAGCTTGAATGTCTAAGGTCAAAGGAATTGACTTGATGTTCAAAAAAAGGAAACTCCAACTAAAAAAAAAAAGAATTGAGACTACTATGAAATAATAATTATTATTGTTATCAAATAGGATAAGGATACATAGGAGTGACAGCACACACCAGACCTCCACTGGAAGAGTGCGAAGAGAGTTGGGGTCTTTGGGAGGATTGTTGCCACGCAAATCCAAGAGAAGACTAATGGTCCTTACGAGCGATAAATCAATGGTTAGCGGATGTTGCGATACCGCAAGGTTATTTGCAGTAGTTTTCGAAAAGAGGTGGGGACTACTAGAAACCTGGGGAGGTTTGTTACTAAAACTGCAGAGAACACCTCTGGTTGTTGTCGGTGAGCAATCACTGACAATGACATGCGTGATAACACCCAATAGGTACCAATAATAATAATAATAATAATAATAATAATAATAATAATAATAATAATAATAATAATAATAATAATAATAATAACAATAATAATAATAATAATAATAATAATTATAATAATAATAATAATAATAATAATAATAATAATAATAATAATAATAATAATAATAATAATAACATGACATTAGTTCCGGCTGATACCACATGAACTCCTGTTAAGAATCAAGTAGAAAGAATCTAGAAGGGAGAGCACTAATTGAAAGAGTGATGAAAGTACTGTGACTTTGGAGAAGCTTATTGCCACGAAAATCCCAGAAAAGACCAACGTCCTATGCCAGCGAAAACTCAATAGTAAGCGTCTGTTGCAATAACGCAAAATCGATGGTACCAGACAATCCCGAGAGGCCTGCTCTAACTGAGACTCCAGGGAACATCATCGGTTATTATCAGTGAGTAATCACTGATTATGATCTTTCTAAACGCTCCGCGTTAGTATTAAATAAAAACGATGATGCAAACTTATTTGCGATTGTTATCAGAAGAGGTAGGCATCTTGGGAGACTTGTTGTCATTGACACTCCAGAGAATACAACTAGTTGTTGTCAGTGAATACCTGTTTTATGACTTCTAGTGAGTACCTAATACAAGTGATATTACAAACCTCGGCTAGTATCACCTAAAATTGTAAAATGCAAGGAAAAGATAAAGACCGAAGAATGAGGACACCAACCTGACCCCTACGGAAAGGTTCAGAGAGCACTTGGCCCATTTGAAGGCGTATTGCCACCCAATCTCAGAAGAAAACCAATGGTCGTTGCCAGCGAAAAAGCAATGAAAAGAAGCTGTTGCGATAAGACAATATTCTTTTCAACGGTGATTGATAAAGGTGAAAAATACTTGACATCTGGGACAGATTGTTGTCACTCAAACGAAAGCGAACACTAACGTTTATTGTCACTGAGAAATAACTGATCACGACCTGTGTGAGAACTAGTGAGCCGATACTTGTATGACCCCGTCTGTCTCAGGATACAATGTATTTGTGCGCACTAGATTAGTCTGTTACCAAATTGTAGTAGCTGCTGTGACTGTGCAAACCTATCCTGGATCGGCCGGCTATCTTGAAGTTGCCACACATGTGGATGGTGTCTTCTTTACAGAACTATGTTGCAGCCCTCTGTTCAGTTCTCTTTACTTCTGGTTTCACTTCTGCTCACTGCTCTTGGAACATGCTTTCACAACACTTCTCCAATGGCTTCGATCTTTAGTCACAAACTCTCAGCCTGCTGGGTCGATTTAACCTGCTCTCATGTCACGTTTGCAGAAAGTCTTATTACGTTAGACAGGTGTTCCTGCTTGCCTTGAGCGGTTTTAATCTCGCCGTATATCTTTGAGATCCTCCCATCGTCCATTCGTCTAGATTGGCCAAGCCACTGAGGGGGTCGGTGGGTGAGCAGAGCCAACATGCTTGGGGCATCCGCTTGACCAAAACGGCCTTTTTTAGACGTGGGCCTGTTAAGTTATTTCAAGATTTCATCTGAAGTTGCGCAAGTTGATGGTGATGAGTCTGTTCTCCACGTAGGGGTAGAGCGCCCTTGATTTATTGCCACATCAGAGCGTTCTGAGCACACAGGCCTGGTACACCTCCCTCATGATGTAGGTAGTCAGCATCTCTTTGTTCCAGTGTCTCTTTGTCCAGCGATGTATTGCTGTTGCCGCCTTGCTGATACTTTTGTGGAGTCTAGCTTCCATGAATATTGTTGGACATTGTGAAGTCTAGGGATGTGAAGTCATCAACAAGGTTGTAGTCGCCAATGATGATGTTTGAGGCTGATTGTCAACGTCTCCTATAAGTGCGCAATTCCGCCTAACGACCTGTGTGAGAACTAGTGAGTTGATAAATTATGGCTGTATTAGATAAATGGACAGTAATCATAAAAGGTCTTATTGTAATTCATACCCCATGGAAGAGCCATCGGTCGAACTCAATGAGAACTTGATCGTAAATGTGATGTGTAACATTGTATTTATTCATATTTTTCTATTATTCAGTTTTTCATACGTTTTACATTCATTTTTATTTATTTATTGATTCACTAATTTTCATTCATTTTTTCGTTCACTTATATTAATAATTTTATTCATTTATTTTTTCATTCACTTTTCATTCATATATTTTCATTGATTTTTCATTTATTTTTTCATTCATTTTTTCAATCATTTTTAATTTATATTCTTGAATCACATTTACGTGCATTTTTTGATTCATTTTTATCATTATTTTTAGTTTTTCTTACGTTATTAATTTATTTTTCATTCACTTATTAATATATTTTGTTTTTATTCATCTTTTTTTATTAATTATCATTCCTTCATATTTCATTCGTTTTTTTTTTCAATCAATATATTACGTTCATTTTTTCAGCTAATTTTGTTTATTTTTAATTCATTATTTCATTCTTTTGTTCAATCATTTCCCATTCACCTACTTCAATTACCTTTTATTTATTTGTTTCCTTAATTTACCAATTCATTTTTATCATTTAATTCTCATTCATTATTCATGCATTTTTTCTATTAATTGTTTAATTCAGTTTTAATTTATTGTTCATCATTTTTGTGTCATTCATATTTTAATTTACATTTTAATTCATATTTCCATCACTTCTTTTCATTTATTTTTTCTATTGATTTTACATACATTTTTTTCATTTATTTTTTTTTTCATTCAATTTTTTAAATTTTATTCATATATATTTAGTCATTAATATTTTGTAAGTGTGGTGGTAACAGAAACTTTTGTTATTCTCGGCGTTGGCTGGGAGCAAGTATCATTATCAATATCATTTTTATGTAATTTTACCAGTGCTGCGAAGGTTTCCTTACAAACCTCACAGTATTATATTTGGTAAGTAAGACGGGGGAGAAAACATAAACTGTTGTTCTAGTCAGCGTTGTCCGGAAGCAATTAAATAGTCATTATCAACATCATTTCTCTTCATAATTTGATTCTAACCGTACATTTGGTATGCTGTGAAATCCTTCTTACTAACATTACAGTGGCATATTTAGTAAGTGAGAGCGGAAGGGATACATTGTTGTACTACTCGGCGTTGTTCGGGAGCAATACAATTGGCTTTATCAACATCATTTGACTTCATAATTTAATTTTAACTGTAGTTTTGGCATTGATGTGAAGACCTCCTCACTACCACTACATTATTATATTTGGTAAGCGAGAGAACGCGTAGACACTTTTGCGTTACTCGGCGTAATCTGGGAGCCATTAAATAGTCATTATCAACATAATTTCTCTTCATACTTTGATTTTAACCGTACTTTTTGCAGTGCTGTGAACGCCCGCTTTCTGACATTAGAGTGTACTATTTAGTAAGTAATGGAAGGGGTGACAAACCTTATGTTTGACTCGGCGTTGTCAAGGATACAAATATGGCATTATTAACATTACTGTTTTATATTTCGTAAGTGAGGGGCAATATAATATTTTGTCCTCTCGGCGTTGTCCAGGAGCAATAAATGCAAATCACAGTATTACATTTACATCTCTTTGCTTATTTTTTTTATTATTAACGTCATTTATTCATATCGTTATCAAAGCGAATGGGAAAACGGAGTTACTCGTGATCAAAAATGTTGCTGTGCTTAGATCAACTCGGCTTTGTCAAGATAGCTCCGGTAAATGAATTACATTATTATTATTGCATGTTTAAACACATTAAAAAATTGGGAGAGGGATGAGCTGGATGGAGGAGAATGAGAGGGTTAAGAAGAAGAAGAAGGAAATAATAGTGATGGGGTGGGGGGAATGGAGAAAGATAAAGAGAAGGGATAAATAGAAGTTTGAATATTAAGATGTTACACACACTATTAAAAATGTGTGTTTGTGTTTTATGGTCCCGGGCAACGATGGTTAGCCCTCTTTGAACAAATATATTTATTTACTCCTCTGCAGGAGTTAGGCACAAGGCCAGTTTTATCTTACTCCCACAAGTAAGCTGTGACCACAGCTTGGGTCGAGTAAGTGGGGTTAAAAGCGAGCGCTCGAGAGGTGATCACTCTGGCCATTTAAAAATTGCCTGGTCAGCCCCGTCGGCATTCCCCGGTAGGGGCGCCTCAAGCAGTAAGCAATAAACTTACTCCTCCCCAAAGAGGGGAGGCGAAGCCTGAGAGGGTGGACCTCCTAGAACTGCACAGGGCAAACCCACAGACAGGTGGAATCAAGCCCCGAAGGACAAGACGACATCCGTCTATAGGGGTGCAGTATCCATCGGAACAGATACTACACTTACTTCCTAGCGTGTGCCAGGTAAGTATACTTACTTGGCGTTTTCAGGGAGTTTTTTAATTTTCTTTCGCTTTCTTTGAACTATGCTTTTTGTGTTTAGCAAATTATTATATTTTAAAAAATAACAAGGTAAATGTAAACTTTAACTATTATGACGTCATTTTCGCATTCAATTTACATTGAAACTATACATTTGTATTTTCTCTCTTTTTTATTGTAGCTCCTCGGAAATAAATAAGTAGAGATAAGACTATCAGTTATATATTTATTCTCTGTTTGGATTTTTAAATCTCAGTCTTGATATTTAGTTGTCTTTCATATTCTTTATCTTCATAAATAATCTGTCTGACGCAATCGCACCCGAGATAGGTTTATTTGCTGACGACAGCTATATTCTTGACATACGGAATAATCGAACACACACATTCAAGCCAATAGTTGAATCCATTCGAAATGACCTCCAGTCATTAGTAGGGTCCAAATGGATTGCTACATGCCATGCTATTAAGACAACTCTCTTTTCTTTTACCAATTGTAATGACCCTTTCCACCAACTGATTGCAATGTTTGTTAGCACTCATCCCAGAAGTCCAATGTTAAAACTCCTCGGCCTAACATTCACTGGCAACATAAATTCGAGTAAATACATGCAATATATTAGCAAGTATGCAGCAAAGACGGTGAACTCCTTCTACTGGACAAAACCATTCATCATACCTTCGAGTATTGTATATCTCGATAAATACACCATTCGTCTATGCATGTTGTATTGTTGTTACATCTCGGCTGCTGCACACTCCACTAGTCTCTCCCTTTTGGGCAGAGTGCAAAACGTATCTGAGCTTATATGTCCATTACTGTCTACAAAATTCAAAGCCATGTTTCATCGGCGTAATGTTGCAACCCTGTTATGGTTTATATGTATTTCCATGGAACAAACTGAACTCATACCTTTTCAATATAAACATCCCCAACCACCCCGACTAGCAACAAAATCCCACTCCTTCACAATAAAAGTCGCCAGATGCCAGAAAAAACTTTTGTCCTTGAAACGCTTGCCTTGCGAATTCCCTCCCTGCTCTCTTTTTCCGACTGAACCAACATGCATAGATTTAACTTTCAAATTAACCAACGTCTGGTTACACAACTCACCACTTAGGAAACGAGCAACAAATGTGTTCCCTAATCGCAGTACCCACTTACGTACCTTGGTCGGTGTCCATAAACTTAACACAGTATTTGAAAAAAGACAACACAGAATAAATGTCCAACATTTAGAACATATATATCAAACATTAATCAGCAACACTTTCTATTTTAATGACATACCTATCGTACTAAATGATAGTATTACGAGTCAACCGAAACGAAGTCATCAGACTTAAAACAAAAGTACCAATAAATATTTTTAAAAAAACACGACGGAGATAGTCACATTTCTCAACCAGACAGTGAATAAATTAACACGTAAACAAAATAAAATAATACAATTATAACATACATTTTTAGAAATATTCTATCAAATTTGATTGTTTTTTAGACTGATAAATATCAATATATCCGTCTGTTTTTTTCTAAATATGAATAAAGTGTATGGCAATGACCATGTAAGCGTCGTCTTTCATATGAGTCGTTATACGGAAAAGTGGATTATTGAATTAGACAGCAGGATAAGTATCAATACCTCAATTGCATAAACCGTGTATGTGTGTCGTGAGTGGGAATAACAACAACATCAGGAAAAACGTAGTACAATCAGTATTTTAACCGCACAAGCAAGTTTACTAGATGGTTATCCGATCTTGCGCGGGTAATAAGAATAACTATATCGAATAGTACTGTTTCAATTTTCTTAGATGACGATTTATAATTTTTATTATTATTTACTTAACTTAGACTACTGTTCTCATCTTGGATGTTATTCTCACTACGTTCAGGTCATGTCACCTCCGACTTTCTTCAATAACGTATTGTCGAACTCGGCAATCTTTATGTCGAACTCGTAAATCTGTACGGAATTTCAAACATAATATTTTATGTAATTAACGGGGATTGATTGTTTTTGCGGCCCTGTTACGCAAGGTATAAATCTGCTTAGTAGATACTCAGTTCTAAGTAGTAGTTTTCTGAGATTAACGATTCAACAACAACAATAAGTAAAAAGGTAAAGTGGTCGACCATAGTCGAGGGCGATTCGAAGACTCACTTTTCATTAGCTACTACAACGATGTGTAGAAAAAAGGTCCACTCCATTCCGACGATTACTCCACTAACCCTTGATCCGTCGTCCTATAATTTTGAGTGTTTAGCAAGTAGCATAATGTACTATTTTCTTAGTCTTTAGAATGACTTGACCGAGGAGTGAACACTGATCTCCCAGTCAAATGGCATACACTCTAACCGGTATGTTAAAATGGGTCGGTTTCCAATTGGCGCTAATAACTAAAGAAATATAAGAATTAACACTTGTACCTGGTAGTGGTTGAGGGAATGACAACAATCTATCCTCGTCGGTGAATAAACGGTTCTGAGTGAAATTATTTATATGTAATAAATTCGACATGTTGAACTTGATGCAACCGAAACGTTTTGAAAATAAAAACCAAATTAACAATAATACTAATCAATGACAGAAAAAATAGGTTTACTGTTCTATATTGATGACAAACATATCGTCACAAATTACAACACTATCAAAACGAGGGCGACACACTTGAAGCAAAAACACCGGTTAATTAAAACAAAAAACGATGGCGACAGTCATATTCCTTGCCAGAGAATACAAGCAAAATTAGAATGCAGACGTTGAAAACAAGTGAAACCTAAAAAACAAATTAAAAAAATCATGAAACATATTTTTAAATATTCCATTAAATTTAATTGATTTTTTAGTCTTACAAAGATCAATATATCTGTCCCGTTTGTTCTAAGTATTAATGAGTTATGGCGATGCCCAAACATATTTCGTTTTTTTCAGCTGAAACGTTAAACGAAAGAATGCTTAATTGAATCACGTAGCAGGAATGGTGAATAAGAAATGTAGGTGTTGCCCGGGTATAGCGAATAAAAATATCTAACGATAGTGTACAATATATAAAGGAAAAAGAACACATCAAATAGCAGTTTCTTATTTTTTTCAAATAACTTTATTTAATTTGTTATATGTGTATTTGTCTGACTACTATTAGGATCGTTGTTGGTATATTGCCACGTTTTTTGGTTGATGTAAGCCGTACCCGTATTCATGTTAACAGCGTGATGCAGCGTATCACTGCTGAATGCATTGATTAGCAATGCCCTGAATGATAGTCTTCTTAAAGCTAAAGCCTCAATACTTATTCTAGGAAATAATAGCAAATACCGTATGAATAACACGTGCACTCGGTTATTGCTGACAGAATGAGCACAATCTATGCTCATGGATTAAAGTAAACGGTTCACTTGTAAATTTTGTATAGGTTACATATGTGTGCCCAAGTTCAAAAATATACCCATGATATGGCCAACCTCTTCTGAAAATAAACACCAAGATGAGGAAAGTAGTCTCAATAATCTAAATACTCCATAAAACAGTAACACTGTTATCGTGTAGGATGGATCTATTCTTTTTCTGGTATAGCTTGACTCTTCAAGAAACCATGAATAGAATTACCACTAAGTTTCGTTGCAGTCATGGCAGTAGCTATTGGTAGCAGTCGTAGCCACAGTATCGGACGCAAACATTCTATTACATATAATGTATGTGGCTTTTGTAAATAAACTCTTGTAAATATAACACCGTGTTGTCTTAATTATTATCAGCTCTTCAATGTCATTACAATTACAAATATATGAGGAAAATCATATCTAAGTCTTGTAATATATGTGTCATTCTAGACAAATGTCATGTGTTGCTTGACTACCAACTACAGATGTAGGTTGCCGAAAGATAAAGGAATAACAATACTGTAACTAATTACAATTTAAAAGTAAACAAGTATCAATAAAATAGACATTTTAAAAATATGCAAATAAATGAACTTAGTCGACTTCACACAGAACGAATCATGTAAAACAAACAAGTTTTAATCATGTAGAAATTGTAGATTTATAAGGCCTGTTGTTAAATATAACGGTGTGAAAAAGCTAAAAAAGAAGTGTAATCTTGTCTCAGTTAATTTCGATTAAACTTGTTTTTAAAAGTAATGTTTATGTCTCAATATATATTTTTAGTCAAAATTTGCTTTCGGATAATCTGACACTATCTTTAACCAGCGAAACAAGAAACAGCTTTCAGTATTTTTATTATTAATTTTTTAACATAGTTCACCCCAAACAAGGCAGGTCGCAACTGTAGACGTAAGGGACTACTGTTATATTGATTAATGATTAAAAGATGTTAGCAATGATCGGGGGTATACTGAATCGGCGGTAGTTTAAGTGATTAGTTTTATCTAATAATTCTTAAAGACTGGTACCACAGAGGCAATCTTCCAAGTATTGGAGAAACAAAATTCAGCGAGGCATTTGTTGTATAGTTTAGAGAGTACAGAGGCCAGCTCAGCAGAGCATTTATTTATTACTATTACTGGTATAAGATCAGGCCCACAGGCTTTGGACGTGTCAAGGTTGTTTATGAAGTCTCTGGCTTGAGATAGGGTAATGACCAGGTTCCCAAGTGTGGCTTCAGTCCACAATGGGAATTTAAAGATGTGTTGGTTTGCTTAGTCCAGTGGAGTCAGAGGCAAAGCGCTGGGCAAGTAGTGCAGCCTTATTAGTCGCCGTGCACACAACACACTTGCGAATTTATTCTCGATTGGCCATTGTTCATCACACTATTGTGCATTTTTCAGAAATCACGAGTACCTACTTCTGTGATTAAATGTGTTTTTGCTTATCTCTGTATACCTTCTCTTTGCTACATATATTACAACTTTGCAATAATTTCTTGCCTCTATAGATGTTTGTCTATCTGCAGTTGACTTATGGCGACGGAACTTTCGGAATGTCTTCTGCCTCTCAGCAATAGCAACTGCATATTCTGAGGTGAACTATTGTGGAGGATGTGGTTTGCTGAATAATTTTCGCGTGAGGGCATAAGCATACATGCCTGCTTTGCCGCATTCGCACACCGATCAGCAGGGAGTGATAAGAGTTCACCCCTGGGGCATCGCAGATGTGATCCCTGCGGAATTCAAAATCAGCCTTCTCATAGTTTCTCTTCGTTTTGAGAAACGGCTCTTCAGCGTTTGGAAGATGTTTTAAGGTGATAAGTATCATTACCACAACATGATCAGAGTTTCCGAGCGGGCTATGGGCATTCGCCACACAAGCGTCGGGTAGTGAGGTCAAGTGCGAGTCGAGGACCGAGGCTTGCTGTTCCGCACGACTAGGAAGGCGGGTCGGAAAAGTGACAGTCTGTGAGTGGTTGTGCGCTGAGGAGAAATTAAACGTAGAGTTGCCAATATGGTTCAGTAACGCTGGAGAATCCCAACTGGTCATGGTGGTGTGCATTAAAATCCCCAAATACATGTATTTGGGCATTCGAGTCGAGTGAGCGTGCTCTATCTAAGCTTGTAGGGGACGAGTCAAGCAGGGTACTATCCTGGGTCGAAGAGGAACGGTATAAGTAACTAACTCTGTGATGTAAGGCACATATAAAGCACACGTAGACTTGGTCATCTGATTGTAACCTATGTCATTGGGAGGGTGTTCCGTACATAAAATTGTATGCCGTGCATATGTTTGTCAGCGTCTTTACGGTTAAGTGGAAAGTAATCAGTCATGACAAATTAGTGATAGGAGACAGAGAATTGAAGGTTCGTTTCACTTAGTTCTAGGATTTCCGGGGAGTTTTTCAGGAGCAAAAGTGTCTACCTCGTTAATGTTAGTTCTAAGTCCCTGGATATTTGTGAATGTGGGCCTCAAGGTCAGAGGTGAATATGTTTTTTTGATGGTGTCTGGTTAAGGTTTGTTTTTTAATTTGTAAATTCATGTTTGTTTTGAGATAGAGTGGCGAGGGCAAAGTGGGTGCTAGTTTGGTGTCAATAAGCTCACACAACCAGTCCATTAGTCATGATTGTGGCCTCGGAAAAGCCAACCGGGGATAAGTGTAGGGCCCCTTTCTATGCGAGACACGGCATGTACAGTTATCGACCATGTTATGAAACTGTTGATAGAGCAGCCGTTCTTTGCGCTACCTAAGAGTTAGTGGTCCTAACCACCAGTCGGAAACAGCAGCCACACAAACTGCTTAACCTGTACCATCAAGCTGCCCGAACAAAAAGCGACCCAGACTAGTCATGTAAAACTCAGTAACAACAAAACATTCTCCAAGTATCCTAGATAGAGAGAAAGATAGGCAGCGTCTATTGCCTTAGTCAGGAAACAAGGTCAGAACAAGGCGTCTTTAGTGGCGTCCCAGTGCTTGTACATCTACGCCTGGCTAATAGACAAAGAAGGAGTGTGAAGGCCGAGCGCTAGGAAGATTCCATTAACTCCTTAACCAAATATAGGTGTGCAAACCAGACACTTTGCTCGAGATTCCAGCTCTATGAAGGTTGTCGATCAAGACTAACGAGGTATCCCAACGGTTTTCTGGCGAGACGTAAATGGTAAGTAGCAAGATTTTATTGTCAGTATTTTCCTTCTCTTAGACGGAATACCAGACAAAGTATACGGGTCCAACCTTCCGAAAGAAGATAGCCTGCGCCCGTGTACTAGTCGGGTATTTCCGTGCCCCCGCAAGTAAATAAATGTTTCCTCCACATATGCACACACACATGTATATATATATATATATATATATATATATATATATATATATATATATATACATACATCTATATATATATATATATATATATATATATATATGTATATATATATCAATTAGCTTCAGTTGAAGTTTTGGTCTTCATTCGCTGTCGGTGGCAGATATAAATCTGTCTTATCTCGTGGCTCTTTAACTATGTAAGTCTAGTATGTTTTGTTGTGACAACATTTTCGTTTTTTTAACTACATGTGGTAGTGGATTCCTCCCCCTTTTCTTCTTTTGAACCTTGAACGCGTTGACCTTTCCAAAACCTAGCAGAATATTAGCAAGAAAAAAACAGACGAGTAAAGATTTGTGCAACAGGCAAAGGAAGCAAGCACCTGGATTTGTTTTTATGTAAATAGTTATCGCAACCTTAATAGATGGATTATTTAAGACAGAGACAGTTTTTGTCGGGTTATGATCTATGACTTTTTCGTACTGTTTGACGTGCAGAAAAACACGCCTTTTTATGCTATAGTTTGTAATAACATGAATTTTTAAAAATCTAAATAATAATTTAATAACAAAATACTAACCGTGATCCATTTCAGTTTCTTCGTAAACAGTATCCGTCATTTTAATTTTCTGTTGATCGTCTTATAGTAACGGACTTTGTTCCAGACTCTTCGAAATTTAAAAGGGATTTTAAGCATTTAATTTGTCGAAGAGAAAGGCATTCCTAGTTTGTAAACTTTATAATATTTATATACACTCTGTTGATTGAAATTCAGTTAAATGTTGGGCTAATGAGACAGAAAGTGTTTTACAGTGGTCTAAGAAGAGGGTATTTTGCTGTGCAATTTTTCCGAGAATAAAGCAAAGATTTAATGTGTGTTGAACACTTTGTATGGAGAAATACGAGAGGAACTCTATATACAAAGTTCGCGGAGATGTAAAGGCTTAATATTGAAACGGGTTAGCACTATGAAGAAGTCACGGACATTCTGAACACATCGACATCACATAAACATCTACATTAATTCGCAGTATGCAGCAAACCATTTCACAAGAACACTGTGTGTCAAAAGGAACAGTCCAGAAAGCCGTCATCAGAACAGATTCGATACATATCCTTATTATTTTGTTATTTTGACCTCACATCCCATGAGCGATGTTTCTGACAAAGAGGGAAAAATTCTTTTTTATGGGTCAGAATCTATTCATTTACTACTTATCATTAGATAGTTATGGACCTTAAAGTTGTATTTTTCACCTCTTTACATCAAGTGGCTTCATGCCTTGACTCGAGCGATTTCCATGAAACGAAAAGAATGACTTCCTTTTCTTTCGAGAACCGAGTCAACAATATTATATATTTTAAATGTTTATCTAAGTTTATGTTGGAACAGATTGGTATATAAAGTAATTTGTCTAAGTATATTATACTCAAAGAAATAGGGGCAGATCGAATTTACTTTATTATTAAGATATCAAGTGAAATAATGCCTATGCGAGAGTAAAAATAATGAATGTCCCCAAAAGATAATACAATGTTAAATTGCGTCATGTTAGAAATATGTTTTCTTCACTGACAGCTGAAAGAAAAATGAAGTGTAGTATCTGTTTTCGGTACCCAATTATCATTAGTCTGAAATTATTTATACAGAATAAAATATCAAAAGCAACAAAAAACCGACTAATTATGGATTCATTGATACTTAAATCTGCACTTGATTGAACTCTATATTTCCTCTCTTGTACCTAGACTGACCTATGGCTTGATAATAACTCATTTCATAATGCACTTCCGGCAAACTAGGCTAATCATCACGTTGCAACTCATTAATTATCGTTATCACACTTTCCATCAATGCCGGGATCCTTAGAGATTTATATTAATTATTTAAAGAACATTAACAGGATACAAAAAAAAACGAGCTGGGATACGTGGAATCTTATGGATCGGAAATATGTAGCACTTTATCTATACATAGAAAATTGAAATAACACCTTTATTGGCAATTTCGACAGTATTATCCCCATCTAATTACATTGTTGCCAAAATTGAATACAGGGTCCGCAAGGTATGTCAGTGCATTTGTTATGTTTACTCTAGAAGAAACATTATTTGAATTCATATATATATATATATATATATATATATATATATATATATATATATATATATATATATAATGATGTAAAGTAATTTTCCCTCTGATTGATAGGTTTTATAGCTTTAGAAGGAAGGTTGATAGTCTAAGCTGCCCCACCTGCAACTCGGCTAATTCCTGATACGCGTTTCTAGAAAATGTGCGTTCGTATTGTTTTCTTTAAAAAACGTCTAACATTTGGGGGCGTTAAGATGCTTCTCCAAATAAGTATTTTACAGTTGAGGTCGCAGCACGTTTAACTCCCCAACTAATATCTACTTCCACGGCCCTTACAGCCACCGGGGACTATTATTCATAAAGTAAAAATCACCGCAATTATTGTATATTCTTCTTTTTACTATTGTTTATATAATACAATAGATTTTAAATTTAAAAAAAACGAACGCATCCTAACCAAATTGTTCGTGGTTTTATATCCTTTTCAGTTAACACATTATAGAATTACTCACTAGTTTAATCTTAGAGACTGGCATTTTTTTATTCAATACACTTTCCCGGGCAACGTCGAGACACTGGTCCCGCTAGCTATTTCATATTAAACACTTATCAATGCTAATACGTATAAAGTATACAACAAATGAAAGGCACGCAGCTATCGTAACTATGAAGTCAGATTACATCAATTTAGAAAAAATATTATTTTTAAAAGTTGCTTGCTATTCTGTTAATAAAGTTCGCAAAGGTTTACAATTAACATAGCGTAATATATATTACATACACAATGATAGCATTAGAGCACATGGATTTATTCGGTAAGTACAGAACACGATTAAATACTCGATGCTGTCATCCTAGTACGAATTAGATGGGTGAGTAAATGTGAATAACAGGTGTGTCTAGGACCATCACTTGTTGTCGTTAATGAAACCACTCATTTTCTTAAAACATTGATCATTATACAATTATAATGTGATGAGGATCAACCACATAAGGTTTACAAAAAGGATAAGTTGCTGTCAGAAAAATTTGATAATTATATTACACCTAACATTTGACGTAACTTTTAAGATCTCTATTTACTTACTACTGTACATACAAGATAGTTGAGTAAAATATCAATGCATACCCTCATAACACTAAGTAAACCCTAAACAGCTATATAGAATAGTCAAAATATTAAAATTTATTAAAATTCAAATATCTATATTTAAATTTATTTGGCAAAAAATAGCATAGTGCCATATGCGATGTAAAGTAATAAAGTAATACATCTACATACAGTGTAAATGTCTGTTTAAGGCCGGTTTAATTATTGATCTGGGGGTCATCGTCACGATTTCTTTTGGTAGATAAAAGAAACACAAACAGAGAATTCTGTCTCGATTCTATCCAGCCCAAAACTATGGTAGTACATCTTTCACAGGTGTCTGCGGATACAACTGCTTTGCGCTCAGGTGTCAAAAAATTCCGTTGATCATATTTCGCGCCAGAATAAAGTTTTCTTGGCATCCGCTTTCGCTGCTCAAGTAAGAATAAATTAAGATTTTTGCACATCTTCATAGGTAAGCGTGGAGAGTCCACCAACCGTAACACAGGTGTCGGGTATCTTTTGTAGATAGTAATTTGTTGCTTGGGTGGTATAATTCAGAATATGCCGTACTATAATAATGTATAAAAGACGAAAAGTGTCTACTGTTAGTTGTAGAAAATAGCTCCGGATTATGTAAACTACCTGTATTCGAACACTAAACGGTATATTCATTCTCATTTCGAATGTTTGTGCTGCTTAATCAAGGTTAGTTTTATATTATTCATGCGGAATAAGTAACGACTAATTATGCATTCTTTCATACTTAACCTTGAATTTTATTGGAATTCGGATTAGCGATTGTGTATCTAGTTTTATCTCTGGTTTCATAGGTAATTCTTTAGTAATCTTTAGCTTCCTGTAAAAACGGGCAATCGCCATGTGGAACTTTAATTGAATTATTAGTATCGTTGTTATCATGCTTTCAATTAATGGCTGGATTTTGAGAAATTTATAATATGTATTTTAAGAAGATGAACATACCGATAGAAAATTCTAATTAGGATACGTGGTAATCTTATTAAAATAAGTATAGGAAATATGTGACACCTTATCTATACTGTGCTTATTCAAATTCACACTTTAATCTGCAATGTTTACGGTATTATCATCACATGTTAGTCGTTTTGGTAATGTGCACTCTGTAGTAGTTGTTCTTATACTACCAATAATCTGTTATTTAGAACAGGAGAGGATAAATCAGTCAAGATCGAGGCAATTTTAATTTCGTCTCAATCTAAAGTGGCTTTTTTGAGGGGGGGCGGGAGCTGAATTTTGCTCACATTAAAAAATGACCCCGTGTCTAAATTTGTCTCCGCAGATGCGCGTTTAAATAGGGACGTTTATGTAGGCAAAGTGAAATATATCCTCCTACACCAATTCGCAACATTATTTGGAAATATTTATGAGATAAGATATCATTCTTATTTTATTTATTTCAATATGGTTTTCTCACCCTTATTTGCCCCCTTCCATCTAATGACAGTTTGTTATGGTCCTTTATTAAAACTTGACTCATGATCGTGTCGTTTATGCTTCAGATAAAGGAAGTAGATTACACAGGATTATGGTATCAACACACTTACTCCAGTTGTAAGTAAATAGTATTATGGTAACAAAACTGTTAAATAATTACTTACAGGAGAGGGCTTTATATTCCTATTGCAAGACTGCATATCACTTCTCTGCATCTCAGTACAAGCCGATCAGTCTCCTGTGCATCATAAGAAAATACCCTGATGAACAAGTTATACGAATGTATATGTTTTTATAGCAGGAATACTATATGTTATTACACTAAATGTGAAGTTATTACCGGTTGCTTTTCCTTTCTCTCTCTCTCATCTCTACTTTTATATTTCCCACTTTCTCTATAACGCAATAGAAGTTAATCTGTGTTCTGCTTCTGTTTTAAATAAATCATGTAAAAAAAACGTAATATGGCGTCCTCGTGGCTTTTGTTTTCAACCGATAGGCAACCTGTTTTACATCGAGGATGACGGCATAAACGACGATAAGATCACCCCACATACGTTTTGTAAACAACCTGCGTTCACAACAAGTAATTTGCATACAACTCATCAAATCGCCAATCAGTTACTAATTTAATATCGATTATGTCGATTATGTTTGCGATTGACTTTTCGTTCTTATTTTACATTTTTTTCCATATCTCTCTTTCTTTGTTTTTGTCTTCTTTTCTTTCTTTTCTTTATTAAAAGTCAAAGGGATACAGACAACAAATACATAAGATTAGGATAGTACATTATAATAAAAAGAACATATGAACATATGCAGTTGTACTATTTAACCTGTGGTCAAGAGAAAAAAGAGAAAGAGAATAACAGATTGCCAGATATATAGCGAGTAGCACGAGACTAATTTTTATTGTTTTCTTTTATTAGCTTGTACTTAACTGCTTTGGAAACTCACTTTTTTCTTAATCATACCAATTTAACGCGAGCTCCATGGATAACCAAACGGGTCACATACATTCAAGTTTTACTTGATAGGTTCTAATTTTCAGCAATATCAATGAGAGCTCATAAAATTGTACAAATAAATGAAAAGTCATGCGGTAATCGTAACTAAAACGACTGCATGTAGCCATTTGGATAAAGAAACATTTTTAAAAGTCCGTTAATGTTCGTTTAGATCAAATACAATCAGATATATTAAGAAAAAATAGCAAAGTTAAAAAACAAACGAACTTCGGTAAGAAGGCCTGCTCAATCGAAACTAACGGCATACATGTTGATGCGAGCGAAACATGTCGAAGAGCAGGATGAATGGTAGCTTTTATAACAAATATTAGAAAACGTTAACAATTACAATAGAAAAGAAAAGAAAGGGACACGGTCTGATTTATACTGAAACTGAACTTATTCAATATTAAGTAAACAAAAACAAGAATTAACAAAAAAACAGAAAAGTCAAGATGTATGTTATTTCTGCATTTATGTAAATAAACATGGATTTTAGAGACTTACATTTGTTTGTTTTTAAATTTTGATTGTGAAAACAAATCTGAAAACAGATCCTTTACAGATGCTATAGAAATAAAAACATGCCAAATAAATAAAACAGACATACCGGGTTGTTTAATTACAATATTAACCTATTGCTTTTGTAGAAAATAGTGTTGGTTAGACTAGGTCAATTTTTAATGTTGGGGAATCCAGCTCCAAAAAAGGGGGCCACTCAATTGCGACAAAATATTAAATTGTTTTAATCTAGAACGATTTCTCCTTCACTGACCGGGGCCATAAGGAATAAAGTGTACTATCAGAACAGATACTACACTTGAAATTATGCATTGGTTAACAAATATAAAAATAGTATTAAAATTCATACAATCAAAGAACTGTAATTATGAATTCAGCGAAAAAAATAAAGTAATTACATAAACATACAAATTAAAAACAAACGATAAATAATTAAGAAAAATGAAAACGATAAATAAATACATAAATAATGAATTTTCACAATGTAATATAAGTGAAAACATATTTGGAAATAAATATATAAATATATAAGCATTTCGCTTTGTTTAAATTGTATTCATTGTCTTGAAATAAACTTTTTTTTCAAGTGTTCAAAAACGTAACTTTAATTGAATGGTTTAATCGTTGTTTTTTTCCTAACACCACACATATGTAAACTGTTCTAGAATTTTATTAAACACAATGATTTCTTTGGCACAAAAAATTAACGTTGCAAATTCTTTTTATACAAAAAGAAACATGATTAAACGGAATTTCGGGGCAATAATATGTTATTGCATACATATTGTTAAAAAAGGGGGTTGACAGGTTGACATATTTACGTTCTAACTTACATTAAAATGTTGTATCAGGACAAAGAAAGTGTGTTATGTTATACAGCCTCTTTATTGTGTAAAAAATATTTAAAATTGTATGGAAAACCAGCAACTAGTTGTTTTACATTTGATATCTCCCCATCGAGACAGGTTTGGCATCAATCTTGAATTTTTCATGTAAAACAGTTTTTGTATAGTTTTATCTTCAAATATCTATAAGATTTTCACGTTGAAAACGACATATACAAAAACATCTACATCTTTTGTAAATACCTTACAATTGCAAAATCAAAGATGAACTAATATAAAAGATCAGTTACCTCTGACATATGTCTTCATGTAGTGTGTAACCGTTCCCTCCTAATTGTCTTGGTTATCTCTTTAGCCAAAACCATTGTGGCGTCAGCAGAAAACGAGACTCACTAGCATTGCCTGCTCTTTACAAAGGCAAAGAAGAGCCATGTAAACTGACAAGTAGAAGATGCTACATCCAGATACAGTCTGAACATTTGTCTAAAGTTGCGGTGAATCTAGATTTAGTAGTAATCATTACAACCTGCTCTCATAAATTGCTCTACAGAGCAGAAACACGGACAGGAGACGCTGCTTTGTTTCTATTGAATTCGAAAAGATTCACATGAAATCGTCGGACGTCACATCGGCAGACACGTTGTGTGAGAATAATATCAAAGATTAGAAAGTTCAAATAATACGAACCAAGAACCGCGGTAAATTTTCATGGCTACATTATCTATAACATTTGTCTTCCTCTTCCTCTATATCGTATAAGCTAAAACGTATGGACCGAATTAACAAATACCAATGATATCCATGATAGGTCAATAAAAGTAGTGGTTGAAGCAGACGACTGAAGCACATAATATCAATGTTAGCGTGCTTAAACAGACCATTCTGCACCTACCACTCTTCCTGATCGTTATAAATGATATTCCCTATTCTGTTCTGAGATCATTCGGTGAAATTCATTCAGACAAAAAACACTATATGACAGCACTTCGAAAAGCATTGGTGGTTAAGATTTTCCTGACTCTCTCTCTCTCTCTCTCTCTTTATCTTGAGAAGTTGGTGCAATGAGTGGAAACGTATGGACCGAATTAACAAATACCAATAAGCATCTCCATAACACTGAATAACCCTTGACATCTCTATACAGAACTGTTTAACATGAAAAAAAGATACTTTCTCTTTTTGTTATCTTTTGTAACATCTAATTAAAGTTACTCTGGGGTAATTGATGCGGAAGAAGAGATAAACACCAACCAATACCGACTAATTAGGGGTGCATTCGTGCTTAACCTTGCACTTGACTGAACCTGATATAAGCGAGTTTGTACCTAGACTATAGTTCAATAATTAATTATTCAATAATGCACTTCAATCAAACTACGCGAATGATCACGTTGCTAAGTCATTTCATTATCGCTATCATATTGTTTATCACTGGTGTAATCCTAAGAGATGTATATTAATTATTTAATGATGATGAACAGGCTCATAGAAAATTCGATCCCGGATACGTGGCATCTAATGAATGTACACATGGAAAATATTTGCCATCTCTCCCATCCAGTGCAAATTGAAATGGCACATTCATATGCAATGTCGACGTTATTATAATAACCGAATCAAAGTGTAGTATCTGTTTAAATTCTTCATTTTTTTTTCGTTAAGTGATGGAGAAAACCTTCTAGACTGAGGCATTGTTTTATGATTCAATCTAGAGTGCCTTTTTGAGGACGCAAGTAAATAGGGACTTTAATTTAAATAAACGCATGTTATTTTATTCGCATATTATTTTACAATATTTTTTAGATGAGCTATTTTACTTATTTACTTTTCATGTCAGTATTTCTCCCCCTTATTCTATTCGTGACTCTTTCAATCATATACGAGGTGTATGTCCCCTTAATGAATGTATAGATGATAAATATTTATCCTTTTATCCATCAACAGCAAACAGTAATGACACCTTAATCTGTAATGTCGCAAGTGTCATCCTCACTGTACTTACCTATTACCTAGGTGCAACGTGAATTATCTGTTCCGATACACCGTCCATGTCGAGACAATTTTATTTTGTCAACATTCAAAGAGGCCATTTGTTTGAGCTTTATTTTATTCCCATAAAAATGTGAGTTTGTGTCTCAATCTGACTTCGTAGGGGATCAAATAAGTAGGGACTCTTTCGTAGGCAAACTCAAATATATCCTTCTTCATTAACTCGTAACAGTATAATACATGACCCACTGATAATAGATGTTGGCCCTTCACGTAGAATGACCTTATCATCTTCACGCTTGTTCCTCATCTACAGAAAGTAGATTAAATATGATTATGGTATTAAAACATAACTCCAGTTTTACTAAATAATAATTTCACAGGTTTTATCTGTACAAAGTTGTTAAATAATTGCTTAATAGATAAATGCTTAACAGTACCTTAAAAAACCGGGGGTTGGTACTCTGGCTCTCACTAGAGACCTATTAGTTTCCTGTGAGTCATGAATATATGGGTTGAATATGTGATGAATCAAGAAGTGCCAAAACAAAAGACACTCTACTTAGTGACAAGCAAAATTTGTGTACTGCAAAATCAACAACTGATATACTGACTGTAATATCGCACATGCACATTGCATCTATGCATGCGACTTTGTTTCTACAGCTATATCATAGATTTTCGAAAGTGTATAGTAAAAACGTTTCCTTCAAAAGCTTGTCAGCTATACAATATCCGGAAATCTTTTCTCAACTATCTATTTTTACTGTATATCTTTTATCCATGATAGGTCAATAAAAGTAGTGGTTGAAGTAGACGACTGAAGCACATAATATCAATGTTAGCGTGCTTAAACAGACCATTCTGCACCTACCACTTTTCCTGATTGTTATAAATGATATTCACTATTCTATTCTGAAATCATTCGGTGAAATTCATTCAGACAAAAAACACTATATGACAGCACTTCGAAAAGCATTGGTGGTTAAGATTTTTCTGACTCTCTCTCTCTCCCTCTCTCTCTCTCTCTATCTATCTCTCTCTCTATTTATCTTGAGAAGTTAGTTCAATGAGTGGAAGCGGAGTGTAACTTTTAACACCTTTAAATCAAAGCTTATCTCATTTCAGAACCAACACTCGGATCTCGGTCCCCAATTCAAATGAATGCCTCTCCGCTTCATATAGTCTCCTGCCTTGATAAACTCTTAAAACAGTATTCCACTCCCGATCTTATCAAGGAAGCTGTAAATAGCTTTAGATTATTGTAATACCGACAGATGTACTTTAATCCTGACGTAAAAATCTATCGACATAAGAATCAGATACTCTCACAGTGCTGTTAATCATAACACTGTCAATACCATTAGTCCTTATATAGTATTGAGTAGTGGTCACCCGTTAGTACAAAAAAGCATAACCCTAATTCATGACACTTATCTATAGAGTAATTAATAATATTCACTATTTTTCTGCAATTCAAACATATAAGGCATACATAACATTTACTCTATGCTGAATTGTGTAACAATTTTCAATAATGCACGTTAAAAAGCTTTGTTTTATCGTTCTTTAATTATATGCTTCAAATGTGCACCTCTCCGTTGAAAACGGACGTCAATACAACTAATGTTGGCTCATTTACCACTTAAATGCTTTATTTTTATATTGGTTTGAAAAACAAAAACACATTTATAGGGGTAATATAAAGTAGTATAAATAATTTATGGAAAAAAAAAATTTAGGAACAAAAATAAATGATGTTGCAAATGTGCACAACAATGTCTTACAAAACACTTGAATGTATCTATATAAATAATCATAATATGAGAGCCATATTCGTCCTAGGATGGAGTACTGCTGTCATATTTGAGGGAGTGCCGCTCAGAGCACTCTTTTCTGTATTTACAGAGTACAGAACCGACTTCACAATATGGTGGGAATGATTTCTTCTTATCCCTACAACCTCTTTCTTGTATCCTTATGTCGATGGCAGGTACTCGACTGAGCTCTATATAATCACCTCTATAAAAGATTCAGAGCAAAAATCGTCTGGCTACAACCACAGCAAAAAAATCCCCCTTCTCCCCTCTCTCTTTTTTGCTCTTTCTTTTAAACAAACACAGACAGAACTTCCACAAGGTTTCCTTTCTAAAACATCCCATATGTGGAATAAGATACAACGAGTTTGCTTCCCAACCGATCAAAGTTAGGTCGTCTTCAACACTGGCTCAGCCGCCCGATGACACTCGCCCGTTACATCAAGATACTGATACCCTATTAAGTGTGTTTGCTGATGCAAAATCATACTAATACCTACTCACACTTGTCAACAGGCACGTTGAAGATGTGAAGTTGAAGTTTGAACCATTTTTGTTTAATATTATATCAAATAGACATTTTGTTTGAATGTGTAATACTTGAAACAAAAAAAACATTTAATGGTAAAGTTCAGGAATAGTTTCTGCATGATTGCATTTCATTGTATTTGACTTTTGACTAGGACCAAAGCTGAGTGTCTGTTCTGATGCTACACTTCGTTATATCGCTCAGTATAAGGGCGGAATAATTCAAGAGTGAGGACATGTTTATTTTTGGCATAATCCAGAGTGCAGTATTTGCTGGTGCTGGATCAACCTCAAATTAAAAAAAAAAACGACCGTTCGTAATTAGAATGAATATTTTTTAAATTTTTCTCATAATACAGACTGCAATTTTACGCAGTTTGATTTATTCTATATTTAAAACCGACCTGATCTCTTACTTTGTCCTCTTTTAGAGACAAATAAATAGAGATAATATGCATGTGATAACTCCAGAGATAAAAATCAGGGTGGCAACGCTCCGGTTAGTGTGAAGCTTATCTACAATGACACCTCCTCCTGATGTGACGGTCCTTGTAAATCATTGAACGGCGATTAAACCACGCCTTTTGAACATTCATAATGGAACTCTGTTAAACAAATAAGGCATAGGCTCAGATTTATATGTCGACATTACCAGAGCGGATTACTACAAAACAAACCGCTACTACTTATAGGTTCAACTTTGCTTAATCTTGCACTGTGTTGGACTCTATATCAGCGATGTTGTACTAAAATCGACCTTTTGCTAAATAATTACTTCTTAAATAATGAACTTACGCCAAACAAATGTGTAAACGTTATTTAATGATCGTTATCATATTTTCCCTCGATGGCTGGATCATTAGAGATTTATATCAATTATTTAAAGAAAACGAACACACTGATAACAAAATTGATACTTGTGCAGTTTACGACCCGTGCTGAAACATACGTAACATCAGCATCTTCCGACAGTTTACGTAAACAGCCGGGAAAAGTCGAATGAAAACTTCGTGATGTCAAAATCAAAACGAGGCTAGGCTATCAGACACGAACAATATATATTTTTGAGGAAAGCGCTATCAAAGTGGAATTATAAATAGAACAACATTTACATCCAAAAAACAGTTATCGGATTGTAATTTATATAAAAAAATATTTATTTTTTACGAAGAAAATATAATGAAGCAACTATTAGCATTTTTGTTGGTTTGTTTCGATAATTTATTTTTTTACCTTAGCGGTAACGTTAGAGTTAGGTTATGGTAAGGTTATGGTATAGATATAAGTTAGGGTTAAGGTTAAGGTTAGGGTTAGAGTTAAGGTTAAAATTAGCATTCCTGCAACTTATCTTTTGGCTTATAAGGTTAAATTTGCTCGCAAAATTCAATAATTCCTTCTAAAAACTGAAGCATATGTCTTAACTCGATTAAATCGCTTTAATTAATTTTCTTAATTCGTTGAATTTTACGCCACATTCAATTCGCTATTGATAATTGTCGTCTGTTGCAATATGATTGACATAGCGTTTCGGCATCTTCCGGTAGTTTACGCACACTGTCATAAGATGTCGACGTAACGTTGGTTTCAGCACAAGTCATAAACTGCACTAGTACACAAAAATTCAAACACGGATATATAATGTTTCGGAATTTTTTAGATAAGAGTTAAATATTTGTAGAATTTGGTATATTCAGACTACTTTTATCATCTTGGGTGTTTTTCATCACAACGTTTCGGTCGACGTAACCCCCGACCTCCTTCAGGTGTACGTTTTCGAACTTTGGAATCTTTCTGTCGAACTCGGGAATCTGGACGTCCAGGTTCTCGAAATGAGAACTGTAGTCCGAATATACCAAATTCTACACGGATATCTAATTAATGTAGGTTATGTACATAGATTTATCCATCCAGAGCCAACTGAAATAGCATCTTCACATTCAATATCAACAGTATTATCATCGTCTTATTCTATTTTAGGAAAACGCAATTGCAGGTTCCGTAAAGTGTTTAGGGCATACGTTGTTTCTTTACTGTAGCCGACGACTTATCTACTATTATATACACCAATCGACATATTTAAAGTGATGCATGCAATATATAAAGGCATAATCGCGTTGCCACACTAGTTTACGTTATATCACCGAAGTTAACCGACGTGCTGCCTGGTCAGTAAACTATGAGTGACTATTTGAAAATACTCAGCGATGTATGTAATATCTCCTGACTGGGGGCCGCATGTGACTTTGTATTCCCCATAAACTTCCAATTCTTGACGCTTGGTGAATATCACAAAAACGTGGTATTACCGGTCATCTGATTCGATAAATATAAATATATATATATATATATATATATATATATATATACATGATAATTTTATTTACACAGACATGTACAAAATCTGCGACACTGGCATGTCGATGTTATCGATCAACAGTTACTATAAACTGAGATCTCATCAGGCAGAGTTAGAATCTGATCTAAACCTCAGATCATATTTGGAGGGAATGAACCTCCAAATATGATCTGAGGTTAAGATCTGAGGTTAAGATCGGATTCTAACTATGCCTGATGAGATCTCAGTTTATAGTAACTGTTGATCGATATATAAAGCTCTATTTTGATATTGAGCACTTTTTATAAACCCGGTTAAAATTCTCTGGATTACCACCCTGTGGATATTTTTCACCTGGATTATTACCATTATTATATATATATATATATATATATATATATATATATATATATATATATATATATATATACTACATTTTAGATAATAAACGTTTGTTTATGTAATACTCTTTTCAATGTAAAACCTTATTGAATAAGTCTCAGTCCTTACTCATAAGAGAAACACATTTCGAATTTATTGATGAACATATTCTTTTTTTTGAGAGATCCACCGATTTTAACGATTATATTATAATTTGATACCATTTTGCAGAAATATTTGTCTTTGCACTCACACTATACTCTCTACAATTCGATCTTACTTATTCATTGGAACGACACGTTTTTCTCCTGGTGCATTATTTAGGGTCTTTGTACATACCAACGTCGTTTGAGGGCATATCTGGAGAATTTCTGTGGAAGCAATTCGAAATGAAATTCATGTTGTTCTGCCATCCGTTCAATTGACATGTGACACGGTTCTTTGTCTTAGTGAAGAGAAAAAATGGTTTTGGTAATTTACAATTTCTGTCTTCAAACGCACCAGTAATGATATTCGAATTGATGGTTCTTTGTTTTCCATGGTAATCAATGGAGACATACCATGCGCACCCCTATATTCGAAGGCCAAAATCTTGCCTACTGATGTTTTTATATCAGCCTGATTAGGTTGGCTTTCGCGTGTCTTTCTCTACTCATCTGACTGCATGTTTTATCATTCTCACATATTGAGGCAAGAACTACTATTTTATTACGTTGAAAGGGGTGGCTTGATTTGTTTGTTTTTTTGTTTTACGTAATAGAAACTTTTTCGGGTTATGTAATGTCGAATCCGGTAAATTTGGTAAGAGTTCTTATGTTTCAAGTTCTTTATATGTTTAAGTATTTAATCATGGTGTTTTGTTTGAGTGCTTTCTTTTATGGCGTATAACCACTTGTCAAGTTATTTAATGTCAAATTAGGTCATTTTTATAAAAGTGTTTTATGCTTCAAGTTCTTTAGATGTTCAAGTATGTGTTACTGGCATTTGGTTTGGTAGCTTTGTTTTACGGCATATCTACCCTTTCCGGGTTATTTCATTCTGAATTCAGTCTTTTTGGTAGAGGTGTTTATGCTTTAAGTTCTTCAAACGTTTTATTTGTTGTGTTTGGTTTGATTGTTTTTTAGATGGAAAACTGTTGGAAAACTATTGCTTTTTATTTGGCTTTACAAATAATACTTGAGTTTAGCAAAGAAAAAGGAAAAAAGCAATACCATCTATAGCGGGTCCATTTTTGGTCAGGAAGCCGTTATTTTCACACAGTCTGCTCATGTATCACTACACAGAAAACGGTGCAACAACGTTATAGATCGTCGTCGCGCTGTTGGTTTGATCGACTATGAGTAAACGCAGCACCCACTTCATACACAGCTTTCCCATTAACTAATATTCATGGATAATAGGTAATACACTGCCTTCTGATACCATCAAGTACTCCGCTATCTCACGCTACATACATTTTACATCGGCTAAAAATAGTTCATGGACTATTTATGTTTTCCGAGAAAACTACATTAATTTGGTTATCATAGCAGTCAGCATTTTTTTTGTTTGTACGACCACGTTTAAAGCGTTGGCATCATACTTATCAAGCTATTGCTTTCAACGGTATTATCCCCATTGAAAAAAATGTTTGATCAACACAGGAAATATTAATTTGTCGATTGTTAAATACTTGGAACGGTAGCCTAGTTTAAATAACTAACATTTGCAAACTAATAATCCAATTAAGCTAAAGTCTTTATAGATTGTATTTGAAGGCTGGTGCTTAATAACAAATTATATGAATGTTTTTATTAGTGGCACCATTCATATATCAGGCCCGGGACTTAGTGAGTATACTGTTTGGTCAATAGCACAAAATACATGGTAAAATAGCCGTCAGTTTTAAGAATTATTTACGTTCGAAAAAAAAGGTAATTGTTGCAATTAGCACTAATTTAAAATAACTAATTAAATGATACATTTATAACTAATTACGATATATCACTTTCAACCTTACTGGTTGCATGCTGTTCGCTCTTCGCTATTATTTAAATATAAACAAAAAAAAATGATACTTTTTAACGCGTGGTGCAAGAATATAAGAAAGAAAGAGAAAAAGTAATTACGTGTTACTTAATTTTGCACTTAATTGAACTCGATAATTTGTATCGCACTGACCTTTCGCTTAATAATTAATTATTTTATAATGAACTTCCGGCTTACAAAGAATATCGTCACGTTGAAAATTCATCTAATTACTATTATCATACTTCTCTTCGATGACTTGATCTTTAGAGATTTAGATTAATTATTTATAGAAAATGAACATGGTCGATAGAAAATTCGAACTCGGATAAATGCTATCTAATTAATGTCATCATGGGAAATATGCGGTTCTGTATCCATCTAGAAAAATAGGAATTACACTTCCATCTATGATGATTGTGTTATAAACAAACTCAAAGTATTTAAGGTATTTTAGAACATACATTGGTTTAATATGGCACGAATACTAAGTAGTATTATATGAACCAACCGGTAGATTTACCCTTAGATGATTTTTCTTTCAAATATGACACATCCAAACCAAATGCCTATATATACCCCCCGGTCGCACAGTTTTGCAAGGCTGGAATATTATATAATTATAATAGAGCTACAATACGTAGTTAAAGCAAAATAAATATTAAAATATTATTTGTATAAATAAAACTAAAGTAGAATACCTTATTGAGGATGTCAAGCGTGATCGTAGACCCCACAATATATTTTTATAAATACAATAAAGTAAAACCTATTTATTTTTATACGTGTGAAAATAGACCCAGACACCACTTTTTTTATAGATAAAATTAAGACAAACCTATTTCCTTGTTATGCATGTCAATTGCGAAAGAACATAATTACAACATGGCCGCCAGCAATTAATGCATTGTATTAACATTTGATGTTCAAGTCTTTAAATACTTAATTATGATTTTATTTTTGGATAAAAATACAATCCAATACTAATTAATAACGTTTATCCAAAATGTAAGCAAACATCAAGCGAAATATTCAAATAATCCCTATAGTACAATTGCACGCCGAACAAAAACGTATATTTCGTCCATTCACATTTTAAATTTAACAATTTGGTAATTTCAAAAGTGTTCGTAAGTTTTAAATATGAAGGAGGATGTAATACATGAGAGGATTCCTTTAGACTTCCTTAAAACGGAGAAGGTAATGCAGGGGAGGTAATCTTATGACAACAGAACAGATAATACACTTATAATTTCCGGTTAAATTAAGTTTTTGTTTTTAATTCATTTAAAAATGTCAAGTACCACAATAATAATTGTGTATAACTCCTCGGCCTTTAGGTAAGAACAAAATGTGGGAGTTATTATCTTAACATCAGCGCCGAGAGTTTTCATGTAATTAACTCCCTTGAATCTGAAAGTTTTAAAATGTTTTTTAAATAAGCTGTCGTTACTTTAATAATTTTTAAAAAATTAATTGTATTAATAATCATGATAATATAAGATCAAGGAAAATATTGTATTTATATATATATATATATATATATATATACATATATACATATATATATGATGATGGACTCTCCCGTCGATTGCGACGTATGAGGTTCCAACAACTTTCATTTGTGTCTAGATCGTTCATGACACCTGAGTCCGGCAAGAGACCTGCAAGGAAAGCCGCAGACAGTGCAAGAGTGTGAGTAATCGGATGCCAGGTGTGGAGCACTCTCTCTAGCTTTTCGCCTAACTCTGGCAGTTCTCATATTATCCACACAGGTCTCGTTGAATCTTTCCAGTCCAATGCAACAAGCTGCTCGCCATGTCTTCCTGTCTTTTGTACAGTCTTCAAAGTTTTTTGGGGTTACTCCAATTGCCGTCAGCGCATCTTTCAATTTATCTATCTATCTATCTATATATATATATATATATATATATATATATATATATATATATATATATGATAAAATGTTATAATACTAATTATAAATATATATTACAGCATAGTATTTATTATAAACTTGAAAAGAAAATGAATATGCAAATATGCAAAGACGGGTGTTGTTCGACGGCGTTTAGAGGTTACTATATTTTCTGTATCATTATATTTAAGTTTAGAAGTGTGTATGTTGATATGATTAGGAAATATTTACATTTATTCATATTTAGATTAGATAAGGTTGGAAAAAATAGATTAGCTAAATCTAGTATTCTCCATTATTTCGCAATGTATTTATTAAGATTTAAAAATGTGACTGACGTACGGACAGAATTCCTATTTATATAAGATACTAGACCACCCGTGACCCGTTGGGTCAGTTTGTTATATTAGCTATGGAATTCATGTATGAGCGTGACACTTGTGGCATAAAGAAAATAGGTTGTTTTTTTTACATAACAGAAGCATGTCTATGAAAGTATATTAAAATGAAAAAAGAATATAGATAGATTTCTATGAGTCGTTCTGTTTATTATAATTGTTTTTTTTTTAATTACAGTTACTGAATTATAAGTGGTTGGTTAGGGCGATTTGAGAAAGGAAGGGGGTACAGCCGTGGCCACCGAGAGACAGCAGGCTTTCTCGCGTACGTAACGAAAACAGAGGGAGTAGGAGTGGTGAAATCTATGAGAGGGAAAGTGGGAGGTGGTTTCGTTCACCGACCGCTAGTATGGCTGATATTAATAATGAGTGTTGTTTTTTTGTTTGTTTGTTTTTGTTTTTTAAAAGGGAGGAGTTTTTTTGAAACTGCGACAGACTTTACGAAGTCCTCCCGTTGAATGTTTTTAGCCGTGAAGAAAACAAATAAACTATTTGATGAAATTAATTGAAATTGTTTAAAAATTTCCAGAATGAAAAATTTCATGCGTTCGTTAATCATAATAGAGAATAACGGAATTTGAATAACAGATTGAAGACGATGCTATTTACGCATGCGCAAACGGATGTTGAAAACCGGAAAGCTGAAAGCTGATTGCAAACATACAAGAACAATAGAGTTTTAGTATTATATAGATTTGACGAAAATGTGTCAAACTACAACTTATTTCACATCTGAAACGGGCCTATTGGCAAGTGTGAGAAAAAATTGATATAATGTTACATCATCACACCAGGTAAATGGGTCATTACTATATTCGATGTCACGGGCGAGTGTCATCGGTATGTCATCTGCCTAATTCAAGAGTCTAAACTTTGAATCTGGTTATTATAATGTCAAATAAAAATTATTTTAAATTCTCTAGTGTATTATTATTATTATTATTATTATTATTATTATTATTATTATTATTATTATTATTATTATTATTATTATTATTATTTGGATAGACATATTTTATTGTGTTCTTATGCATGAACAAATGTTATGTAATTTGTTGCACATTTGCAACATCATTTATTTTTGTTCAATAATGTTTGTTTTCTAAAAAATCATTTTTACTACTTCTTGTAAAACCTACGAAACATTTTGCACTTTTTTAAACAAATATAAAACATAATGCATTTAAGAGTTACTGTGACGCATGCGACCATGGAATCATATACCAAATATTATACTAAAGTCGAGTTAACACCTGCTCGTTTTTTTAAAGAATTATTATATATGTTATTCACACAAAATACATGCACATGTATTAATCAGTGTTAAGGAATTAGTTATGTTTGGAAAAAGCCCATTTCGATTCTAACAGGTAGTGATTTGCAAATAGCTAATAAAGTCACACGTCTCTTACTAAGTTCTAAGTACCACTTTTACTCTCTCGTACTCTATGTTGTTCAACCACTTGCTCTGAATATTCAACTCATCTACTTGTGTCACTTCTTTCTTATTCTCTAACTTCCTCTACTTATTAACAGTCGAAGATAATACAGAGAGAAAGAGAATAAGTGTTTGAAATATGCAATTAGAAAAACAGAGAATTATACTATTAAACTCGCAGTACACAAGTAAACAAAAAAGAGATAGAAAGAAAAAGCAAGAGAGAAAGAGAGGTATAGAGATATATAGCGATCAAAAGAGGCACATTTTGAATGTTGTCTATTAACTTTAATATATTACACTGGTTTGGAAAACTAACTTTTTTATGGATTAGATTATTGTCTCTTACCCTTTTTCAAGTAACTGAACGGACTACATTATGTCTAGTTTGCCGTCGTATTTCCAAATTTTCAGACATATCAATGGTGGGTCTTATAATTACACAACACATTTATTGTCACTATAAAGTCTGCATGTGACAATTTTAAAATATAACCTTTTTTAAAGGTACTTGAGCGTTCTATTACAAAAGTCGGAAAGAATGAAAGGCTTCATATATAAAGGTAGCATCATTATAACAACGTAAGATTCATTCTTGGCAATGAATATCAATTCGGTCGATGTCAAATGAACACCGTGCGTTAGAAGAAATACTCGGAAATGCTGTCAACACAAACGCCACACACAAGTGTTATGTGATCAATCACAAGGCCATTTTCTCCAAGAAATGCAAGTTATCGCCAAACGTGTGGATTTTAACTTTTGCCTTACACTGACTATAACTTTTTACCTATATATTAAAAAAATTAAATCACTCCTAACTTAGACCATGACCAATATTTTTTAACAAGTTTAGTGATTGCCCAATCGATGTGGACGCTATGCTATACATAAACATGGTGACATACTAATAAACACTAAATCGAAAAAAAACCTCCTTGACAGAGATAACACTGACCATTATATTCTATCTCTATTTGAGTATTTATGACTGCTAGTTATAATTAGCCCAGAATAATTGATGTGGAACGTGAAATACAAATGAAAAACGCCGACTAATTATGGATTCGTCTTTACTTAAATGAGCACTTGGTTTAACCATGGCCACCGCGAGTTGACAAGGCCAATCAACTAACTTCTGGCCCCCCTCTGACGTCACCGCATTGCGTGCCAAAACAATGGCCGTCGTAATTAGAATAAGAAGGCATTTCGACTCCTCCATTCACTAAATAATCCATCAAAATTCAGGAAATCAACCAATTTTAATGAGATTTTCAGTATTTATTAATTAATGATCATGGAATATAATAAATCCATTACTTTATTATAAAGCTTGGTGCAAATGTATTATTTCTTGTAAACAAAAAACACCTTTACTAAAGTTATCCAAAATATCAAAAGATGTCCATACGATATTGTAAATATTTAAAACAAAGCATTAGAAAACTTTAAACATTGCATGTAAAAAAGAAAAGAAAGGAACACGATTCGATGTATCCTGAAACTGATCTTTATTCCATATAAATTAAAAGAAAGTAATAATTCACGATCAATTACTGAAACAAACTGAATTATGAATTACCATTATTTAAACTTCTAACCCAATCAACCGTAAATAATTCAGACTTTGAAATTTTTTTTTAAATAATACAAAAAAAAGTTCAATGTAAACTGTTTGTTTAATAATGGAATCACCAACTACTATGTGGCTATTAAGAGATAGGTACGTTCAAAATCAAAGGCCGATCCCCAAAATGTAAGAACATTTTGACCCTTCACTTACAAATTCACCAAAATTTAGGAAAACAATTTTAATGAAATTTTCAATATTTATTAATAAACAAGCACAGGAGATATAGTGAAACATTTTTTTAAATCTTAGTGAAAATGTATTATTTTTTTTAAAACAAAAAAACACCTTTACTAAACGTATATTTTTATATATATAAAAAAATCCATGATTTTTTTTAATGAAAATAAGATCTGTATATGTTTAAAATATTTTTTTAAAAACTATTTCGTATAGATTACGAAAAATGCCCCTAAACTCTTGTTAATAAAATCAGTATAACTCGAAGAATTAACGATATTATAATTGAATAAAGCATTGTTTAATATTGTTTGTGAAAATATTGATTACATATGACGTTATTATTTCATTTATTTAATCTACAAAAGTACAGAGAAAAGATAAACTATACTACACTGAAGACACCGAAAAAAGTAATTTAAAAAAATGGAACACTACTTTTTTATCAAATAATGAATAAGTAATTCAGACTTGATTTTTTATATAATTAAAAAAAATTCAAACTTACTACCCTATATTTAGTCAGTGTAAACATTATTACGTGTATCCATATTTGCAGTAATTCTTTCTCTTTTGGAAAGCCAAACATATGCAGTGTGAATTATGAAATGAAATTTTAAAAAGCGCGAAATTATTTTAAAATTGGTTGATTTTCTTAATTTTGATTCCATTATTAAACACACAGTACCCATTGAACTTTTTTTGTGTAATTTTTAAACAAATTTCAAAGTCTGAATTACTTACGGTTGATTGGGTTAGAAGTTTAAATAATGGTAATTCATAATTCAGTTTTTTGCAGTATTTGATCGTGAATTATTACTTTCTTTTAATTTATATTGAATAAAGATGAGTTTCAGGATAAATCGAATCGTTTCCCTTTCTTTTCTTTTTTACATGCAATGTTTAAAGTTTTCTAATGCTTTGTTTTAAATATTTACAATATCGTATGGTCAACATGTTTTGATATTTTGGATAACTTTAGTAAATGTGTTTTTTGTTTAACAGAAATAATACATTTGCACCAAGCTTTATAATAAAGTAATGGATGTATTATATTCCGTCATCATTAATTAATAAATACTGAAAATTCCATTTAAATTGGTTGATTTCCTGAATTTTGATGGATTATTTAGTGAATGGAGAAGTCGAAATGCCTTCTTATTCTTATTACGACGGTCATTGTTTTGACACGCAATACAGTGACGTCAGTTTCTAGCCAACCGGTCTGTAGTAACTCTCGGTGGCTACGGTTTAACTCTATATTTAGGAATTATGTACTTAATACAAACCAAACTAATGATGTATTTAACATTGCGCGTTCTGAATACTAAGCTAATTGCTTTTGCTTATAGGTGTTTCCTTCAATTAACGGCAAAATAATTTGTCTAATGAGTTTAGTTATTTTTCCATGCTATGTTATATCTTTAATGCAAAGTTTCGTACACTAGTGTTCGTTTTCTTTCATATTTAAGTCTGCTTATACATATTGTAACGTAGTGAATGTAACTATTTCTCAAGGAAAACATTAGAACCTATTTAATGATGTTCAAATTGTTATGCATATAGTTTTGCCTAATGGTTATGTGCCCGTACGTCATTGTGCTCATTGAGAAATTCACGTTTGATAACACGAGAAATAGATACTTACTTGTTGGCTTCAGCTGGCGAATTCGTCTAGTATATTGATACATACATTTTCTCCTGCAGGTTTGACCATAAACCGCGTCTAGAAAAGCAAAGAATGAAACATTGCTCTTTGTTATGATCGATTTGATTTTGTTCTCACAGCGATGTCATTACATCAACTAGGGTCCGATTCTTAGATCTACAAGGGCGCAAGCAGAGGGCGTCCCTGCTAATTGATGACACTTATTGCGGTATTACTTTTCAATCGGCTCATAATATTTTGAAAAGTGGTTCTGTTTTTACACATTATTATTTCAAACGAACACAGATAAATGTTTATTTTAAAATAACATATAAAAAAACATCTGGAAACTAATTTTTATTTGTTGAATTATTCGGACTACTGTTCTCATCTTGGATGGTATTCTTATACCGTTTCCTCTGATGTAACCTGCAGACATGTTAAGGTGCGTCGCGTCAAACACAGGGAACTTTATATCAAACGTCGGTATCTGTTTTCAATTGCAAACGGAACTCTTTATTTCATCCACGAACGTAGCTTGTTTTCGTTACGTCAGCCATAACAGGGTAGAAGTCTAAAGTTATTGGGTAATTGTATTCTAAGGATCATCTACTTAAGAGTAAATTTATAGTTTAGAAGAGGGTGGCAAGATATAGGGTCACGGGCAGGAAGTCTGAAATAATACATGGAAGAGAGGAGAAAATATCTTCATTTTTGGCCTGTGCGCTGACTGTGGTCGTACGTTGTTTTTTAAAGCAATACAACTGTTCGTCTTTCCATGTGGCAGAACAAATATAAACTTTATTTATGCTGTAACACAATAGAACAACACATAACATAAGTCACTGCGATACAATGCTGTTGGCGTGTAGACGTCTGATCACTTTTGTGGTCGCACTACCGTAGACACAACAGAAAAGAAGGTGTTGACATAAGGCAGTACTACTTTATGTGTGTGATACAGTCAACGTGGGAAATGTCCCTTGAACGTTGTCTTTTGATAGCTCTCTATTCGTGTAAGCCCCAGTGAATATCTTTGTCCAACATTGAGTCGTTGAATCTTGAACTCTTTCGAGGATCTCCCAGATCCGCACACTGCCAAGAACAACTCGACAATATATAAGATTACAACCATAAACCCTATCGCTGGTTATTGTGTTAGTCACCGATCAGCGGAAACTGACTACACTATTTTCGCGCTTGCCCTCTTAGACACTCTCAGTTGCCCACTAGCAAATTGACCACTAACTGTGAGGCGCCGTCACGTCTCCAGAGTTCAAACACATTTGGGCGGCTCTCCATCTTCTTTTAAATTATCTCACATCTGATAACTGTTGCTTTTCTGATGAATCATTTCCACACATTCAGCGGAGGCTTGGCTCGGTGAGGGGGGAATTCGATTGTATGACAGGCGTTTTCAATTTTATTTTTAATCCATTATTCCCAGGGAAAAGAGGAGGGCAGTTGCTATCATCATCTAGAAAATAAGATAAAGAACAACTATGTTTCTGCTGTACACACACCAGACCATAGACGGCAACTAACACAAACGCTGGGAAACGTCAGTATGTAATGAGTAAGTATTACCGTGCAAAAATGATAACAGTTTTACTTCTGTCAAGGAATAAGAGTACACGACGAAATGTTGCAAAAAATTGTTTCTCAGATTTAAAACTGTAATATATAAAAACGGCATTTACTGATCACTGAGCATCTACTAACTTGTGTATAAGAAAGACGAATTATAATACAAATCATTACGACGCTGGCTTTGTTTCAGTCGAGCTAATGTATGTTCTGTTACTTCTAAGGTAGTACACTTTTACAGGCTGTACCAACTATCTGAGACAGGGGGTAGTTTATTGCTAGTCGTGTGAGGTACACATACCTACGAATGCCGGCGGAAAGGCGTCTGAAGCATTTTTTGCAGATCAGAGTGCGATAATACCGGTGTGCTTGCTTCTAAAAGCAATACCTTGCTTTGTTGTTTACCCCTTGGTTAGAATATAAATTATATGTCGTCGAAAAGGACACCAGATAATACGTTTGGATGACAAGCAACTCTTCGTTTGTTCTTCCGGGAATGGGCAAATGGAAGCTCATCTTATTCTGTAAAAATATCAATAAAGATAATGAGCTATTGTGCAATATAAGCGTTAGCGTGTTTTCCTTTCTTTCGAATCCATTATGACAGCTACCGGGAGGGGGGATGGATGCCGTGATCATACATCTGAGCAGAAGAGAGCCACACACTATTTTACTATTGTTAAAAAAAACACGGAAATGACGGATAGTGTCACCACTGATGGGAGACGTCATTAAAAACTAGCATATTAGTTAAGTGCCAAATAGATTAATCGCTTTTTTTTCTGTTGACGAAGTAGAGTGCAATATGTTAAAGAGAGTGGTACTTACATCTAGAATTTAAATATATAAAATAACCTATTTATTATGCATCTAATAAATTATGTGTCAGAGAGGCCTACAGCTGTTTCTGTCGTCGAAGCGAATATCGCAAAAAAACTGTGAGAATTAGATCAGCATAAGCTTCATTCGCCCTCGATGTGTCAGCCAAAAACAAGCTACGGTAATGCTGGTAAAGAATAATTAAAATTCAGAATATTAGTGTTTGGGTAACAATGTCGTTGACGTTGTTCTTTTATATTGAAGTCATTATCACAGCTATTAGGGATGGGCGGAAGATGGCTGCAGCTATCATCAAATAGAGGAGACGACAACTATGTTTCTGCTGTTAAAAGACCACGGTAGTGATGAATAATGTCACATTTGCTGAGAGATTACATCATCAAATGAGCATATTAATTACATGTAAAAAAGATGAACCACCTTTTTTCTGTCAGCTAAGAAAAAGGAGATAAATATGTGAGGATGGTTGTGTCCCTTACGTAATTTCACAGAAAGTTCTATCTCAAACGTAGAATTGAAATATATAAACACATCACTATCTACTGAACACTTACTAATACATGTGTCAAATAGACGAAGAGCAGTTTCTGTCATTGAAAATAAGTACGAAAAAACGTGAGGATCAGAGAAGCTTCCAACGCTATGCTGTATAAGCTTTGCATTTATACATCTTTAAATTAGTCTAAAATTGTAGACGTCGAAAGACAGAAACACGAAACAAACGCTGACATTATAATTTCCTATTTGATGACCCGTGCACTAGATTTAACTGTATATTTTAGAGCATGCACCTAAACTGGCCTCGGCTTAATAAGTAATCATTTAATTGCGCCGTTTTTAACACTAGGCCAATCGTTACTTCTAAACACGCTTTAATTATTGTTATCATACCTTGCATCAATGGCGGAATCCTTAGAGAATTCTCTTAATTATTTATGGGAGATGAAGAGAAAATTAGAGTTCGGCCTCGGTTAGTCAGGTGCAGCTGAGGTATAGGAGAGGTAGTTGGGGTGTGGTTTCTATAATCAAAACCTCAATTATTCACTAGATGAATCTCTCCTATTATGAATTGTCAGATATTATAATAATGATGTATAAAATTACGCATTCCCTACAATTATTTATTGGGTTTTACTCAATAGAATGTATATATATATATATATATATATATATATATATATATATATATATATATATATATATATATACATATATATATATACATATATATATATACATATATATATACATATATATATATATATATATATATATATATAGAGAGAGAGAGAGAGAGAGAGAGAGAGAGGGATAGTGATTAGTCAAATTAATATGACAACAATCCAGTCGTTAATCATAATATTTGGTTTGCAATTACAGGATTGTCGATGGTTTTACATTTATTTCGTAACATACATATCAGAGGCGATTAAATGCTGCTCTCAATAAACCTCAATAAAAACATTGACAAGAATATAAGATTATATATATATATATATATATATATATATATATATATATAATGTTAGAAAAGTAGTAAGAATAATAATGTATATGTTTAAATTATTTCATATTAGTTTTATATTTTTATAACTTTAAACACAAAAGCAAAACATGGACTCAGTTATATTTTTGTTGAATTTTATGAAATATCAAAAATAGATACGTAACAATTCATATATATATATATATATATTAATATATATGTGTGTGTGTGTGTGGGTGTATGTGTGTGTGTGATCAATCTTAAGAATTAGAAGAGCAGAATACGTTTTTGTTATTGCAGACGTAAACACTTTTTATTACATAGTAAACTCTAAACAGGCAAGTTGCCACTATAGACGTAAGAGGCTTCTGATAATGAAGGTACAAGTTTTGTGGGTCATTCTAAATTCGGATCTGTGCACCGAGATGCTTTTTAACATTCGTTTCAAGTTTCTGCATGTCGGTACATTTGGGGAAACAGGGATCAAAAGGAAGTTCCAAAGGCCGGCAGCACGAGGGAATAAGCTATCAGAGTAGAAGGTTTTACTGGCATTTGAGGATCTCCACAGTGAATAGATCGGATTTAGTTGATTGTCGAGTAGGTCGAGTGTATTTACGTTTAGGGCGCACCAGAGCGGCAAGTTCATCAGAGCACATTCCATTGAAGTACTTGTAAAACAAATACAATGATGTAACATTGCAGCGATGATACAGTGGCTGGGGGGGGGGGTAAGTGATATACCAATTAGATTAGCAACTCTTTTTAGACCTTGTCTAATATGGAGATACTACTGGGTTGTTTACCAGCCCAGATGTGACAACAATACTCCATGCATGGGAAGATGGTAGCTTTGTAGATATATAACATACTGTTAGCTGTGGAAAATTTACTTAGCACGGTAGAAGGAGCACACTTCTATTGCCATTGCCTTAGCAATGCCTTCTATGTATTTGTTCCAGTTCATGTCACCTGTGCATGTTAGGCAGATGAGTTTGAACATCGGACTATCAGGTTGGAGGTTATTTTTCATTTAAAACTGGTGGTTTAAGAATTTATTGTGGTTATTGAGAAAACATTGGGCTTCGTCTTAGCAGCATTACATGTTGCCATCCATTTATTACTGCATTCCACTATTGACTGAAGTTCATCTTCTAATGATTCAGCCATTGCTTCAGATATCTGCGCGTCCATTCTGCCTACATAGGGAGAGTAGAGCTTGGTTTCCTCAGCAAATATACCAATCTCAGACACAATGTTATCAAAGAGGTCGTTTCTGAAAATCAGGAACAATAAATGTATAAGGATCAATCTCTTGGGTACACATGCATTTCTACTAAGGTGTTTGGATTAACGGCCATCAAGTTCCACCTGGCACTTTCTTTTGGTTAGAACGAATCTAATGATATTAAATATCCAATTTCCAATTGTATGTATTTGGTCACTCGAGTCTAGTGAGAGTGCTGTATCTATGCTTTCAGAGATAAAGTTTAGCAGGGTACCGTCCTGGGTCGAACGAGAACGGTATAAGAAATATAATTAACTAACGCTGTGCTGTAAGAGTAATCTAAAGCACATGTAGGCTTGATAACCTGATTCTTACCTATTTCTCTAGTCTAGGGAGGGTTCTCCGAACCAATACTCCTGGTTCATGCATATGTTGGTAAGAGTCTTTACGGTAGATTTGAAAGTGTTCAGTTATGTCAAAATGGTGTGGGCAGATTAATGATATTAAGTTTGTTTCACTTAATACTAGGATACCCGAGGAGATTACTAAGATAATGGTTTCTACGTCAATGATGTTGGTTCCAATCCCGCAGATATTTGTGAATTCACGCCTCAAGGGCGGAAATTGATATGTTTTTGGTGGGTGTCTGGTTTAGGTTTCTTTTTTTTTTCTTTGTATTTTCCTTTTAATTTTAGATAAGTAGAATGCTTGTTTGGTGCCGATTTTCTTACACATCCAGACCATTAATCAGCACGTAATCCATGGGGGTTGTGGCCTCGGGAAATCCCATCAGGGGTAAATGTATTGTTCCTTTTCATCCGCGACATGTCGCGTACAGTTACTTACGGTATTATAGAATCGTTGATGGAACAGCCGTTCTTAACGCTACCTAAGAGGGTAGAGCCCTGCACTACTAGTCGAAAACAGAGGCTTGCCTAGCTGTCCAATCTGTATGCTCAATCTGTCGGAATAATAGCGAATCATAATAGTGATGTTAGACTTACTGACTAAAAACTTTCTCCAAGTTTCCCAGATTGAATGAAAGAAATACGGCGTTCATTGTTCTAGTAAGGAAACAAGGCTAAGTATTGGGTGTGTTTAAGATGTTTCTGCGCTAGTACCTCTGCACCGGACTAATTGATGAAGACGCAGAGTAAAAACAGAACCTATCTACTCGTTAACAATTTTAGGTTTGCAATCCAAACATTTTGATCGAGACTCCAGCTCAAGGAATGTTGTCGATTATGGCTAAAGACGCCCCTCTACCCTTACGGTTTGCTGCCAATAAATGGGTCGTCAGTAGCACATTTTATATACTTAATTCTGAAAAAGAATATTATGATGGTTCAAGTCAGCCAAAGTCTAGTCGAACAAATGACGAACATTTTTTGATACAGAATTTCTACATAATTGGTTGTATATTTGTTGTTATTATAACTAACGGGCAATACAGAGTGATATTACTAGCAAAAATAATATAATGACCATAATTATTTATATTAAATGAAATAAGGTTAACTTCCTTAAAAAGCAAACAAATTGGTTTGAGAATCTGACTTCTGTCTATCAAAGAAAAAGATACAGTGATCGCCGACGTCCGGCCCATTTTTCTGATTGCTCTCGTATTTGTAAAATCTCGAGGAGTTTATACGCAATTTTCCTATTTTCTAAACAGTATAGGTCTTCCGTGTGAATAAAATAATGGTTAATTTACAGAACCAGTAATGTATAGTTTTTAAATAAATAATTATAGTCTAGCTCTTAAAAATATTACAATCGAGCACTTTATTGATTTCTCTTCAACATACTCTGACACACTGTACACACTGTAGTTATATACATTTCATATGAGTTCGAAGAAGAATATATGAGTTCCACGCAGAAGTGGAGAATGGATTTAAGGTTAACGGTTAAAATAAACGCATCAAAGATAAGAAATTAAGAGTTTAATGGATGTTATCTGAATTGTCATTAATAAAGTATATATGCTGATGAGGAAAATCATATAAGATTTACGGTGTTAATAGTTATAATATTTATTTCGAAACGCGCGTACGTATGATTAAGCAGTGTTAAATATTTATTTTTGGACCTTCATTATGATATTTAAAATTTGAATATAGTATATACATTTTCTAAGCTGTCTAATTACATAACAGTTTACATTATCTGCACAATCTAATGTATTCTAGGAATTTATGTGATTTAATTAATTAATAAGTTTACATTTTATGAGCTCCTGGAAATGTCCTAGTTTGTTTTGGGCATTTAACTTAATCTTTTACCTATATATATATATATATATATATATATATATATATATATATATATATATATATATATATATATATATATAAATATATATATATATATATGAAGAAGAATGGAAAGGAATTAGAGAAGCAAAAGCCAAATCATAATTCAATTCAATTGCTCAGAGCAAGGTATATTCCGCAAAAAAGGCAATTTATTCAAGTTAAATTTTCCTTAAGCCAGACTTTTCAAAGATCAAAATCTTATCATCAGAGGAAGTCGCTGGGATAGATAAGTTGGCAAAGGCCAAGATTTAAAATTTGAAAAAATAAAATAATGCTCCATCCTGGATATTGAGCTGTATACTCTTCACAATAGGTTTTACTTTTCCTAAAAGTTCGCTTTTAGTACACCACTTTATATATATATATATATATATTTGGTTTTCCTTTTTCATTTTACCATCACGTCGGATTACCGTCATCCTTCTCTTCCCATATATATATATATATATATATATATATATATATATATATATATATATATACCTACATATATATATATATATATATTGTTTTGAAAACTCATATATATATATATAAATATATATACATATATATATATAAACGTATGTATATATATATATATATATATATATATATATATATATACACGTATACACCTACATATATATATATATATATATATATATATATATATATATATATATATATATATATATATATTCTTTGAAAACTCATGAGTTAAGGACTTTAAAAGACTTTGCTTGAACATTAAATCCAAATAAAATTTGAGTCGCACCTTATTTTATTCTTTCACATCATCTAGTGCTATAGATATATATATATATATATATATATATATATATATATATATATATATATATATATATATATATATATATATATCGATGGGGGATGTTGAAAATGTATACAATTATTTTACTGACTGAATAGAATGTTTACATTTTTGTTTCAAAACGAATCTTTATTAAGATGTATGTTGTTGTTTTTTTTTTATTAAGACATCGGTATTATATACAATTCGGCAGAGAGATTAAGCGTGGACAGAGTTGCGTGTTAAAAAAAAGAATGAACGCTGAAGCACGTTGAAAATATCTAACTTTTTACAATGGTTTAATATTTCTCATGAAGATCAAAGTAACCTTCGAAATTTTAAAATTTAAATTATAATAACACCTGGAATTGTATACGTGTTTTATGTTTTCCAGAAAGCTATTTTTATGTCAAATATGAATATATTCTTTGTCTTAGTCAAAAAAACATTTTTAATATATATATACATATATATATATATATATATATATATATATATATATATATATATATATATATATGTGTGTATATATATATGTGTGTGTGTGTGTGTGTGAAGGTTTAGTGATAGAGAACCTCCAGTAGAGTGGTCGATTATTAAGAAAAATGAAAAGATAACACCATAATATGTATTTATATATATATATTTTTTCAGAATTATAGGTCGATATTTTCTTAATATTTTTGTAATTACGTATATATATATATATATATATATATATATATATATATATATATATATATATATATAAAGAGAGAGAGATGCATATATATATGTCTATATATATATATATATATATAATGCTGATCGCCGCATCAAAGACCACGTGAACTTTGAATATGACGTAGAAATGACCTCTAAGTATGATCTATAAAATGTGTATTCTATTTGTTGCTGCAAATATGCTGGGTTTTGTCTAAAAAGGTTTTCTCTTGCCTGCGGGTTTCGGGGAAGTTTAAAAGGTCACTGCAAAGGTCTTTGACTTTTGTGGGCGACACATATTTGGCATCTGATTTTAGAAATAGCAAGAGAGAAAGAGTGTGTGTAGAAGAAAAAACAATTTTGATGTTTTCGTATGATACGAGGTATATCGGTAGAGATTATCATATAAGGATGGGAGTTGGCAACACATACCAAAAATGGAATTGAAAATAACGAAGCAAGAAATGAATTGAAAGAGGGAGACAGGGGATGAAAAATGAAGCACAAAGGAAAGCAGATGACATCAACTGAGGAATAGAGTAGGGTTACTAGCGGAAAGATCAGCTAAATCTAAAAGATGAAGAGAGTTATGTAATAACAGAACAATGGATGGGCAGATAAATATATAGATACATAGAAAAAGAAAGAGATAAAGAGTGTGATGGAAAGAGAGAGATACGGCGAAAGTATGATAGCGTGTAAACGAGGAAGCAAAGAGGGGATAAAATGGAAAGTAATAAAAACTAAGTAGACATACAATCCATAGAGCGAAAGGGTTTGCAATAAATATATATATATATATATATATATATATATATATATATATATATATAGAGAGAGAGAGAGAGAGAGAGAGAGAGAGAGTGATGCATATACATATATATATATATATATATATATATATATATATATAGATAGATAGATAGATAGATAGATAGATAGATAGATAGATAGATAGATAGATAGATAAAGAGTGACGCGAGGACACGAAAGCAAGAGGCGGCCATATAATGGAAAGTAATGAAAAAAAATGAAAAAAATGTAATCCCAAGAGCGATAGAGTTATATATATATATATATATATCTGACATCATCATCATAAGGGTCTTTTCATTGTACTCCTGGTGGAAGAACTCCTTCCTGATTTTTTTCGATCTTATTTTATCCCTGACTAGGCGTTGCTAAGTAGAACCTAGTTTTCTATCGAGGTCGTTATTTCGCCGGGGTTTTGGATTTCCTCTAGATCTTTTCTATACCTCGGGGCCCATTCTCTCGCTCTATATTTCCACCTGTTGTATGTATATCTCGATAGGTGCCATCCCCATCTATAGTTTGCCATTTGCATGTTAGTGATGATGTCGTTAACCCCAGTTTGCTGTCTGATGCAGGTGTTTCTGTTTCTATCATGTAACCTGATGCCAAGCATAATGCTTTACATTGTGTAGTGTGTCACTTTTAACTTTTCCATCGCTACATTATTAGTTGTGGACTTTCTACACACACATACACATATATATATATATATATATATATAGAGAGAGAGAGAGAGAGAGAGAAAGAAAGAGAGAGAGAGGGGGGGAGCGAGAGCGATAGAGAGAGATAGACCGACAGAGACGGACAGCTAGACACTGAGTTAGAAGGTACACACAGAGTTTTGTGTTTTCGTCAGAGAATATATAAAACCGATACAAATTGAAACAGTTTTACAATAAAATATTAATTACAGAAAACTTGTTTTTTTTATTTTTTGACAATTATCTAGTATATCAGTACATGAGCCAACCCATTTTAAACATTACTTGCCGATCACATATTCGAGTCTTTCAAAATTAGTAGTGACACATATTTAGATCGCATGTAGGCGTCTAAGTTTTATAAAAATATACCGTTATTGTATCAGCATCGCATGTTCGGAGACATGAAGTATTATAAATAGTAAGTCTTCAGTTAATCACTTAACTAATTATTATATTAGGGATGTTCAGGACGAGAGTCGGAGTCGCATATGGGTGTCTGCTTACTCTCTTACACTTTTGAACAGCTTATTAAAATTGATTCATGGTTTGCACACTAGAAGAACATGAAGAAACAATTAGTATCAAACGCAAGGCAATTACGCACCTATGCTTTGTCGGCGACATCGATTGACTTGCAGGGACTGAATAAGAACTGATAATTTTTTTGTAAAGCGTAGACGAGAATTTGACAGCCAACAGAATGGTTATCAGCGTAGAAAAAGCAAAAGTAAGGTCCAACCACATCACTGGCATGAAAAAATACATCAAGGTAAGGTGCGAGAAGCTAGAGCCGTCAATAGATGCAAGTACCGGAGTCTTTGCAAGAAGTACGCATATAATAGCAGAACTGACCAAACCACTATCTATATGGACTGACAGGCACATCACACTCGGTTCAATAACCAGATTCATGCGATCCATGCTAATCTTTATACTTCTGTACTTGTGTAAGTCGTGGAACTAGTGAGCTAGAGAGAAAGATACAGTCCACAGAGATGAGATGCTCCTGAAACTGTTTCTAACATCTCATTAAAAAAAAACAAATGTAGAAAATATAACACAAACTCAGGAAAGCCATCGGTTTATATAAATATCTACTTACCACTGCGAATAAAAGAAAAAATGTGGTTGCACGGTCATGTTACACGATCATCATGGCATTGCAAAGAAAATCTTGCAGTTTCAACCATCGTTACAAATCATCACATTGTTGCTTCACTGCCTACCTTATAAATGCATTAACACTTTTCGTCCAATGACCTGTGGGCCTTGATAAGCGGTGAACCGTTACTACATAAAAAAATCTACAGGTCAAAAAGAGGTTGGGATATACACAGAAAGAAGTGAAAGAGACAATATCCGACAGTGGAAACGGGTTGTTCTGTGTCACATGCTTAGCAAGACAAAAACTCGAGAGTACTTGAAAATAACTGGTTGTCAGGTCATATTGGCGCCCTAACGGTCATCTAGACAACTTGACAGTTGAGCGATGAGAAAGAAAGGTTAAAGTAAGAATGGATACGCATAAGTGCAGTCAAGCTAACCATGCCACTATTAAACAATAAATATGATGTTTCTTGAAATGCATGCTTTAAAGATCAGATGGGAAATAATTTGCTAGCAAATTTGTAACATTAAGTGGCATAAATCCTCCATTTGTAACGTTAGATGAAGACGATCCCTTCGAACCCAACCGATTGCCTATTGTCCTTTCGTTGGCCAAAACCGCAGTTATACGGTTTAAACGTTAAATGTAGTCTGCTCAACGAGTAGTAATGGTTCTCAATTATATTGGTGGTCGTCGTAGTAAATGTAGAGCAACGGAGGTTTTTTCTGTATTACTGTACTTATTCGAACTACTGTTCTCATCTTGGATGTTATTATTAAAACGTTACGGCCGATGTAACCTCCGACCTTGTTTAATACTGGAATCTTCATGTCGAACTCGAGTATTCGTACGAAAGTTTGAATGGACCCCTTTATTTTAATAACGGTGGTAGCTTGTTCTCATTCCGTCAGCCATAATCAGTAAGACGTTTTAAGTAATTTTTTATATTGCACGTACTGAGCATTTAATCTTCAACTTCCAAAAACCTATCACTTAGAACTTATAATTAGATGACAGTTTGACCCGTTGCATTATATAAACCCGTGGCGCAACGGATAAAATGGTGCAAAACTGTTCAGTGGGGCGAATTCATTTTCCCCGTCCTGGGGGCGTATTCTTCTCGTCTGTATAAATACATAAGAAAGTTGGGCCCATTTCTCACACACACACTAAAGTCAAATAATCTATTTCAAGAATTTAACTTCATACAATAGACGCACCATGTTTTTTATACTGCGTACGTATATGCGATATAGGGTCGCAATCTTAACTAATTTGCATATTGGTTTTGGAAGAGGACATTTTATTAATTAACTAATTTGGTATTGTTTTTTTTTATCTAATAATTGTTTTGATTTGAAATAACGCGATTTGACAAAACCGATTTATTTCTTATATAAATATTTAGCATGTGTGTTCAAATATTCGTTTTTCTAGATGAGCCGACTTGAGTCTAAACAACTGTTTTTAAATTGCTAGTGAAAACGGGCATGGATTTTTCTTTTTTTTCTTTACGGTCATATTAAATGATAAATAAATGTGTATTGAATTACCAAAATAGTAACGTTAATCTATATTAAAAAGCGATACATTTTGTTTCATGATTACAACAAAGTTATTGAGGAAATGCTAATTATTTTCAATTAAATATTTTAAGTATTTGAATTAGCGAACTTTGGTAAGTGGAAAGCTACACATCTATCTAGTTCCTGAAAAAAATGTAGACACTTGGATAGGATGAAAGTGTAACATCTGGTTCTTTCATCAGTCAGAGCACGTGAAATTAATCTTGACTAGGCATTGTTTGTTATTTTACAAAAATATATGAGCAATAAATGTAAACTATACAAGGTGTTGGAAAAAATAATGGAAATCCCGTGTTGAAGTTACATGAATTTTAAAACTTTTATAATAACTAAAAAAAATCAAATCGTGTTTCATTTTTTTTATTTATAGTGATTATTATCATGCTGAAGTGGTTAAATTTATTTTTATTTCAGATAGTGCATATTAGTAAGAATACATTAAATAGCAGACCTATCAGATTTCGAAAGAGGACAGATTGTTGGTGCTCGTATGGCAGGTGGCTGATATCGTAATTGTATCGAAAGGAACTGACTCGAAGATGATGATAGCTTATGAAGAACAAAGGAAATCATTCTCCTCTAAACAACATTCTGGAAGAATGCCGAAACTGTCTGGAAGAGATCGTTTAGGCTATGTAAGGATAGTGAAGAAAGGGCACAGAATCACGACAATCACAATTACAGCAGAGCTGAACACTCATCTTCATTATCTCATTTCAACAAAAAATGTTCGACGAGAGCGTCACAAGGCTGGATTACATGGGAGGGTGTGAGGTGTTTCCATTATTTTGTCCAAACCCTGTATCTTGATTAAAATGTTGGTCGATCTATAGGTAAGCATATTTTCTAAAATATTGTCATAGTCACCCGCACTCCATTGAAGGAGAAGACCTGTTAATTACCTATGTTCATAATGTTGCTCTTTATAAATAGCCAGTGTAAAGGAACATTGGTTTCTTTTTTCACTTTTATCTTTACGGTAATATTTCAAAAAATAAATCAATTTGTATCGGAATTATCAAAATGTTAATTTTGATTTCTCTATCTGAGTCAAATTATGTTTCGTGTTTACAACAACGCTATCAATGAATTGTTTATTATTTTAAATTACTATTTCAAATGTTTCAAGTGTCGGACGTTTTAAAGCGATATAATGCCGGCAACGCTAGCTAATTATTTTATTAATTTAAGATTGACGGATATACTATAATGCATCTGAAACAAAAAAAAAACCCAACCGGAGAAAAAAACGAAAAGAAAATAATCGAAATCAAAATTACAAAAGCAATAATCTCAAGAAAACACATTTTGTTTATTGTAACTTTCTTCTTGGTTACATTAACCTTTAAACCGCTATTGATTCGTCCATTAGTTCCATCCCCTTAATGTATTACAGGGTCATCTTTCAAGTTAATTTAATGTTAACCGCCAGAGAACTTCAAAGAAAGCCTACATCTACATAATGTCAACTCTTAATGGACCTCGATTTCTTATTTAAACTATAATTTACGCTAATTGGTTTCAAAACAAAAATAACGACTTCAAGATCAAAGGCAAACGTTCCGATATTGTTTTGAACATTCTTTACTTCAACAATGGAAATCGATTATCGGACATTTCGAAAGTGTACTCAATATTAGCTTCTACTTCGTTGATTAAGTTGATAGAGTTGACGAGAAAAGGAAAATATATTTCAAATTAATATTCTGATTATTGTATATGTGTAAATAGTTAGTTCTAAATATCTTACAATATAATCGATTATTATTTTAACTAGCTATTTTTCTGTTTGTGTATTTACTTTCACTTTGATGTTTTTTCACCTTTTAAAAACTATAACATTTCATTGTGATAATATTTTTGCTTCTAATGATAAATATATTTTTCTGGACGGATATAGTATTACGTTTTTTTTATTTTAATAATGGCGATTGAAAAATAATTCCTAACCATACAGAATATTTTTTTCTGGGAGGAAAAAATCATAATTACATTTTACTCTTCGTAACAACATGGTGCCACGTTCCAGTAGAACACTGATGAATTGGAATGCAATCTTACTTCTCTAGAAAGAAACGACTTATTATGAATACACAATAAAAATACCTACTTTACTTTATATATTATATTCTCGGACAAGTTATAATGAAACCGTTGCGACTGCTTTGTTATTTAGCTTTGTCCAATACAATGTTTATATATCCCTGGAGCCAAGATGGTCTAAACATTGATCCGCTTGTTATGAAACCTATATTAAACATACAAACTAGTCTATAAATACCAACTAATTTAATGAACTAGTCGAAAAATCCACAGTAAATAGGCTAGTTCACAGCGTAACTTCCATAATTACAAATCGTATTATTTTCATTTACTACTACATATACTGGAATGAATTTAATAGCTGAACGTGGCCTGTCATATGTTCATGAATACTTATTCGGACTATCCGATATTTTCAAATATAAGTTTCATTGTGTAAGCTAAAAGGCATAACCTGACTAAATAGTTACTGTTCTTCATTTTACAGTAAATATATTTAAGATAAATCTGATAGCAAATTTAGTGAATAGGAAATACATACTTTCATAATTGTCGTGTTGACTGTAAATACAGTACCGTGTTTTAAATCTAAGCTGATATGCCTTTATTTCGCGAATCTAGAATGTTGCAAAGGGTATGTGGAGTAAACACACATATCATCCGGAATAATGGAATGAAAGTGTAGTTGTAGGGAACGTTCTTTATGTAGGTTGAACACTTATAGTAGCTGGTTTCTCTAAAATATAATTCTATAACAAAAAGTCCTATAACATTGGAAGTTGTGGGAGTTGATGTTAGTGCAGGAGTGAAATTATCTCCGACTTCTATCTGCGAATAACTGTATTTTTTGAAGCTGATAGTCATAATGTTTAAAAGGGAAGGAAGCGAACGCGTATTTTCTGAAAACACGCATTAAGAATTGATATATATGGATTGCGAAACGAATTAGCAAATGTAGGTGTTGCTTCGAAAGCTATAATAATCAATGAAATAAGCGAAAATCGACTTTTTTTATATAGATGAATTCAACATTTATTAAAATAGAAAATTAAATAGCGTAAACGAAAACTAAATAAAAGATTATTTCGAGCTTAAATACTATTTACGATCTGTCCTAGTCGATTCTCAAGTTTATATAAAAAAAAGATTTTAAGATGAATAAATAATTTATTTTTAAAAGCAAATAATCTGCGTTGTGCAAAGTTTTCTAAATATTTTATAAAAAAATATCTTCGTTATTATTGCCACCCACCCAGCGCTTCAAATTGTGTGACTTTTCAAAGTATATATATATATATATATATATATATATATATATATATTTATCTGACAATGCCGAATTTATGGTAGACCCCGGTTTATAGCCAATCTGTAAGCATATGATGCTTGGTCAGATCTATGAACCATCAGTACAGCCCACATACACCGTGAAATATATAATTTGTTTTGTTTTTTTTTAAATAGGATACGTATATATATATATATTTCGGCAGCAAGTCGTTTATTTGACATATGTCGTTGAAGACCACGGAGTTCTCCCTCTTTATTATCTTTCTGGTCAGTTTCTCGACACTGAGAGCGATCCGTCGGGTTTCTGGTATAAATTGATGGATCATGGCGCCTAATGTTGTGTCTTGGGCCATTTCTCGAGCGCTTTCGTATATATATATATATATATATATATATATATATAATGAATAATATGGGGAAAACTTTATATAAGATGAAATAGAAAAAAAAAAAAAAAAGAGAAAATAATTTCATATAAAACAAATTTTAAAAAAAACCGTTTTGTATGGTTTCGGAATTTACGAATAAAAAAAATCACGAATAAAAAAACAAAGTTCTCACATTAGCATAAAAAAAAATTGTTATTCGTAAATTCCGAAACCATACAAAACGGTTTTTTTTTAAAATTTGTTTTATATAAAATTATTTTCTCTTTTTTTTTTTTTTCTATTTCATCTTATATAAAGTTTTCCCCATATTATTCATTATTAATTTTGTAGTGTGGCACCATTTTGTCTCTTCATATATATATATATATATATATATATATATATATATATATATATATATATATATATATATATATATATATATATGTGTGTGTGTGTGTGCGCGTATGGGAAATATAATTTTAAATGTTAAACACAGACACAATCTATAGATATTAATAGGATTAAGGACACAAGCAATGCAAAATCAAGAACATAACTGCATCTTTCTAGCCATAAGCGGTAAGGGGGAAAGTAGCGTCCGAAAATATGTATTTTCTGTTTGCTATTGATCATTTAAGAGGCAGGATATATCTAGCTTTTTTACACAATTACTTAACTTCCTGTGCACGACCCCTTTCCAATGGTTATCCATTTGTCATTGAATAAGCTCAACGTCGCTTAACTTCCATAATCTAACACGAAAAGAGGCGTAACCACATGGCATTACCATACACAACATTTGAACATACTAACATTTATAGAGATACATTACACCTTGCATATATGGAAATAGATTTCAGTTGTAAAATATATGAGTTCAATTTAGTTTGTGATTTTATAAAAAATATATAATCGATAAATGTAAAATATCTTTTAATTTGAAAATTGCTTGATCACTAGCTTAAACGTTTTTTCTAAAGTCTTGTCTTAGGAAATCGCGCTACATTGAGGGGGGACCTCTTAGTTACCTATTTTCAATGTAAACATATACTGCGTGTTTTTGTCACGAACTGGTATTTGCAGACTGCAGACGAAAGGTCGTTTGTATCAAAGAGCAAAATAAAAGTCTCATGTTTTGGTAAAAATATCAATGTTTAATATGTCTCAAGTCCAGAGAAAGTTGGTCTATTTCGATAAAGACTCTAACAAAACAATTTTCTATCTGTCATCAGATAAAAGCACAGACAGATGTGCGTGTTAGTTTCGTAATGAAATAAATAGACATGAATCCATATGAACTTTAGAAAAATGATGTTATATATATATATATATATATATATATATATAAGTTAGGTATTCCCCATATGTATCTATAGATATATTTTGATAATAATGATAACAATAATAATCATAATGATAATAATAATAATAATAATAATAATAATAATAATAATAATAATAATAATAATAATAATAATAATAATAATTATAAGTGAAGCATAAAACAGTGTCGTTGTTATTCTATAATTTATTATTATAATTGAATATTTTAAACGCGCTGCGTTCTTCATCAAGCATGTCGTGAGTAAACAAAAAAAACAGACATTTACGAGGTATTTATGCTCTAAAATTTAGAAGGGTTTTTTCTTGAAAAGGTGAGTTGGTAAACTCTACTAGGTGTTGTTAAAATTTGTGTTGATACAGTTATAAATTAAAAAAGGGTGTAATTATTTATGATATATTTACCCCCGATGTAACTACTTTCTCGCACATATTATATTTCTTTGTCTTTGCTTTAAGTATTCATTTATTTGATTGTGTAAACCAATCTCAGTAATTGTTTTTAAAAAATTCTAGAATATTATGATAACATTATTTGAGGGATTTACTTATTGTTGTAAATACTTTATGCAGTTATTAACGTTTGGTTTTTTTCACTCCAGGGTGGCCAACGGTAATAGCTATTCAATCTTTAAACAAAAATGTCACGTGAAATATCACTAACAAAGTGGAAATAATAAATTATAATGAAGGGAACGATTAAAAGAACCTACCCTGGTGTAATTGCTCGAAGAATAAGTCGTCATCTGGATACTGTAAACTGATTTCTGAAGACATTTCCCTCAAGAAAGAACCTATATGATGCTGGAATATCCAAGACTGTCACGTA
>OY744553.1:30901091-30981091 GCA_963556195.1 Sepiola atlantica
TATATATATATATATATATATATATATATATATATATATATATATATGTATATGTTCTCTTTATTTTTAAATGTTCTTATCTTTCTCTTTTACCTGGGGATGAGGAATCCTACCGGATGTCAGGCATTAACCGGCTATTTCAGATACTCCAGCCTAGATATCTTTTTTAAGGTTATAACCGTCCCTTTAAGTGCAATTGTTTGTATTTCACTTGCACTTTGTTAACCACGTATACTCGCCACATATTGGGTTATCAACCCATCATGTCAACCCAATATTCGATGTAGTTGCATGACATTCTTCTACAAAATTATCATCTCGACGAAGTCTTACAATAAGACGAAACGTTGATGAATATCTAAAAAATATCTTTTGGTTTTTCCTTTTTCATTTCCTATTACGTCGGATTACTCTTATCCTTCTTTTCTCATCTTGTCGAAATGGAAAACCAACCCCTCCAGCAGAAGCTACGAAAATATAAAAACCCACTATTTGCAGCCAACACCTAAAACAACAGGAGAACTTTTCTGCTGAGATGTATCGAAGAAAAGGTCATATCCACAAGTACTTTCACATTTTTAAAACACTGACACAAGATTTTTCCCGACTAAATTTAACAAAATTAAAGAACACACTCACCAGACTAATCCTAGACAGCAAATGGAAAACTTTAGGACGCTTGGAGCTGATAAAAAAACCTCACCACTTATAAAGTTTCAGACATATAAACTGAAGCGCTCAGTTTCGGCTTAAAATTCGCTACCGGAATACACTATAACACCACCACCAACACAGTTATAAACAATTACAGACATAGTGACACAGACATGATTAAAGGCTTTATTCAAGTAATAATTTCAACCACAGCCACTCTACCAAATTACCCTGCGTTACCTAAAAGATACATAGACACTGTTAAACACCTAGCTAACAACAATAACATAATCATATAACCATCAGATAAGGGAGGGGACATAGTATTTATGGAGAAACACTAATATATACTTTATTATCCGACGAAGACAGATACACTAAAACTGACAAAAAGTATAGACAAAACATAGAACATTTCAACAAATCTTTCAAAGATTAAGAACATCAAAAATGGATATCATTTATTGAGTATCACTCCATCATTCCTACACTATACGGGCTCCTCAAAACCCACACACCGCATAGGTAGTTCCACACAAAAAATCGCACGCGCCATAGCTAACATTCTCACCCCACTAATAGGCACCATCAACCCTTCCCACATCAAAAACTCAGACGACCTTCTTAAAAAAATAAAAAAGATTAACGTAGAAAAACACATACATAGCTTAGACGTAACAGCTCTATACATAAATGCCTCAGTTGAAAAATGCCTAAACTTACTCTACACACATCTAAAGACAATTAAAACCGACTTACCATTTCCCCCCAACACTTTAATATAAATCATTACACTCATCACTGACGTAACATATTCCCAATTCAACGAATAATTCTACAAACAAAAAATTGGACTTCCTATGGGCAATCCTCTAAGCGGTGTATTGGCGTGCTTCTTAGAATTCTTAGAATCCGGCCCTTTCAAATTTAGACTACCCCCTAATATTGAATAGGTCAGATACATTGATGATATTCTTATTTTCCTTCCCGAAGATATACAAATTAATAACCTAAACGATAAACATAACCCTCCATTAAATGCACACATGCCACTGAGATAAACAGCTCGATACCATTTTAATACACTCTTATAATAAAGTCCAAATACAAACTAGCATTCAAAGTACACCGCAAAACACTCACACTAACGACTATATACACTTCTACTCTCACGACAATAGCAAGATAAAAACAGGTATGATAATAGGCTTTTTCCTACGCGCTCTTAGAATCTGCAGTCCTCAATATATAGATGAAGAAATCAAACACATCATTAATTCCTTAAAAACATTGCAATACCCCACACATTTTATACTAAATGCTAAGAAGAAAGCCTTTCAAATATTCTCAAAAAAACAATACACAAAACATAAAATACCAAACACCTCTCTCATAGACAGACATATTCTCTTACTCACACATTCCAATAACACATACATCTACAACACACTTAACAAACTAGGCATTCCAACAGTACAAACCACATCACAAACCATAAAACAAACATTACACACAGCAAGACATTTTCGAAAAAAACACATCCCATGCCTGCTTATATACCGTCCCATGTAACAAATGTCATCAAATTTATGTGGGGGAAACGCAACGTGAATTGAAAAAAAAAGATTGAGCGAACACACAAGGGACATGAAAAACAACAACTCTCTTAGTGCACTTTTTCCCCACGTATTAGAGTACGATCATGCTTTCACGTTTGAATAGGTCAAACTCACCAAACACATTCATAACATAGTACGGCGAATACTACTGGAAACAGCACTAAGCACAGCCTCTAACATCATCAGACAACGAAATCGTTTCCACAATATATCCCTCTTAATAAGCAAAATCATGCTAACCGAACAAAAACCAAACCTAGATTATGGCTAACCCTTCTTCTCATCGTTCTCAATTGTACTTATATACAACTCCCCGCATACACACTCACGTACTAACTCTTTCTCACATATATATTCATTAACATACTCATGAATCCCCACTACAAATAAAAACTACTTAACCAAAAATAACAGCCTTACCAATGAACACAATCTACACCTCCTCACAAATATTTAGATATTTAAAACCATCAATTTAATCTCAAACCATCAACACAACCTTAACGAAACTACCTTTTACTTATCTCTCCCCAAAATTAAAATTATGTTTCTTTTTCGTTGTCTTTATTGTCATGTTCACAGCACACTTCAACACATTCTTTCAAACTCACTTATATTCACACATTCTTGACGGAGCCAGCTGGTCAACACTCCTACCCTCTCTCCCTCCCTCCCACCCTCCCGCCTAAAAAATCATACCTGACTACAACAAAATATCCCCTCTCCTCTCTCACATATTTCACCCTTTCGACTACTTCTTTCATACTCTTACCCACCTTCTCCCATTTGTTATCTTCATTTCTTCAAATCTTTTTCTAAAACTATGATACCTCCTACATACCAAACACACATATTTCTCCTTCCCTCCTCTTTCCCCATCATCTAAAAATCCATGCGACACCTCACCACGACAAAAGCGCCATCCCCCCTTTCCTCTCTCCCACACTAAAGCAAATTCACTAATACTCTCACCCTCCCCTTTTTCACTGCTGCTTTAATGGTACCTACTCAAAGCTTTCCATATTCATTTCACTCTTTGCCACTACTGACTTCTTGCAGCCTCGACTCTCGTCCATCGCTCTTAGTAGCCACGGTTTCTACTTTTCCTTATCTACCAATCATGCCAACCCAATATTTCGATGTACTTGCATGACATTTTTCTTTAAATTATCATCCTGAGGAAGTCTTACAATAAAGACAAAACGTTGGTGAATATATACAAAATATCTCTTGTTTTTTCCTTTTTCATTTCCCATTACGTCGGATACTCTCATATATACAATATATATTGTAATGGGCTGCCCCTTCCCCCGACATAGACGATAAAAATAGCATATGAGGTGACTGACTTTTGCATAGTGTCCATGTGAAGTAGGAAACAAGAAAGGTTTTGAAAGTTACAACTGAATGAAATGTAAAGAGGCATGAAGGACGTTTGGTTGTTAGACGAGTGCCCCAGCTTTTTCGTTTTGTAATGTACGTTACATTTTTACACATACACCCCACACACACCCACACACAAACATATATATATATATATATATATATATATATATATATATATATATAAATGTAACATATTAGGCTACACTCCAATGACTAAAACTTACTTATTGTACTTATTTTACTGATCATCTTTCCAAAACAAAGACTTACACAAACAACTAGGCGGCAAACAAAAATTACAAACTACAAACAGCTCCCAATATTGCCTGGGAGAAATTTCCAGAAGGGTTAATAGTTAATTAGTTGAAACTTAAGAAAAATAATCATAAAACATTTTTTTATCTATATACAAATAATAATCATTAGATAAGATAGAACATTTAGAGTTAAATCTCTCTCTTTCTCTCTCTCTCTCTCTCTATATATATATATATATATATAAATATATAGTGTGTAGATTTCAATTTTGTGTAGAGAATCTGAATAACAGAGCTCAATGTAATTTAAACAGAGCAAAACAGAATTATAAAAAGAAAAACTATACACACATTAAGGTTGTACACATAATAACTTATTTCGACCCCTTTAATTAGGTCTCCTCAGATGTATAGACAACCACGTCAAAAAAAACCTAAATATATATAAATATATATATATATATATACATATACATATATATATATATATACATATACATATACATATATACATATACATATGCATATATATACATATATATATACATATACATATATATATATATATATATATATATTTATACACACTATAATATATTTTAAAAGCAGGTCAAATAAAATCCACGTCTAAATAGTTTCAAACTACTTGTATGTTAACTTAAGAGATAAAAACTAACATATGATACATGTTTAGAATACTAATTTGAATTTCTATCAACATGAATTGGATGATTTTTATTTCAGAAAATGTCTTAAATTTAAGGTTAAGCATAAAGATCCTTCAGCAGAAATTGCAATTCGGGGAAGCTTACTTAGTTATCGACTAATGAGATAGATACTAATTTGAAGCAAATCTAAAATATTAAAAATTCCTAATGAGCGAATGTCCATATATTATGCTCCTTAAATACTTTAAATTGATGTATAATACCAATCGTTAAAATGTAATAAACATCAGAACGATTTTCCTTTTACGAAAGGCCTCAACTTTTTCCCCTGTTGCGGAAAATTATTAAACTAAATATAGCTTTAATTTAAAAAAAGGTTGTTAACATAGTTCACCCCAAACAAGGCAGGCCGCTACTGTAGACGTAAGGGGCTACTAAGAAAAAAAGGTTAGGGGGTTCTAAATTGGGATCTGCATGTCTGTACTGTCGGGGACACAGGGGGCAGTACACATAGTAGATGCGTTCACAAACTCAAATGTATTTTTAATTAGTTTAGTAGTGAATCTTTCACATACAAATATTTAAAGAAATACAACTACTTAACTTTACTTGAGACGAGTATTATAATAATTGATGTACATATATATATATATATATATATATATATATATATATAAGAAATGTCTTAGAGAAACAAACGTTGCTCAACGCTCATTTAGTATGATGATAGGTTTCTATGCTAAAAGTACACTTTACTTTATCCTCGAGTGGGACTGAAATTCTGCGTTTAAATGTTGAAATATTGCACTTTTCACAAATATGTAAAAGTGCCTCTATTAATTGGCATCACTCAAACAGAAGTTGTGACTAATGGTTTGTTCTATTAATCACGTAGTAGTGAGAGCAGGGGAAGACAACTTCGGCTTTACTTTTTGTAAATATTAATATTTATTGACAAAAACGTCAATTTCACAACCGTTTCCCAGTAAGCTTCTGATATGTATGCAATCATACTTCTAATATATCGAAACTGGAAATACCTTGTTAAATAAAAAAAAGAAGCTGATTAAGAACACGTGATGAAAGTTGAGGTGAACTGCCCTGCAGAATGAACACGTGTGTTTTGCGTCATTAACTGTGAAAATGGGGCGTACCATTTACCTGGATAGATATGCCCTGACTATGCGCCCGAAGACAGAATTACGCTTATCGCAGCCCTAATATATCTGTGTTGCTGAAAATTAAAAATGATGTACAATTTGTGAACGAGTTTTAAAATATGAATCACGTATGGATAGAGGATGAATTAGACTGTCAAACGAGAGGCAGGTGTGTTTTATAAAGTTTACGGTACGTGTTTGTGTGACAGTTGAGAGAGCCTATCATTAGACAACGCTTAACAATAAAGTTAAAGGAAGTACCTTTTTTTGTATACTATTTGACAAGTCAGATATATCTAAATAAATGCTAATGCTATATCTCGGTATATGTCACTAAAATCAATCTTTGCTCCTTTGACAGATATCAGAATTGACTTCATAATCTCTCTCTATACACACACACATCCCTACACACACACACACACACACACACATATATATATATATATATATATATATATATATATATATATATATATATATATATATATATATTAATTAATTTTATACGTGCATGAATGTAATCCATGGACACGTATTTCTGGCTCACAGCTGTACGCAACATGGGTAAAAACAACGCGCGCTGCAATCATTAATAAACATAATTACATAAAAATAGACACCCACACCCACGTCCACACACCCACTCTCCCTCACACACACACACACACACACACACACACATATATATATATATATATATATATATATATACATATATATATATAGTAAGCTATGAAAATATATTTATGGCAATTAAGCTAGGCAGAGGATCCCGCGTTCCATCCCCGGGGGGAATCTTCAGGCTAAAAGGCATGCATTTTAGCCTGAAGATTTCCCTGGGGATGAAACGCTCCGTTGAAGTAAATACTGAAAATTGATACATAAAAAATGATATCGTCGTATAAAATGTTATGTGGATACATGAAATAGTAATATATATATATATATATATATATATATATATATATATATATATATATATATAGAGAGAGAGAGAGAGAGAGAGAGAGAGAGAGAGAGAGAGAGAAAGAAAGAAAGACAGAGAACCACATATATACATTTATCGGTTTACATGGATAACAAGCATAACTAAAATATTCTGAAACTGTATAAACTATAAGACGTAGAAAAATATGTTTTGGTTTGAACAAATGATCGGACGGATTTGTTTTACCGATACCGATAGGATTACCGATTCGGTTATAAATTTCCGATTCCGATAATATTATCGATTCCTGTTTTTCTTAAATTCATAAATATATAGTGACTAATAAATTTGACTGAAAACATATAGTCTTCTTCGTAAAAAAAATTACATCATATTCGGACTTTTTTAAATGTTAGTTTACCCCCCCCCCCCAAAGCCATGTTGCCACTGCATACGTAAGGGGCTACTTAGAATTAAGGTGAAGTATAAGGGGACCTCCTAAACTAAAAGCTGTACAGCGAGATGCTTGTTCACATTAGTTTAACATTTCTGCAAATCCGTACAGTCGGGGAAACAGTGAACCGGGAGAAAGCCTGGCACCTCAAAGAAAAGAAGCTATTGGAGTGGAAGGCTTTCCAGCACCTGGGAACCTTCAAAAGTAAATAAACAGCCAACGTTACGTCGAGAGGGCACAAGAAAAGCAAGTTCATCGGATCACATTCGATAAAAATACTTGTAAAACAAGCACAATGATGCAACATTGCGGCGATGGGGCAGCTTATTGGATAGTGAGCGACCTATAAGATGAGAGACTCTTCTCTGGGCTTGTCTAAGAGGAAGCGTCTAGTGGATGATGGACCAGCGCAGATGTGACACCATTTATCCATACATGGACGCAGGATAGCTTTGAAAATATATATAATACTGTTATGGGGTGAGAAGTTTTCTAGCACGGTAAAATAGGGCAATTTTCTTTGCAGCACTCATGCCAATGTCTTTTATGTATTTGTTCAAATTCATGCTACATGTGAATGGTGTGCCGAGGAGTTTCAACGTTGGATTCTCACGTAGGATGTTATTTGCCATCGCAATCGGTGGTTGAAGAGGTTTCTTGTAGTTGTAGAAATAAAAGAGCTTTGTCTTAGCAGCATTAAATTACACAAACCATTATTGGACTAATTATACTACAGACTGGAGGCCATTTTCTAAGGATTCAGCCATTGCCTCAGATGTGTGGGCGTCTTTTTTATTCACATGACGAGAGTAGAGCGTGGTGTCGTCAGCAAATATACCCAGCCCAGACACAATGTCATCAAGGAGGGTCTATATTAAAATCAGGAACAATAATGGTCCAAGGATAGATTACTAGGGTACACCTGCATTTATATCATGTTATTTAAATGAACGGTCATCGAGGACAACCTTGATATTTTGTTGTATAAGAATGATTTTTTTATGAGTATACCTTAATTCGAGATCTTGTCAAAGGTTTGGATATATCAAGCGCTATCGCCTTTGCTTCATCTGCCTTGCCCAGTGTATGGGGTATGCGTTCAGAGATGACCATTATGATATCCGCAGTAGACCGTGCTTGCCTGAATCAATACCGATTTTCAGAAAGAAGTTTAACATTATCGAGGTGAAGGACTACGGCTAGATTGATCTAGGATTCACGGATGGTAGCGAAGAGCGGAAGTAGACTGATGGAGCGATCATTTTGAGGAATTCTTGAAGACTGGAACTGCAGATGGGCTTTTCCAGCAATCAGAAGAAGGCCTTTGTTGTAGAGTTTGAGGAGAACAGAGGCAAATTCAGTAGAGCATTTCTTTATTACTATTACAGGCCTACATTGTGTGGCGGTGTTAAGGTGGTTTATGATGTCCCTGACATAAGATGTGGTGAATGTAAGATCATCAAGTGTGATTTCAGTCCCCGATGAGAAATGTGGGATAAAGTTGTTCGCGGAGTCTAGAGTGGAGTTTGAGACGAAACGCTGGCCAAGAAGTTCAGCCTTCTCAGGTGCCGTGAAAACAATATCATTGTGGTTGGAAAGCTGAGGAATTGTTTATTTCCCATTATTAACCACCCTATTGAAGATTTTCCAGAAATCGTGAGTACCTAGTTTATGTGACTACACACGCTAAAATGATTTGTTTCACTAGTCGTTTAATCTAATACATATTTATCATTTCCTGATTTGGGCCAACTATAGTAAATGAAGTTTTGAACAAACAAACAGAAATTTTTAAAAAACATGTTTGAGTAATTGGCAATTGTTTTTCGATTCCGATGATGATTATGATACCTATAAAAATTCTGATATCGCCGATTCCTGATAACTATTACGATTAAGATTGATTGTTCCATAAGTAGTTTGAACAAAGGTGATACGATAGTATTATCGGCTATTTCTTCTGCACCGGATGTTCATAGAATGGAAATACTTCTAAGCATGGCATCAATACACATAAGCTGAAGGGTACAACTGTGGAATTTCCACGGATCCTACTTATTTTATTATGATGATTATTATTATCATTAAAGATAGATATATAGATAGTAGTAGTAGCAGTAGTAGTATACTTAGTAATAGTAGTTGTTGTAGTTGTAGTAGTAGTACTTACTCACTATGTGTTCTCACACCCGTCATCATATGATTGCCGACTCATCATAACCATAAGTTTTACCTGAATTCAAAGTCACAAGAAGTTTCGCAATATGTTGAGCACTCCGCCTCTGTCGCAAATCACTTTGCAATTGATTTCTTTGTTTATACCGACTGTTTCCTTTCTCTGCAAATTGAGTCCCAATAAGGCTCCCACAGATTCCATTTATCACACTAACCTCCTAATGCCGGTCAGAATGGTCATCACCTATAGCGATTTCGTTTTATCCTCCTTGATCTTACATGTCTATCTGGTGTGGTAATAACCGGGGTGGGTGACTTCTATTTAATTTTACGGGGGGGGGGGTATATCCTTGAATTTTTGGAAGTTTCAGTTGTTATTATAAATTCAATAGTCATAATCAGTTATTTCTTCGCTGAAGATAACCAGTGGTGATTCCCGAAAACAACAAGTCTCTATATTATCAATAACGCTGCACACATGTTATGTTATAGGAAGTCGTTTACCTTTTATGTTTTCACTGACACCGACCATTAGCCTTGTCGTAATTTGAGTTGTAATAATCCTTACAAACTTCCCAGTACTTTTTGCACCCTTTTAGTGGGTGGACAGTTAGAACCATCTTTTCTCAGTAATTCAATTCTGTTTACAACTTTACGACTATTTACTTTGGTACAAGCCGTCTTCCTGTATCTTGTTTTGGTGTATGACATTTTAAGGGATTTTTGACATTTTCATTTCCCTTTCTAAAATGTTCCTTCTAATTCTATATCAACTTACCAATTTCTGGCGTCATCTGCTTATGATTGTAAGTTTCCGCATTCAAACATTTTCTTCAACATTTTAGCTGTATCGTGCTAAACCTCACTCTGATTTCGATTTCCCATGGCCTTTTTCCAGTTTTTCGGAGCGGTTCCTTCCTTGGTCTATCCTCTTGGTACTCACTTTGCTGACAGCTATCAGTCGAATGCGGCGGTGGATTTTTGAGGTGTTCTTGTTTATGGGCAATGCTTTTCTTCTTTTATGTGTGAATAATAAATTGTCAGTTCTTCACAACAGTGCCACTGACACACGATTACGTGGATCGAATAAAGCATTAAACATGAATTTGTTTCTTTTATAAAAAAGAAAATACATTTTTAATTTATCATCAAGCTATTCATTTTTCAGATGCAAACTCCAATGATTCTCCGCCACTAAAGTGCATCCAGTTTATTATCTGCAGTGAATTAATGAGTAATGTTTAATGCAACCAGCTTACTCGCCAGTTCTAACATAACTGCAGCAGGCTTAGGTTCAGCAGATCTTACAAAACGTGATAGAATACCCAAGAAGTATGCATTACTATTATCGCCCGGATAGTCGCTGTGTGTCGTATTGGAGCAGTTAGCCGGAACGCATGCGATCTTCAGTATCGAGTCTCTCAGAATACGACACACAGCGACTATCCGGCGATAATAGTACTGCATAATTTGTGGGTCTTCTATTGCGTTTACTATTTAGTAGGGATAACAAGACTTCTGGATCATTAGCTACTAAACCGAGATGTAGGGGAGGCCACTACTTCTTTTCCCAGGATTACTCTACTAACCCTAGACCCTCACCTTATAATGCTGAATGTTTGATAAAGTTACATAACGTGTTCTTTTTTAGTCTTTGGTATGGCTCAACTGAGTATTGAACTCCGGTCTTCCAACCCATTAGTGAACACTCTTACCATTATGCTAAATGGACCGGTAGATGTGTAATGAGGTCACGTAGCGCAGTGGATTTAGTACTGAATAACATTCAGTTCTAAAGTATAATCATCTGAAGGCGATACGAAGAAATGTTAATTATAGAATACTTCTCCTTCATGGCTCGAGGAACGAGAGTATGCTACCCCCGTGGCTCCGTTCGAAATTCTGTACACGTTCCTTAGTTCCACAGAAATATTCCCGAGTTAGAAAAAGTATAACTGAAGAAAGCTGGAGGTTACAGCGACCGAAACGTTGTGATGATAACACTCAAGATGAGAACAGTAGTTCGAATAATGGAAATTATACAAATTATCTATTTTCATCTCAATAATTTATATCTATAAGTCTAGTTCACGACTTAAAAACACACATGGTTGTTTGTAGATAACATATGTCTAAAGACGACCCCGTAAATGATGTGAAGAGTATGATGTTTGTTTTACTAATAGATCCTGCACTTCATTTCTTTCAGATTTTATCGATCAACAATCAAATGTGTGTCTACATCGAGCGTCGATATGTCGACTTTTACAAACCAAGATGACTCAAATAATTTATATAATTTCTCAATATCGCCTGAAACTCGTCATCATCATTTAGTCCTGCTAATATTACAAACCTCCCTGACTCTGTCACTTCATTTCGCTCTATCCTCAATCACACCAGGTAGGTCGTGATAAGTGCATGGACAGTTCACTTTTCCTATTGACTTACCCCCCAACGAGCGCAAAGTGAGAAACACGGTCGGTCTTAAATGTGAGGAAAATCCAGGAAAAAGAAGCACTCTGTATTTGAACAAAAATAAAAGCTACCTAAAAAGACAAGTATTTGTCGTTCACTGACCGATGACAGAATATACAAAGTCTAGCATTTGAACAGATACTACACCTTGTTCCTAGCCATAAGGTCAATGATGAGTCAGCTGTAAGTTGCTTCGCATATGTGTTTGCGGTGTCCACATTGAAGAACATCCTTTTTTAGCATCCACAAAAGCACACCGCTTACTACTTAGTTCTCAATAGTTACCCACTAATCTAGTTCTCTCTCTTTCTCTCTTTGATCATGACTGAGATCCGAAGAAGTGGTCGGTCAAGTTGTTCAGTTGTTTGGGTTCTTAATCAAGGAGATGTTCAGAGCAGCTTTTTGCATTCTGGTGGGTGTTCCAAGTTCGAATCCAGTCGATTACACAGTATTACTTTCACTTAGGGGTATTGCCAACCTTCTCGTGGTCCTTTCTGTAAGTACCCGATGTATTTCCTTAACTATTTCTAACTAGAAAAACACCAGGAAAACTAATGCCAACACCAGAATCATCTGATTCCCACGAAAGAAGAAGAAGCATTCTGGTGTACGAACCGAAAATTTTCTTAACTTTTGGCAAATATCTAGACGCCACTTCAATATACAAGAACTGTTAACTATACCAGTTTCATATAACAATTTACTTATGATAATGATATACGCAGAATATGACCTATTTCTATGAATTAACATGGCTTCCAAGCTCTTCAAAATGTTTAAGTCTGGATTGGGAGAAAAAATAAAAATCGCCCCAGTCGGGATGTAAATATCCATTAGAGAACACGTGCTTATCCACGATCTCCAATGACATTAAACTATTTCTATTTTGAATTTCTAAATATTTATACGCCCCATAAAAGGTTTGAGCAGCATCTTCGAAGCCGTCGGCGAGTTTAAGGACGTCTTATCTGAATTACGAGTTGTAGGAATCTCATTACAAAAATGGCAATAACAAATGAAATGTTCACTCTTGCCAAGCAGTTTCATGAATAAAATATATTTTACGACTTCTGTCTCGTTGCTTCATCGATCGGGTAAAAATAAGTAAACACTTCGATCTAGAAGGAGGCCGCGCATTTTAATGATTAATTGGACCGATGATAACATCCAATCGTCTTTCTTGATTAATAATTGATTCGATGACTTTAGCTCAAGCAATTGGTGTTCATGAGTAGAGAAGCTGGAAAGAGATAACCGTATGCCTAGTCGACACAATTGGGAAACAAAGTAAAAGTTCTCCCTTTCTCTCTCTCTCTCTCTCTCTCTCTCTCTCTATCTATCTATCTATCTATCTATGTCTGTTGGTATCATTCTCTCTCTTCTTCGCTCTCTCTCTCTCTTATCTCTCTCACTCTATTTCTCTCACACTCTCTCTCTCTATTTATCTCTCCTACTCTCTCTCTCTCTCTCTCTCTCTCTCTCTCTCTCTCTATATATATATATATATATATATATATATATATATATATACATTTAAACAAGAAAAAAACAACACAACCATTTTAGCTGTAGGCATAATAATTTATTTATCCACTCCTTATATATTGATATCGTTATATATATATATATATATATATATATATATTGATATATATATATATATATATATATATTGATATATATATATATATATATATATATATATATATTGATATATATATATATATATATTGATATTATTATATATATATATATATATATTGATATCGTTATATATATATATATATATATATATATATATATATATTGATATCGTTATATATATATATATATATATATATATATATATATATATATATATATAACGATATCAATATATAAGGAGTGGATATATGCCGATTTTTATCATGAAGGAATAGTAGGTTATTTTTTAAATCATTTTATTTCATTTATGTTAAATTATATCATATTATTTATTTGGAGAGGTTTAGACTGAATCAAATAAAAAATATAAAAAGATATAAAAAATCACTAGGTTTCTTGCGATTTTGTTCTCCATCTATTTATTTATATATCTCACACTCTTTCCCCCCTCTCTCTCTCTCTCTCTTTCTCTCTCTCTTTCTCTTTCTCTCTCTCTCTCTCTCTCTCTATATATATATATATATATGAATATTTATAGTGTATATTTCAAAAGTTCAAAACATAATAAGTATTATTACAAATATTTGAACATATCTTCAGAATAAATATTCGACAACGCCACTTTTAATGTACACGGGTTTCAAAATTATATTTATTAGTAATATTACATTGAACAAAAGATACAGAATGTATATTATTATCGCTCTCTCTCTCTCTCTCTCTCTCTCTCTCTCTCTCTAGCTATATATATATATATATATATATATATATATATTTATAGTGTATATTTAAAAAGTTCAAGACATATTAATTATGATTTCAAATACTTGAACGTATCTTCGTAATATATATTCGACCACGCAACCTTAAATATACACGAGTTTCAAAAACATATTTATTAGTAAAATTACATTGAACTAAAGATACAGAATGTATATCATTTTCGTCATCAGAATATCAAAATGTATCAATCTAATATATCGGTAATATGGACATATCGGATATGGTAAAAGTAGATAACCAAGTTAAGACAATCCAAAAATGCGTAGAAAACGAAACATATATTTGCCCCTATGAGTACGTCGTAATAATGACTTCACATGAAAGAAATAACGATAATATGTGACGCAATCTCTATTAAGATAGCTACTTACAACGTGTCAACGATATTGAACTAAAATACATAATGCATATTATTATCGCTCTCTCTCTCTCTCTCTCTCTCTCTCTCTCTCTATATATATATATATATATATATATATATATATGTATGTATACATATTTATAGTGTATTTTTAAAAAGTTCGAAACATATTAATTATTATTTCAAATATTTGAACATATTTTCGTAATAAATATTCCACCACGTAACTTTTAATGTACACGGGTTTCAAAAAAAATATTTATAATGAAATTATATTGAACTAAAGATACAGAATGTATATCATTTTCGTCATCAGCATATCAAAATGTATCAATTTAATATATCGGTAATATGGACATACCAGATATGGTAAAAGTAGATTACCAAGTTAAGACAATCCAAAAATGCGTAGAAAAAGAAACAGGTCTCTACACCTATGAGGACATCGTAATAATGCCTTCACATGAAAGAAATAACGATAATAATTGACCCAATCTCTATTTAGATAGCTACTTACAACGTGTCAACGATATTACACTAGTTGTCTATCAACAAATAGGAGACCGGGCAATTAATTAGGATCGAAACCATCTCTCATTTAATGGTGCACATGATTTATTGCAACTACGTAAATTTTGACCGTTGTCTACCATTTCTAACCTGCCTCCCACTATTATTAGATTTTGTCATACTAATTCTTCCACATCTACTAAGGTCACCATTAACTCGGGGATAAGTGTTAGTAAGATTTTCTAGTTTAATGGTAAAAATGAAATGATGACGGGATCGAGAACTATTATTCATTAAGGGGACGAAAAGACAGATGTTTGTTGGCATTGTTGGACTGTGAAAGATAAATATTCCCGCGGTGACGTGTCCGCAGATGGGAAGTTCTTGGAATGAAACACTGTTTATGGAAGTCCCCTTTCATCAATTGTTCGTATCTTTACTTTATCTTTATCTTTCTCTCTCTCTCGGTACACTCGACATGCTCAAACCTCGGCACGTCAACTTTTCACACTGACCGGGGAGGGAACTTCTTGCTCAGTTTGTCTAAACGAGAATTCGCTTGTCGTTCGATAAATAACGGTGGTGCTATTAAGATATGTACACATCTTCGAATAAGAAAGGCACCCCAGTTTCTGCTTCTGATTCGCACGACTAAGATTCTGCTTCCAAATCGTCCTACAAATTGTCTGCATTTTAATGTGAAGCTCCATTCTCGTGGGAATCGCTAGCGTTACCCTTTAATAGTTCAGCGTCAGACGACTCCATACATTCACAGACACATTATTCACAGTCTGGTAAATGGTTCCTCTCCAAAGCAGTTGAATATGGCGTATGTGGCGTGATATTCAATCAACCAGTAAAGAGTTTTGATTGGCCACGCTGATCCCACTTTTAATTTGGCGGTACATTGAAAGCCTAGTGATTTCAACCAACGTGATATCCGACATCACATGACTCGCCCATCTTATCGTCGTTAAATGACCGCACACGGTATATCCATTATACTCAAGTCTACTACGTGTAGATATCATTCACAGGTGCGGTTGCCGGTGGCACGCCATTTTACGGCGTAACATTGTACCATTATGTTACTTTCCCAATGGAGCACTTCTTCCTGGCAGCAGTAATGTTGCGGTTTTTGCTTTCCGCAATGCAAGTTTCCTGATGGTACGTATGAGCATCGCAGCAGCAGTCGAACTCATTTACACGAAAACAGTCTGACTTACTGATGACAAAAGACTGTGTCGCTATATAACAAAATCTCATGTGTGCGTCCCGCCCGTAAAAGATTAAAAATAGTTGTAGAATAACGCTTACCGAGTCTTTTCGTGAAATTTGTCGCAAAACCGCAAAACTGGTTGGTACACAGTCAGTGAAAATAAGAATGTATTTTCCATTATAATGGATCATGTGCCTAACTAGCCAATGGGCTCGTCAGCTACCCTCATGAACTCGTACAATTTGCGCGGCATACGTGTTAGCTGGTCGGCAAGATTGCAGTATGACGGGATTAATGTTACACTGACTATCAGGTCATACTGGGAAACTAGACTTTTAAGGTGTATAAACTACGTCTTATAAACATATATATTGCTGCCTGAATGGGTGTTCTGTCTTTTCCGGTCAGCGTGCGGGGCACCCAGTAAAAAGGGAGACGGTATGCAGTTACAACCTCTTTGCTTGCCATTGTAGTGCTATGTTAATGCATTTCATCACAGCATGTACCTCAGTCAAGTTTTCGTGCTGGGATTATTTCACAGGCTGCAATCCACGGGTACCTCCAACACGACTTTACCCAGCTTTAAAATGCCTTTTAACGCAAGTGAACTGTGATGAATGCTTTCATTTCTTCTCCGTTGACACACCACTCCCTTTTGGGCCGAGTCCTCGTGTTTTTCTCTTTTATCATTTTCTGCAATCGTTCAGGCGAGGATGGTATTACTTGTTTTATCGTCCGAACTTTTGGTTATTATTTCGTCCTGCGTTTTATTACGCCTACTTCTACTCGGAGCCAACTACACGCTGTCAGATGTCAACATAGTTTTCCATCTTGTAAGAAGTTCATGGATGCCGGAAATACCACTTTCTTTCCTGATGTCCAGTCCCAGTACCCGTGATCTGTAATTAAGCCACTCCGTATCCTTGCACTTTAGACAAAACTCTGCCAATTCTGCTTCGATGTGCGTCGCTGACTTGCCATCTTCATTGATGAGAATGTCGTCGATGTAAGCCAATGTTTCCTTTTCGACGCACCCCCCATATGATTACACAGCACCAACGATGGTATTCATGACCAAGTCCGGTTATAAAGTATCCTTTGCCGCAGAAATACTACCGTATAGAATGGCGATAAACTTTTGTCGAGCTGTATCTTCAGATAGGCTTTCTTCAGATCAAGCAATGACACATTGGAATTTTTTGGGACAACTCCTTCAACTTGCTTGATCATACATCGTATCATCTTGCAAGTAGCTATGTTATTATTGAGCTCACGGTAATTCAGTACTGGTCGTTTCTTTGATTTGTTATGTTGTATACTTTCAATTAAATAGGTAATACATTTTGGAGGTATTACCTCTTAGTTGGGGTACGGTATCAACCAGCCAGCTTAAATATAGGCGTTATGCTCTAGTGTATTTGCAACCATAACTTTCGCGACTACGGCGTATGTTGATACACCATTATGTAGGTTGGTTTGTATTTTCTGTCAGTCAATTTCTAAGACGCAATCCAGATCCTTTGACGTTGATCGAACTCTACCTTGAGGTCAGGCCAATCAATTCTAAATGTGGTACACACTCATGCATTCGCGAATTTCACAGTTCTAGCGTAATGATAAAACAACTAGGTACCTTTGATAGGGTTACATTCGAGCAGTAATTCGAAACCTTGTATGTTTTTTCCGCGTCACCAAGACATTGACCTCAACGTATGCACCCGAATCATTGTAAATCGTTACTGCCCCTCTTACACAGCATACCTGTTTTACGAACTGTATTGCTGTTCTTTAACCGCCTATCTATCAGGTACGAACCAACCTTTCGCTCACTATGGTCTGCTGAATAGGGCGTTTAGTCGACATGCACTTAAATGATTGTTTGCACTTCGTAAACATTTTGTCTTGGGAGCAGAGCGACGCTGATATTTTGTACCCTGACTCGTTCCCTGAACAGCTTGAGTCCATATTTTAATCCCGCCACACTGAAATCAGTGTGTGCGTCCTTGCCTTCTGTCTATTCAATAATTTGCAATTTGACCACACCACCTGCAGCAGTAGCAATTCACTTTTGCATGTGGACCTAGTTTTTGCAGAGTTGTAAGGGCACTGTAGGTCGACTGCGCGCCTATGTAAACATGATATTATTTATCCCTGATGATTGCCCGTGCGAACTCAAAAACTGTTAAAACTTCGTCGCCTTTATGCTCATGGATGCAGTCAGGATTTGCTTCACTCGAACTGGGAGTCAAATCACAAATGCTTATACGAAAGTCTGTTCAGTCATCGATCCAAACAGAACTGCCAGATTATTTAATGCTGCAGAGTAAAAGTCCATTGTCTCGCATGCCAATAGTGCTCGAATGCGAAACACGTATCTATCACAGTAGCTATGTATGGCGAAGCCTACGCCAGCTAAACATTGGCTTTACAACTGTCGTTTAGCTGCTGGTAAACGCCCATATAGCTACCAGTTAGTCGCAGGAGAATTGACCAACTCGACCTACTTCACCCTACACAAGCGACATGGTAGCTGCACTGTCTCATCCCAGTCAACCAAACACGTGGATCCGTCAAACTCAGGGATGAGATTTATATCGAACGTTGCATCTGCCATCATGTACAAAATCAACATCATTTAAAATGCTGAAATAGCGTGTAAGATTGTTCGTATCCGAAAACGTATCTCTCAATCTTTATCTTTCCTTCCCGCTTAAAATTCGAGGAGTCAACTGTTTTCACTACACGAGGAGAAAGTTTTCTGATGTTTTTCTCATAACTAGAAATCAATAATCAGGACGCTCTGGGTTCACTCCCCGATAGCTGATATACAACTGGAATCTAACTCTTTTTCTTTGTAAACACGCAAGATTTTGATACACAATGAAAGAAAAGAGGGGTATTTGCAGTTTTGGTAGCAATAGCAGTTCTTGCTGAGAAGATTTTACGGTAGAAGGGGGCAGGAACAGGAACTTAATTTGAACAATTACCATGGTAATACTGATAGGCTTGTTTAAGACGAGCAACGTCTCTTCTCTGAAACGGAGGCTGCAGGGAAAATCATCAAACTCTAGACCTAGACTGCGAAGTGTATTCTACTTAATTTATCATGAAGGCCATATTGAATGACTGCATCGCTTCTTCTGCAAGTGTTGAAAATAGACTAATGCCTAATATTTAATTATTAATTCGACTAGTTGATTTATATTATATCATCTAATATTAACGTAACAATGACAGTCTGATGATGACGATTAGAAAGTAATACCAAAGTTCTTTCAATGACTTGATTAATATACAAATGTACAACAATTATATGATTTAATAATAAATGTAAGAACACCACTTCTGTATCCATGATGAATATATCATTACTATACTGTAGTAGTATAAAACAAATACCGACTATTACAAATAAAGTTATATCAATGCTGGCATGTATTTAAATTTCAAGAATAATAGGTATCCCCGAACTAATACCTGCAAGGGGTATCTATTGTTAAGCAAAGGCAGACAAATCTTAACATACCCGATCCTTAATTTCTTACGTCTACCGGAAAGCCGAAGTCCAGTATGAATTACGGCAATGCCGGAAAATCCGAGAAAGACTAGTTGTGTATCTATTTACTTGCTTCCTCACGAAGGCAGAGTAAGACACACGGTCGTTTTTGAATGTGGAGAAAATCTAGCTTGTCAATAAGAGGGATTCTAGATTTGAACAAAAATACACATTGACTCAATTTAGAAGGAGGTTTTTTCTGGTATCGTCGAAAGAAAAAAACATAGTGTTGTATCAGAACAGATACTACACTTTGTTCCGAGCCAAAAGACGAATGGATCTTATTTTCGAAGAATCCGAATAAACTCTCCGAGGAATCTAATGTAATCCATAGATTTACGATCAATGCAAAATAATATGGGCCACTGTGACGTCAATTACTTTTCATCTGTAGGGCTGTAGTCTTAAGAGGTCCACCCTCACAGGCCTTACTTTTGCGCTTTGAGAATAAGTTAGTTTATTGCTAACCTCCTAGAGTTCATTTACCGTGGAATGTTAATGGAGCTACTCATACATCTTTTTCGGAGCCAGACTGATCAACCCCTTTACTTCCTGGTCTTGTGTCATATCCTCGTGTGATGATAGGGAGGCAAATGCCGTCAAATAGCAGCAACGACTGGCGCAGTAGAACATTGCTACTTTTACTATATTGATTCGAGGTTCTGCACCTTACACGTATGTTCTTTCTACACGCAGAGGCAGAGAGGAACAGAATAACACGGACCTGATTCTGCCACATACCCACTGCCACAGCCAAAGTGCGAAATGTTTATTTAGGGGGTAGGGATAGAAGCAGGGTTTAAAGCAATTGTTCTTCTTTTCTAATGGATGCTCGTTTACTGTGAACCTTTTGAACGCTTCGTGTGTATATTGTGCATGGATCAATCTGATTAAAACATATTTGCATTATTCAGAGTACTATTTTCATATTCAGTGTTATTTTCACAACGTTTCGGCCGATGTAACGTCTGACTTTCTTCAGATGTGTCTTGTGGAACTCTGAAATCTTTCTTGTCGAACTCAGAAAGCTGCACGTAATTTTGAACGGAACCTTTTATTTAATCCACGGGGGTAGCATGCTCTCGTTATGTCAGCCATTACCGGGTAGAATCCTTCAGTGATTCGCAATTCTTACTATCGCCTGCACCAATATTTTCGTGTGGAGTTAGTATTTTATGATATTGGAATAAGAAACGGTCATTTTAGTAGAAACATTCACAGTAGAAGATCGTACAAGAAGACCGACTAGCAACCACAGTATGACCATCTATTGTAATATTTAATGTAACTGTAGTGATTACGGAAATTTGGTTTTTGCCTGATTTACATTTTTTGGCTCCTAATCTGAATTTAAGTTACATTTCCGTTCTGAAAAATGAACATGTGCTTCCGTTATTTTTAGAGTGCAACGGGTCTAAATATATATATATAGTCTAAAGAAGCTTTGCGTTATTAAAAAGAAAAATAAGAAAAAGAAATAAAAGGAAAATGCAGTTTAAATTCCCAGAGAAACTAACTAAATCCGAAATATTGCAGACTGAACATTCGTTGGAAAATTCATTAAAAAAAATATAATAGTAAGTAAATAAAAAAAACAGGGAATTAAGTATCTAACAGTTAAACAAAAACAAGAGACCTTAACGTATATATATATATATATATATATATATATATATATATATATATATACACTTCATATATATAATTTTACTTAACCTGCATTTACTTCAATGATCTATTAGTTGACAGTGAAACCTTCACGACCTGTGTACTATTGTTTAACTTTATGATTTTTTAAAAAATTAAAACAGAGACCACTACTTTATCAAGGCCGACCCCACCCGTGGACAAGTGTCGATGTGATTTCAAAATGTATTGCTTAATGGCTTATTGTATATGCGCGACGTCAAACCTACATACCGTCAATGGTAATCAACTAAGTCAAACCATTCTGCTTTCCCATTGTTCAATATTTAAGATGATCTGCTAAATCATATGATCTCAGAACGATATCACCAGTTGGTCAGTGTGTACAAGTGAAATTAACTGTTACTTATGGAATAGCAGGATTTGTGGTCGATGTGTACTCATCTTAGTGCTCATGCATATGAACAGGGTAACTTCGAGTCATATCTAAGTCCTCACTACGCTAATACGGTTATTTACGATGTAGAAGAAATATTTTGTGTATCGTAAAATGTTGGGATGAATGGGGAGCAGCCGACTACATCACTGGAAGAAAACTACTACACGTTTAGACACCATTTTCCTCTGTCACAGATTTGTGGGATACACTGTACATATAATTTGACCAGTATTACTTTTCTCTTAACCATTTCTGGCAGCTCTATATTTGATGTCAGATCTAATAATGAGTCACATGCAAGCGTATTCTAAAACAGTACGGCGGGTAGTGAGTGACAGTTTGTCAATGAGTGCAACTGGGGTTACTTCTACCCGTGGAATAACAATATTTATGATCGAGTTTTACTACTTTAGAGCCTTTGTGTTATTTCTATACTCATGCGTACTAACAGTATAACCTTGAGAAAAATATGGTTCTTCACGACGCACGGAGGGGTCATTCACTGTGAAGAGGCTATATTTTGCGTTTTACATAGTGCTAGAATGCATAGTTATCCGTGGAGACCAACCCGAATATACACTACCTCTTTACAAAACCTTTTCGACTGAGTTACTTTTTGGAATACACAGTATACCTACTTTGAATAGTAATATTAATTTTCTCTTTAACTCATTGTTAGATGTATGGATTTCTCTCTCTTATTGTATCTCTCGTAATATCCATAATGACGGCAAATTAAATAAGAAGCCACGAGTGGGTGTAATCTTAAAAAACTTAGTGGGGGTACTGATAAGAAGTTTGTCGATGGTGCAACTAAAACTACGCCGTGGAGAACAGGATGTGTGGATACGGTTCACTCCACTAGATCCGCCGCGTTCTGTCTATGCTCATGTATATTAAAAGGGTAACCGTGAGAATTATGTAGTTTTTTTTTATCATGCACAAAAGGTCATCTACTATAGATCGGCGATATTTAGCGATGCCATAGTACTGCTATTTATTGAGACCGGTCGAGGACACCCCTAGAAAACAACTCGGAAAAGTATTCCTCCTCTGCAAACCCCTTTACACTTTCAGTTATTTACAGGAAGTCACAATCTAAGTTCATTATTGAGATATACTATATGTCTTATTACACAGTAATCCATAGTATCCATGTATTTCGTTTTGACAACTCTGTATTTCGAGTGTCTAAATAAGTAAAAAAAATAAGAGTTATTGATAAGAGACTCAATTCATCAACTTCCAACCGTATTCTCTAAACCTATGTAAAGCATCGGTTTGTATTTCATTGTTTCAAGCGCAGTATTTCTATTATTTATTCATCCATCAGAGATGAATCATCACTCACGAACTATTGGAATTGTCTTGTCATAACATTCTAACATCATTTATTCATGATGGATTAATGTCTATTATTACATAAAAAAAAGTTTAAATCTACATTGTTCTATAAAACTATGTTTATATAAGTACTATTTTTGTTATTTATATTTTCAATTTTTGAAGAAGACTTTCATGTATTAAAAGTATGTTTTGTATTCATAATCATCATTTGATGTGTTGTGAAAAATAAAGAGTTTGATTGCAAAACGCTATAAATGCCTTTATTTAAATTATGAAAAAAAAAATTAAAATGTAAAATTTAACCGTAAAAGATTATAATAAAAAGCAAGTAAATTAAGTAAATGTCACATTACTTTAGCAAACTGCTTTGTAGTTGGTTAGTGTGATGAAAAGCAACACTTTTCGTAGCGGTACTTTAAAACTTTTGAAAATGGCGTTTATCGCGTTTTGCAGCCGAACTCTTAAATTCCAAAACAGGATACTGACCTAACAAAGATCTTATAGTTCTATGCAATGCTCCCCATTCATTATTTTTCTCGTTTGAAAAAAAAATTGCTAATAAAAATAGCTGTAATTCTTCATTATGAGAAAAAATGAGTTTCTCCCAAAATACGTGATGTTCATGTTAAAATATAAATACTTCATCAAAGAGTAGTGTAATTTGACTAGAATTCATTTTTGGGTGAACACAGGTGTTTCCACTTTTCTCTGTGAATGTATATCGTAATAAGATTTTGGTTCCAGAAGCAACCCTACGTTGGGAATATGATATTGGAAAATAAATTCAAGGTATCCATGTAGATAATTCGATTGCCCAAAGGTGCTATCAATAATAAATTCCCATACATTCGTCCTGCAAATGATTAGTTGTTGCTAATTAGTTGCATTTGTTAGCTCAAATTGCCTATATTTTGGTCAATGATACCTTCCGCAAGGAACAATATGTTGAGTGAAATCAGCCATATTTATATATGTTTTGAAAATACAAATAATGTTAGCCAGTTTATGTATATATAAATTAAAATAAATAGTACTGTATAACGACTAGAAACAATGTACTTTGTATGAAGCAACTTTAGAAAAATATTGGTGTTAAGTTTATGTTATGAATACATTTAAACTAAATTAATTAATATATATATATACACTATTTTTATAAATATTAATTATTTTTACTTTGAGACACCAGTGGTTCATGCTATATGCAATCATCAGTGTAGGAAATGTTAATTACTGCTAGTTTGATGATTCAAACGATTTCAAGGTCACCTTCGACTCTGCATACTTAATTTCATATAAATATATTAAATATAGTATGTAAGTATATTTCAGTATATTTCAGTATGAACGTCAATATATTAGTAGATCTACAGAAATAGTTATAAGTAAGCTACAGAGAAACGCTTGCGTTGTAATACTACACACACATACACACACACACACACACGCACACACACATATATATGTATATATATATATATATATATATATATATATATATAAATATATATATATATATATATATATATATATATATATATATATATATATATATATATATTTAGGCAGCAAGTCATTATCTAAGCAAGCGTTGTTGAACATCACGGAACTTTCGCGTTTGTATATTTTCCTCGTGAGGTTCTCAAACCGTCGAGCCATCTTTCTGGTTTCAGGTGGCAATCCGTATAATACTTGACCGATAGTTTTTAATTCGGCCATTTTCTCGAGCGCTTTCGACTTTCGTAGTCGTCTTCAGGATAAGGGTTTTGTTTGTATTTTTAATTTAAACAATAGAATAAAATGAACTCAACCACACACCCTTTTCTCTCTTTCATTCGGCCGTAGCGATACCTATAAAACACTAACTCTAGTCTTCTTATTTAAATTGAAAAAAAAAAACATACCCTAATCCTAAAGACGACTACGAAATTCGAAAGTGCACGAGAAAATGGCCTAATTAAAAACTATCGGCGAAGTACTATACGATTGCCACCTGAAACCAGAAACATGGCTCGACGGTTTAAGAACGTCACGAGGAAAACATACAAACGCGAAAGTTCTGTGATGTTCAACAACGCTTGCTTATATATATATATATATATATATATAATTATTACAAATAATGAAAAGCAGATTATTTTCATTGAATTACTTAATTATTTTTATTAATTCGTATTGTTACTAAACCCAACCAGAAAACTGATGTTTTAATTCCGCTCTGTTTCGATTCATAATGTTATTGTTATTTTTTAAGATATAAACTTAAGTTGTTGTCTTAGATAGTTCATACATTGTAAAAACAGTTTATGAGTTTCTGCTGAAATATATGGAAATTATTTTTACTATTGGTAAACTTTTATTCATTTCTGTTTGACATAAATCTAATTTTGTAAACAAATATGAAATAATATAAGATAGAGTTATCTCCCCGTAAGGAATAACACTCTCTATTATTTAATCTATAAAGAAGAATATTGTTTTTTATATTAAACACTATTTGTCCCTTTATTTTATATCAAAGATAACTTCTAAATATTTAGAACGCAAAAAGAATATTATTTTATACAAAAATGGTACAATTAATGTTATTTGTAAGGTCCAAGTAAAGGTATTTTTTATGATAATTTTATAATTCCTTTTTTTATAAAAAGGGATAATCAGAATTTTTTGTTTGTGCTTTAAAACATAAGTTTCAATAATAAAATTATTTGTAATAAATTGTAAGAATACCGTGACAGGATTTCTTTGGAATTAGCAAAGTCTCTCTCTTTCTTTCCTTGTCTCTTTCTCTCTCTCTCTCTCTCTCTCTCTCTCTCTCTCTCTCTCTCTCTCTCTATATATATATATATATATATATATATATATATATATATATATATATATATATACTAGCAGCACCCCGTGAAAAGTCCACGGTGATGGTGATACCAAACTGTATAGTATACTGTTAACAACATTTAAAAAAAATAATAAATGTATGTCAAGTTTAATACTATTCAAAAATTAATCTTTCTTTTTTCCGTAAAAATAATAGTCAGTCATTATCAGATAAATATCCTTTTAATAAAAAAAATAATTTGTTTCTTCTTTATTTATTGTATATTCTAAATCTACTGAGAATAAAAATAATTATCAGATTAATATTCCTCAGATAACTAAAAGAATTGGTCATATATAAGTATATTTTTCCAGCTTAAGAAGATTAAATTGCATATCTTTTCATAGCACGAAATAATCAAGTCATGGTGACCGAGCATATACTAAACTGCCCCCCCGAAATAGGAGTGTAATGATAAATATGGTGGTATTATGACGAACGCAACTCTCTGGACATAGGAAGAGTTAATTCCTCGGAGAATGATATCATAACAAAAGAACAGATAGTCCATTACTCACCACAAAACCCCACAAAAAACGGACAAATTATGGAAGGATGATATTATGAGGAATGAACATATAATACGCAGATCTTTAAAAAGGGAGGTACTATATGAGGGATCACCCCATTATAAGAAGAAAGTAATGACTTGGTAGTATAGTATCGTGGAAAAAACAAATACTACACTGCCTTTCCTAGCAAAAAGGAGAAAGTAGTATCTGAGGACATAGTGTCATGACAAAAGAACACATACTACATTATATCCTCCCATGAAAGGGGTGTTCTACCTCGGAAGATTACCCCACCCTCTTTAAAATAAAAACGCAATTCTTGAAAGGGCATGTGTATGACAATACAACTTAAACTACACTACCCAAACTACCCTAACGACCATTACAATAACACTTATACTACACTACCCTTACTATCCTAACAACCATTACAATAACACTTAAACTATACTACCCTAACTACCCTAACGACCATTACAATAACACTTTAACTACACTACCCTAACTACCCTAACGACCATTACAATAACACTTATACTACACTACCCTAACTATCCTAACGACCATTACAATAACACTTATACTACACTACCCTAACTACCCTAACGATCATTACAATAACACTTATAATATACTACCCTAACTACCCTAACGACCATTACAATAACACTTTAACTACACTACCCTAACTACCCTAACGACCATTACAATAACACTTATACTACACTACCCTAACTACCCTAACGACCATTACAATAACACTTATACTACACTACCCTAACTTCCATTAAACTATAAGACAATAATAAATAAAACTATTAGTTTTAATTGCATAGCAATAAGAACATTATTTTAATGGTTGCTTGGCTTTTGGAGTAGGATTAAAGTGTAATATTTGTTTTCACTTACAGCAACATCAGAAATGTTAGTATCGACGAAAACATTGCGAATACAAGATGTTCAATATTTACCGTTACACATTTTTATCATTATCTATTTTCATTAAAATCTAATATATTTTAAATTTCTTCAGGTCTGTATATATATATATATATATATATATATATATATATATATATATATATATATATATAAATGTGTAATATCAATTTTGGCGAAATTGCACAGGATTTGAATAAGAGAATTGCGATTTTAGAGTTGTACAAGTCAGGAAAGTCACAAAGAGATAGTGTTAAATCACTAAATGCCAGCAGAATATTTGTTTTGAAAACGTTAAAACGATTCAAAGAGACTGGGGAGTTTAGTAATTAACTAGATCAAGGTCGACATTGTATAAGTCGGACATAAAATGTTTTCAAATCCACCAAGGAGAAGTTGAGGAGAAACAAAAAAAGGTCCATCAGAAAGCTACTATAGGAGGCAAAACTATCCATTAGGACGATGTTACTATTCTCCACACTGATCTCCAAACTTCGTCTTTCAAACACAAACAAAACCAATTACTATCTGCAAGTTTTGTCGATAAACAGAAACAATCTTCCTATCGCGTATGAGAGCTAGAACGCTCCGTAACATGTTTTTCAGTGATGAAAAAAGGTGACATCTAGCAGCATGTTAACATTCATAATGATCGAATTTGGTCTCGTACAGGTGATGTTGAGTCGTAGTGTCAGTGATGGTCTTAGCCACGATATCCGACACTAGAAGGATCCCTTTGATTTTTGTGGATAAAAATGCGAAACTAAACGAGTAGCATTATCGTACAAACATTATTGAGTCATCATTGTTGCTTTGATGAAAAAAAAAACACTTTTAAAAATTCGTTAGTCATTCCAACAGGACTCAGTTCTTTCACACGAAGCAAAATAGATTCACGAATGATTAGCCTAAACCAGGGGCGGGCAACCTTTTCAGAGTGAGAGGCAGATGAGATATTTGGAAGGAGATCGCGGGTCGGAGTGAAAAACGAAATCTTAGAATCACTATATTTTGTTTACACGAATAAATTGTACAACAATTGTATTGAACACGCGACAAATCTGATATTTTTTCTCAGGAGACTTCTGTATGTGATGTTATAAAAGGTGCCGACGAAGAGCCATTTTGGAATCATAAAAAATAATGACGGGAAAAGTAGCAAGTTGATCTAGCATTCGTGTTGATACACCTCACATAAGTTCTATGTGTCATACCGTTTTCTTCGTCTCACGTTTCCTCTTTGCCTCTCTCTTTCTTTGTTTCTATTTTTATCTCTTAATAGTTAAGGAGAAATTAAATATACATGCATCAGTTCTCGCTGATATTTATACATTTTTATCCCACTGTAAATCTTAATTGAAACATACTGTTACGTCTATGTCACAGAATGATATGAGTTTTACTGGGAGGTACGCGGGCCGGATTGCTACAATAAAGGATAGCGGGGTGGCGGGCCGGACGCTAAGTCTTCGCGGGCCGGAGGTTGTCTGCCCCTGACCTAAACGTTTCCAAGTTTCGTTTCCAATGAAGAATGGCCTCCATCATGCCCGCACCATAATTCTTTAGATGTTACTATTTGGTTAATTGTGCGAAGCACGGTCTCAGTGTCCAATCACACACATGTGGATGCTTTAAAGACAAAATGTAGGATGGAATGATCCAAAACACACCACACAATGATTCGTGACTTGTGTAAGGCTTTCTTTAAGCTTTTTCAGCAGGTTATTGACCCCGACGAGGGGACATATTAAATAACTGCTGGAGATTGTTAAATAGGAATAATGTATCCATCTGTCCTGGTTTTATTGATGTGTATATTTTGATTTGTGTAATAAATATGGGTAAATAAAGTTGTAACGTTTATTATTGAACACTTTGTATTTAATAAAATCTAACAATGCAAACTCACGACTGTATGTTATAGAATATTAATTTATTGAAAGATTTATATGAAATAAATATGCAAAGTTAAAAGACCAAACGGTGCTTGTGGCTGTTTGCAGTTAACCATATATATGATATTAAAAAATTATAAGTCTTATGATAAAATTAAATAAAAAACAAATGTTTTGAAGTTATTATAGTTAGGGTAGATGGATAACACTTTCGCATTAATTCATTTAGATATTACGCTTTGTTTCTCGTAAGAAGAAGATTGAGCATACTGTTACGGTTTGAGGTAGAGTAGTCGTTATCGTCCCCGTAATACTTATTTTGTAACCGTACAAAATGTAGATAAAAGCCACTCAGGAACTCACGGCAAACAGCACTTTCTACGATCTTTTTATGCAAATACTCAATGACACGAGTTGATTGTTTCCTCTTCAGTAGTAATAACATTTTTATTCATACTACAACACGTGTTTTTTTTTATTGTTTTTGGAGTAATAGGGATATCTTCATTAGTGCAGCCTTTCTACAAAAAAATCTCGTAGAGGATTTCGACAAGAAAGCCTTTCCGCCTCTCAGTATTCCACGCGTACTTTTCAACACCATTTCAATGAAACTATACTATTACTATTTATATAATACAATCACGAACTGTACTATTCCTATCTTTCAATGCAGCAGTACAATCACCGTCTATCCTATACTATTACGAAACTCTACTTTTACTATTATTCAATATTACTCTACTATTACTATCAATACTATACTATTACGAAATTGTGCTATTACTATATTTCAATGAACCTATATAATTACTATCTATATTATACTATTACAAAACTATACTATTACAATGTGTTGATTAAACTATATTATTACTATTTATACTATTACGAAACTGTACTATTACTATATTTCAATGAGACTATAGTACTACTATCCATACTATACAATTACGAAACTGTACTATTACTATATTTCGATGTAACTATACTCTTACGAAACTGAACTTATAATATGTTTCAACTGAAATTATGTTATTACGAACCTGTATATTAGTATCTTTAAAAAATCTATACTATTACTATTTATACTATACAATTATAAAAATGTACTATTACTATGAATGAAACCATAATATTACTCTGCATACCATACTATTACAACATAGTGCTATTTCTATATTTATATTCCTAATTCAGGATGGGGGTTTAAGCATTATTTATTTTGCCGTCAATATGCTATCCTCCCAAGCAGTACCTTCTCCGTTTTGTGTCGAGTAGATTAGTATATGTTCTCTTATCATGTGGGCATCTTCACATACAGTATAACTTAGTGTTAGGGTAGATAATGAAGTATATATTTGCTCGGCAAGATACCATCGTCCCACCCATTGCATCTTCCTTGAAGTATCTGTTCTGTTATCATGATACCATCCTGCCAGGAATTGTTTTTGTGAGGGTAGTGTAGTTTCTGTTCTGTGGTCATGAAACAATTAACATATGCTTTAATTCTTTCTTTGGGGCAGTGCACTATATCTTTTTTTTCAATTATGCTAGTAAACATATGCGACGAGATGGAGCATATATTTACTAGTTTTAATAATATGCGGTTCGTTTTAGTACGCGTACGATACAATTACTGTTTGGCAGAAAGAAACGCAATGGAATCTTAAAATACTAAAGTACATAAACCCATGTGTATGAAAGAAAAACGTAAAAGAAAAAAACATATGTTATAAAATAAATAAACAATGCTGGTATATATATATATATAAAACATAACATATTCGTGGCAGGTGGAATCTCAAGGGTTGCGTAAGTATATTTGCTTCGATAAAAACCTTGACGCGTAACTACAACAAACACACTACTACATACGATAGCATGCCAATTAAACACCTACATTTTCCTCAAAACTAGATGTGCTCTGTGAGCTAAGGGGGAAAGAGGGATTATGTTTTTATATAACAATAATGTTGTCTTGAAAATGTTTAGCTAATTTGTTGTAGCTCATGTTTGTACCTATTAGAACATGCTAAATTATAGAAATATATAGTTTACTTATATTTCCAGTTAAAATAAACGTGAATCTATCTCTTGAGAAGGAAGATTTATGATTGTTTAATGTGTGCGAATGTTAACTCCCTTTCAAAATGGAAGATTGTGAGACACGATTCTTTCTATTTCCATAATAGCAAAAATGACTCGAAAACAATGAATTTATCAAATCTGCAATTCAATCTTGCGAAATCGGCGACCATCAGACTCGACGAAAAGCAAGATTACATCTCTCCAGCTATTTTGAGAAAATATTCTTACCTTCGTATCCTAAAGGTCACTTATTCCATTCTAATGTAGACTTAACTGGTTATGACTGTCTCAGAACATATTCAAGACATGTTATTTTTGTTATTGTTAAATGAAGGTATATCTAAAAACACGTATATATAAAAATAAAAACATATTTTTTTCGGTGGTATTATATACATTAGTTAGTTGAACAGATTATGTAAGAATATATTATTATTATAAGTACATTATATTTAAGAAAATATAAGTTTCAGTTGTTGTTCCTGTTGTTAAGCGAATAAGACACATTCCTTGTGAATATCGGGCCACAGGATTATCTAGTTTATCTATAGTACTTGTCATTGCTCGCATCTTTTTTCACCCACGACACCAGCATTTACAGAGCTCAGCTTTGGCATCGTTGGTCTGGCAACGAACACACAAAACAATGGCACATAAGCACGGTTGGAATTTCCACTTCATTGATTTACGCTTTAAAGCCTAACACCCTTTTGCTTACCGTATGCAAAGCTAGAGAAGCCAAGAGGACTACGGATCCAAAATCCGAATGTGTGTATACGATAAATATGCTTTAGCTGACTGAACTGTATTGAAGTTGTTCGCGAAGTTTCAAGCTGCATATTTTAGTCTAAAAGTTAAAGACTAGCCATGCAAACCACCCTCTACAGATGAAGACCAAATCGAACATTAATTATGAATGCCCTAAATTGCACAAAACCAGACGCATAAAATGGCTTAACATATAGAAACTTACCATTCATGAACATTTGATAAGGATATACAGTTTTGTACTTTTCATTTCTTTTAAGATTCGGCACGAACTTTCCGGGCAAGCTGATATATAAAATTGGCAGTATAAAACTCTAATCTTATCTTACTGTAACACATGCATTTTTTTACAAATCAGTCATAGCTTATCAAGGTTAAAACACTCGAGGATAATAGGCAATGAGAGGAATGGATTCACAGTCAAATGATGCTGAATAATATGAGAGGATTGAAAATGTCCAAATACCAACCAGTGAAAACAACAGCACCCCCAGAAGAAGGCATTCCCCCTTTTTTGTTGGAAACATCGCTGATGTAATGTATTCGTTTACACCCGCTCTTTTTCAAACCGAGAATGCACAAGCTCTCTGAATCCGGCAGTTATTGGAAGAGAATGACCTTCACTCTCTCTCCCTATGTCGCTCTTATTTATACTCGATGTCAATGTTTTCTGTCGTAGTTTTTCGATGAGCTGAACATGAATTATTCTTTTTTTCCTCATTGTTTGTTAAACATAATTCACCCCAAACAAGGCAGGCCGCCAGTGTAGACGTAAGAGGCTAATGAGAAAAAGGGTGAGAGTCTTTTTGGAGGGTCAACCCAAATTGGGAGCTGCGCAGCGAGATGTCCGTTTACATTAGTTTTACATTTCTGCAGGTAAGTACCGTCAAGAAAACAGGGAGCAGGGAGGGAGTTCCAGAGTCCAGCAGCACGAGAAAAGAAGCTTTTGGAGTAGAAAGTTCTTCGGCATCTGGGGACCTCCACAGTGAATTGATGGGATCTGGCAGATTGTCGGGTTGGTCTAGTGAATTTACGTCGTGGGGGTACCAGAGTAGCAAGCTCATCAGAGCTAAAATCGAATAAACCGTCATGAGTAGAATTATGTTGTTGCGTCGACTAAAACAGTTTTACAACACACTTTTTAATTTTTTAATTTTTAATTACAATAAGTGTTACACTCTTATATACGTACACTGTTTATTTTAAATTATATAAACAGTTACAATATGAGGTAAATTCAAAAGGTGAACATATTCGTTGTATTTACTTTTTAAAATATTTAGCTGACAAGTATTCTTACGGTAGAGAGACTCGTGCACCGGTTGGTCACCAACGGTGGAATTTTCAATCGTTCCTGCTAGCTATAATAATATATTTTTTTTACATTTATTTTATTTTCTCTTTTTCTTTTACGTCGCAGAGAGCGTAAATTTATCTGTGAGAGCGGATATTTTTATACATCTATTTTTTACAATGTTATCTAAGTAAATCATTTATTTTAAAAAGTATACGAAATTGTTAAAAGATATAGATAAATTAAAAATGGGAAACGTTTGTTGTATTTATTAAAAATAAATTTAGCGTACTAGTATTTGTGATGGTATTTTGTTTACAAGTTAATTTAATTTTCTCTTTATGTTTTCCTGTTGAAGAGAGCGTCATTATTGCTGTGAAAGGTAATATTTTAATACGTATAGTGTTTTACAATTTTAAATAAGTAAATCCTTTATTGTACAATTGTTCAAATTAGTGCAATATATAGCAAGTCACAAGGTAACAGCATTCGTTGTGTTTATGTTGTGAAGTAGTCCAACAGTAAAAAGAAGAAGTCACGTCGAGGTTGGGTTAAGATAACAAGTGTATTAACATAAAAGGTACAAAGGTAAGGAAACTGACTTGCACTCGGCTAGACAGTTACAATATTGTCCTTTTCTTCCCCTGGTGATTGTCTACTCGCACTATTTATAGTGATAACCGGTGTAGTTTCTCTTTTGTTAGAACGGCCGGTGTAACAGTTTCTTACATAAAATTTAGCTGATAACTCAGAAGAAATATAAGACAGTATGTTAGCAACTTTGAATTTTCACTAGGTCCTGTAAGTTATCATTAGTATTTAATATTTTTGCATTTATTTAATTTTGTCGCTTTGTTTTACGTTGAAGGGGGAATCACTTTCCCTGAGAGGGAGATAGCCAGAAAGGAAGAGAGAGAAAAGGAGAGGAAGAGAGAGAGAGAGAGAGAGAGAGATAGATAAAGTTGGAAAGAAAGAGAGAGGAACAGACAGAGACTCGGTAGACCTACTTAGAAATCATGACGTAACGTGCACATTCCAACGCTATGACAACGAAGAACATGAATGACAAATTGTTATTCGTATTCATTGGTTAATTCCATCGAACATTTGATATATGAGATCCCCCCTCTTCACTGATTCTCACTAATACGTGCCAGGGATATCAGAAAAGCATCCATCTTCGCAAGTCGAGAGAATAACGGACAAATATCGCTAACAAGGGTGCGTAAATCGCGAAACCTGATTATTAAAACTTGCTTGACTGAAGATTATATTTGCCTCGTTGAGATCCTTTAGAAATGGTAATGCTTGATTATGGAAATGGTCATGGGGAAATAAACGGTGTTCCGAAAATGGAATTCCGCTTCTGGTAATTGCTAAGCACGATACGCAGGCGTCGTTCATTAGCGACGATGATCACCGTGCTGAGATGAAGCGATACATTGAAACAACCGAAACGAATACATTATCTATGTACAAGTTATGTATCACGTTGATAATTACGCTGTAGTTATTGTCATCGTTGTTGCACGTGTTGCGTTTTACGGCATATCAACCATCGTAGGCTAATTCTATGCCGAACTCTTACATGTGTCAGTGGCACACAAAAATCTCGATGGAACACCAACATGGATGGTCAGATCGAAAAGGGAGAACACCAGTCAAAGCTCTACTGGTAGTTGCGGGATTACAGTAACATGAAGGCGCGCAATTGTCAATCAAATTCTAAAAAAGGTCAAAGATTGTTGCTAGCCTAAAATTAATGGTAAAGGGTTGTTGCAATAATGAAAAATGAGTTGCTCTTAATTGGTAAATGCAGGGATGGTGCTTACATCTAGTAAGAGTTGTTGTCACTCAAACCTCGCAGAAAACTACTTGCTATTGTCAGAGAACAATCGCTGATATTATAATGTGTTAAAACATTTGGTTGGTTATTAATAATAATAATAATAATAATAATAATAATAATAATAATAATAATAATAATAATAATAATAATAATAATAATAATAATAATAATAAACAAATACACGGAGCTTGCAAGATAACTGAAAGGAATATGGAACATGAAGAATAGAAATATAATAATGATCAGTGTAGAAAAAATTGGGAACAGTCCCGAAAGACCTGGAAAAAAGTAAGGAGAAATTGAAATCATGGGGAGAATTGAGACAATACAAATAACTGCAAATATGAAATCAGCTAAAATCTTCAGGAAAATACTCTAATGAGGAAACTAATAACATAAAAAACAAAGATACACTAGCCACATGAAAAGTGCAACAAAATATAAAAAACACACCCAAGGGAAACTGAAACTTCAAGAAATCTTATTATGTGTGCTCCCCCTCCCCAAAGTATCAGTATCAACGGATACCACACATAATAGTCGTGAAAGATCAATAACTATAAAGGTCTAAAGAGGGAGAATCCTCACCAGACCTTAACTAGTAGAGTGCGGAGATTACTTGGACCTTGGGAAGACTTATTGCCCCCCATATTCCAGTGAAGACCAGCGGTTGTTGCCAGCGTGAAATCAATGGTAAGCGGCTGTTGCGAAAAACGCAAAGTCATTTGCAATCGTTATCGAAAGACGTTGAGAGTATTAGACGTCGGAGGAGACTTGTTGTGAACCAGAATCCATGAGTACCACCGGTTATTGTCAGTGTGAAATAGCTAATGAGGACCTGTTGGAGAACTCCTAGTGAGCATAAATAATAATAAATTGGCGTTTCACTAATAGCTATTAATGCAACAGAAAATGATCGGGAAGTATCTAGGAGATTGGTAAGTGTAAAGAGATAACGTATTATATTGATCTCCACTGCAAGTACACGGAGAGTGCTGGAATCCTGAGAAGGCTTGTTACTTGAATCCAGTCGCTGTTACCCAGGTTACAATGGTCAACTGCTGTTGAGAGAATACAACATGATATGCAATTGCAAGGAAAATTATGGGACAAGTTGTCACTCGGGAAGTATCTAGGAGATTGGTAAGTGTAAAGAGATAACGTATCATATTGATCTCCACTGCAAGTACACGGAGAGTGCTGGAATCCTGAGAATACAACATGCATTGCAATTGCAAGGAAAATGATGGGACAAGTTGTTACTCAGACTCCAAGGAACACCAGCTCGTTTTACAGAAATCACTGATTTTTAAAGCATACACGCTTTCGATCGGTCTGTCGGGCTTCTTTTCCAGCGATAAAAGTTCAAATTATTCAATGTACGCATATTGTGAATAATTTTTATTATTTCTATTGAATAAAAACATTAGAATAGAAATACATAATCAGAATAGGCCATTATAAATTTTAGAAGCGTGACGCAGAGGTAGTTACGTATATTTGTTGGATATCAACTATTTGATTATTATATTTAAGCTATTAAATAAATTGTCAACATTTGACTTGAAAACGACCATATTGTAGTCAGCTGGGAAGCACCCCCGTGTTCTTGTCTTACACAGCCAATTATTTCATTGGAAATAAAATCTCGTTGTGGAAGTTTTGCTTTGTTTAAGATGAAGAAAAGAAAAGAAAATTATTTCTAGTGGCTGTAGGTAGACACGCTTGTTGGGAATGTTATAAAGTGGGGATAATAGATTGGAGCTCTGTCGGGCACTTAGCATGACAATATCTATCGAGTACAGAAAAACTAGCAACGTCTCTTCAATGGGGAAAGGGGCTGTAGGGAAAAGAAGAAGGTATTCCCCAGTAAGTTTACAAGACGGTTCTGTACACTGTCAAGACAGTACTCCATCTTAGGACGTATTTGTTTCATATACAAGAAGCGCATTACGTCAAGAGTGAGATACTTTCTGGAGCGGTAAAATTATCGAACTATTTTCTAGCAACCCTGGCAAAAGATTTGATGCCAGTATTCTATTTTAGGTCTGACGATGGGGGTTAGTTATGAACGTTAATCAAAACGGGGTGAGTGGGGGGTTCCTTAAGGAGATAGCCAGCCATTCATTTCAATTTGGGCAAAGTTAGAATGTGAGCGTTTGTGGTAAAATGTTGTGTCATCTGCATAAATGGCAACGAATGATCTTACAAAGTGATTTTGGAGATCCTATGATTAATTCGGCCATGTTTGTTGTGCAAGTTTAGACGGATAGGAGACCAGCGAAAGTGAGAAATAGAGAGATAGAGAAAGAGAGGGAGATAGATAGAGAGAGAAATGGAGTAAGTGAATGAGAGGGGGGAATGAACTTTTTAGTAGCTTAATGTTAAGGCTTGTCAAAACATCTTAACATACGCGTTAGCAGCTCGGTCACCGTACCCAAACTCCTCGCAACTACACTCTATACACAAACTGTTGAAAGTAACTTCCGCTTAACTTGTTATTGCCACGCAGAGATGATTACCCAAAAGGTCACCTGCTTGAACTTTGTAACATCATGTCGACCATACAGCTTGTTTGTGGACTCACAACTGCATATATATATATATATATGTGTGTGTGTGTGTGTGTGTGTGTGTGTGTGTGTATATATATATATATTAACTTATTTACTAACTCAACGTTTGACGGGTAAATCGAACATTAATATAATATTTATATGGCTATCTATCTCATATAGAGATTAAGTGTTAGCCTCGGAAGGGGCCCTTTGATTTCTGAGAACTTCAACTTAAGTAAAATTAAATAGACGAGAACGCCTACACCTATTTACTTACTCAGTTATTTTACATGTAAAAAAAACTTAAATATAATATTTTACTATCTATGTATCTAATATAGAGATCAGGAAATGGGACTCTTCATATCTGAGAACTTCTACTGAAGTAAAATGAAACTTAATCTCTATCTCTCTCTCTCTCTCTCCATCTCTCTCTCTCTCTCTCTCTCTCCATCTCTCTCTCTCTCTCTCTCTCTCTCTCTATATATATATATATATATATATATATATATATATATATATATATATATATATATAATTGAATAAATGCGAAATAGGTTTCCATTTACTCTATGTTTATATCAACACACGTTACGCTTTTTAATTCAATTATACATTTAAGACTTTTCAAATACATTATATATAGCTGCAGAACACTGCGTGAACCCATTTACCCCTATCCTTCATTAGGATACTAATTGTACAAACACCTAATAAATTAATATTCTGAACAATTCATTTCTATTTTCGTTTTTCAGTTTTCTTATATATATTCCAAAGTGTTTTTAATATTAATGTCATTATTATTAGTAGTAGTAATATTAAGTCCTACAATTTTATGAAAAAAGTTAAATGTTCAAAACTATTATTTTTAAATTCGAATAACTTCCGCTTACATTTAAGCATGCGTATGTTAACACGAACTAACAACTTAGATTACCATGAACAATTCATTTTTAATACATTTTTCTTTAGATGACTACTTTATATTTTAAAAATAAATTTGTTGTTTTCGACGACGACAACGAAGACGACGACTAATAATATGATTATTTTTGCTATACTAAAAAAGAGTCCCACCCTCTTAGCTTTTAAAATAATAAAAGAAATATATGAATATTTTTTTAAAACTTGATTTTCATTCTGTCGTCTAAATAAATAACTAAATTCAAATATGTTTGTTTCATTTATCTAAACTATATTTATATCTAAACACTAATTAATTATAATGGGTATACTTAAAACAATGTTTTTTTTACTCAGAGACGTCCATAATAATAACAATACACTTTGATAACTGTGTAGATTAACACCATCAGTATAGTTAAAATAATGTACATCTACTTTTTAGCAAATGTATGTTTAACACTAACCCCAAGTCCGACAGGCAAAGTCGTATAACCACACGTAATCGCCTAAAAGATTGGGTCCTGGACCCTCCCCAAAATAACGCACATAATGTATGTTCAATAGCAATGAAAATGGTTAACTGCCATAACATCATTGAATTGGCCGGAGATGGAAGATACTTAAAAGTAAAATTTATATGCGTCACTGATTCTAAACTCTGAATATTTAAATCATATTTTGCTGTGTTCTATTACTGCCAGGGTTTTCTGGGTATCCATACGTAATCGCTTATAACAATAGAATCGTATTTTTATTTGGGTGGGTAGCTAAGGGTCTTATTTACAATCATTCTGAAACTTTTAATATTTTTTATTAATAAAAGAAAAATAAAGTATTTAATTATTTCGATAATTTATAAGCAGCTATTTATTTTAATTTCACGCGAAAAAATAACATAACTAAACTCAATTGCCTAAAATTAAAACTAAAATTAAAATTAAAATGGGGCGTAAACGAAAAAATACAAGATTTAAAAAATAAAATGTTGGTAAATTTGCAGATTAACACACTCTAAATAAATATATTCTGTTTTTAGGCGATTATGTGTGAACACTATGAAAAATGGAAAGAAGAAAAATATATTTAAGAATTTTGAGAGATGGATCAGTTTCATATATGTTTAATGTAAATGTTGCGTTATTCTGTGCGTAATTATTTCGGGGGGCACGCTTTTAGGCTATTACATGCCAGTCTGCTTAGGGTTAGTGTTATACATATATTTGTAAACTATAGCCTCCACTAATTCATTACTACACGGAGGGCGGGTAGATTTTGCAAGTATATATATATATATACATATATATATAGCTAGTTGGCTAGTTAGTTAGTTCTGATTGGGGAGCAAGAGTATTTTGACTGTACTATCTTCAAATCCCCGTAACAGTCGCTCTGGTAGCCTGAATGATAAATTAAAAACTAAGAAAATCGAATGAAATATGAGGTGAAAATTTATTATGATGTTAATTAGACCTATTTTGGGGGTAGTCGGGTAACATATAATAGAAATATATCGAGAGTCGTACACAGTCCAAACGGTGACTAGGATAACATCTCTTCGCGTCTCGTGATGAGAGTTGCCTCTCTTTCATGCACTTGCAGCATCTCATTCTCCAACCTCAAGAAGGGGTACTAGCTTACTCTACATCACCCCCTCTAAGATAATTTATTCGCAACAGAAATTAATATCTTTTACGTTTTGGGTCCGGACTTAACGGTTCTACCGGTATTCTTTGGGGGTGCTGGAATGTCATACGTCTCATACAATATGTCAATCAGGATTTCCTGATATTACCTGACATCTTCCGTAAACTTTGATTCCAATTGATTTAGATGACGTTTATGTTTCCATTTTGAATTTTAACTCAGTACATAATTCCACAAATTCTTTTTGATATTACCCCATCATCCCAAAACGTTTTTTCTATTTCTGACATTTTTGAAAAAAATTTGTCTTTTGTTTTAAAGAACTTACATGAAAAATTACTTTTCTTCGCGTATTTCTTCGTTGGACTCGGTAACAATCTCTCAAATACTGAGCGTATCTTTCTTGCAAACATCAGTTCGGCTGGTGACATGCCTCAAACTGTGTTTGGGTTTGGTGTGATTCTGTACACCGACAAAAATTTCTGAATGGTCTTCTCCTCAGTGTCCATGCCGTGATTCTTTCTCAATGACCTTTTAAAAGTGTTCACAAATCTTTCAGCCTAACCATTAGATCTGGGATGGTAAGGTGCACTTGTTGTGGGGTCAATGGACAAACATCTGCAGAAATCTTTAACTTCACTGCTGGTAAATTGTGTCCCATTGAAGCTTACTCTTGTATTGTGTACACCAAAGCGACTGAAAAGTTCGTCTAGTACCTTTATAGTAGTTGTGGATGTCGGGTGTTTACATTTGAAAATATCAGCCAACTTGGAGTAGCTATCTACAACTATTAGGTAATAATGACCATCCATGGGTCCAGCATAATCGATATGCAGTCTTGTCTATGGGACGTCTGTTTTCGGCCATGGTATAATTTTCACTGGTGGTGCTTTTTCTGTAAGTTGGCATCCTTTACATACTTAAATTATCTGTTCTATATCCTTGTCCATCTTCGGCCAATAAGTATAACTCCCCATTAAAGCTTTCATACGTGCGATCCCCGGATTCCCTTGATGGAATTCTTTTAACATCCGATTTTTAAGTGCAACTTGCATCACCACTATTCAAGCATATAGTAGGACTTCATCGCATATTGCAAATGCTGAGGAATTTCTTGAAGTTTTATATTTTTTTCTTTGAAATTACTTCTTTCATCTTTTTGATGAAATCGTCTTTTCCAGACTTTATTCTTATTTCATCCAACGTGACAGGTAATTCACGTATAGCATTGCATAATGTTTCCTTAAAATCCGTTCCATCCCTTAAGGCTGCAATAACTATGTCTTCTAGTGGTTCCGATCTTGGAGGGATTAATCTGGAAATACCATCTGGGTGCCCTATTTTCTTCGAAGGCAAACATTTTATTTTAAAATTATAATTTAATAATTTGTTCAATGGGGCTCTTAAGTCATGCATATTTTTTTATATATATTCCATAGTAATTCGCTAAACCCAGAAAAGCTTGAAGCGTTGTAATATTTTTAGGAATCGGCATATTTTGTATGTCTTCTGTTCTTTTCGGGTCTGGTCGTCTTCCTTTTGCGTCAATTATTTGTCCTAAGTATTTAATTTCAAACATTAAAAAATCGCATTTTTCTGAACTTAACTTGAAACCGTATTCTTCTATTTTTTTTTAAATACCGCTATTATGTGCTCTAAATGCTCCTTAGTAAATTTGCTTTTAATCAGCACATCGTCCAACTATGCTACTGTAAACTCTAGATTAGCCAACAATGTGTCAATGATCTGTTGAAATAAGCTTGGGGCGACTTTTAATCTAAACGGAAGTCTATTTAATTTGTACAAACCCTTATGCGTGTTTATTGTTAATAATTTTGCACAATCTTCGTCAACTCTTACTTGGAGGTATGCGTCAGGCAAATCAATTTTACTAAACATCTTTCCTCCATTCAATTTAACAAGCACGTCTCACGGAAAGGGCAAAGGATGAGAAGGTTCCTTTAAACAGTCATTTAGACCTGTAGAAAAATCTGCACACACACGTATTTTATGATTTTCTTTTTCACAAAGACCACTGGTGACGACCAAGTTGAATAACCAATTTTAGAAATGACACTCATTCCTTCCAGTCTTTGTAACTCCTGGTTCACGGTTTCTAATGCAGCATACGGTACCTTCCGTTTTGGTTTAAACAGGCTTGACATTTTCTTTTACTTCACATTTTACTTCGGTTTTCGTGCAATTACCGAGACCACCTGAAAAACTCTAGGAAATTCATTTTTTTTGGGTCCTTTATCAATTTATCCTTAACCTTATTTTTATTAGCTGGTGAAACATCAATTCTATTACAAAATTAGTTTATAGGAATTTCGAATAGATCGAACAAGATAATTAAATCACTTCCCATTAGGTTAGAAGAATTGTGTAAAACATAAACCTTAGATATTTTTTGTTTTTCCTAAAACCGATACTTCACACTAAAATTCTCAACTGAACTTTATCCGTTTTCCCGAAACTCCACGGGCTATTTTATCAATCTTGATTAAGGTGGGTTTGTTAATTCTTTTCCACGTTGTTTCATTTATTATGGAAATATCACTTCCAGTATCCAGCTGAAGTTATACATTCTCTCCATTTATTTTCACTTGCACGAAATTTCTTTTTCGAACCTCCTCGATTAATTTCATTCTACAGTGTGAACTGTTGTGGCCTATTCTCTTACACCGAAAACAAAATTTATCTCGGAAAAAACAGTCATTTTTAGAATGAGGTCCACCACATCTGTAGCATAGTTATTTCATTGGAGATTTACATTTTCTTTCACTTTCACGTGTCCTACGTCGAACTTCTTTCATGTGCAAAATATGTGAAATGTCTTTTTCCTCGATTTTAGTATTGTCATGGTTCAGATTCATTATTTGTTTAGCTTCTTCCGTAGCTTTTTGTAATGTTATATCTGGACTCTGTTCATTTTTTGACAATATTTTCGAACGAACATCTTTATCTCTACTATCCGTCAAACCTTTAACAAAAACAAGGCATTTAAACATGTCAATTGTAAACTCGTGTAGGAGAAATCGTTTACACTCTTGGTTTACTTTTCCGGCATACGTAATAAAATCATCATCATTTTGCTTAATGTTCAGACAACTAAACCGCGTATGAAAAAAGACTGCTTCTCTCACCAAACATGCTTGTGAGTGTTTTTATTGTCTCCTCAAACGATACTTCGTAAGGTTTTCTAAGCAAGAGTACATTTGTGTTCGTTGTACTCTCGTTAGGACCAAGCTTCTGTAATAGAAGTCCAACTTTTTGTTCGTCCAAGTTTCGCACCGTTAGTTTAAAATTGTTTCAAACCGTCGAAAATAGGCTTGAAAAGTTATTCCGTTGTCAGGTTCATATACGAATTCCGATATTGAATTTGCAATATCCTTGGCTGTGAAATAATTTGAATTTTCCATTGTTCTACCTTTTGCAACAGCCTCAAATAACACTTTCGTGTCGTTTGCTTGCTGTTTCCGTAACTCTAACATTTCTTGTTGCAAGTAATCTTGGAAATCTTGATGCCTAATATGTTCCATTTGCGTCTTCCGCTGTCCCATTTGAGCAGACACTAATGCCTTTGTAAGTTCGACCAGTTCGTCTATTGTTTAAACTATATACAATACAATGAGTTACCAAGCTTCTAAAAAATTTCGATAAAAAAATGTTCTTCATTTACCAAAACGCAAAAATATGGGACAAACACAACTTCCCGTAATGTTCACGTCGCGAGTTCGAATTCACTCGGCGTAAAAAGTTTTTATTTTATTCACCAGTTAATAATTGTAAAAAAAAATACAATTGTATCTCTTTCGTTTGACTTAACACGAAGCAAAAAAATAAGTCTTACTTTTGACGAATTGTTTTTGTTCTTTCGTTCTATCCAAGGCTTGTCGAAGTCACAATCTCCGGTCGTTGTGTTTTAAAAAAAATTAAAACGTGTTAATCTTTTTCTTTCTTTCCGTCGTTCAATGTGAGTTCTTGGATCGAATCCTATGTCGCCAATATTATGATGTTGTTTAGACCTCTTTCGGGAACAGTTCAGGTAACAGATAATAGAAATATATCGAGAGTCGCAGTCCAAACGGTGACTTGGATAACATCTCTTCGCGTCTCGTGACGAGAGTTGCCTCTCTTTCATGCCCTTGGAGCATCTCATTCTCCAACCTCAGGAAGGGGTACTAGCTTACTCCACATCAAAATTGTTTCTAGTTGGAGAGAAGAAAAAAACGGTAAATCTCTCAACGTTATGGAGGATTCGAATCGGTGAAGATCTCCAACTGATGTTTAAAAGTCTTTTATCTACTCAACGCCTCAATAGTATTGAGATGATAGTCTGACGTAGCACTGTATAAAACAGAAAATAGCCCTATCGGGATGCTGGTTAGAAAAACTATTTGTACAAAACAGGCGATTACCGATAGCACATTCATGTGCTTGAACGTTCCAGATGATCTCGAAACCTTGTATAAACGAATATCACGTGGTATATATTGGGATATTTTCATTTCCAATCATAGGAATGTCTTGGCAACGTAGTCAGCTCTACACTGACACAGGCATTTATAAACCACATAATTATTTTGAATGGCTGGCAAAACATTTTTACGGAAACAAGAACAAAGTTTCGAGTAGTGTAAACTACTCTTAGCATGGTTGCTCGAAACCAGCGTTTATTAGAAACAGAAATCCATTTGACAATGTCAAGGCCGTCAGAATCTAACTACGTCAGTTTAAAATAGATAGGGCATTGTGGTAGGCCAATGAATTAACATTAATATAAGAACTTAGCATGCAATTGTGCTTTTTATGATATTGATTGGCAAGAAAAATATTGGTAATTTCACCAAGTTCCGTATCGAGTTATGTTGGTGAAAAAATCATAAGTGGCTGATGAGTAAGAGTAGCAATGAAATTTATTTCTTGCTTTAGGGGCGGAGGACACCCAATTAAGATTAATACCAGTAAAGGTTGGTTTTCTATACACATAGGTTTCAACCGTTAAACCAGTTTTAGACATCGAGGCATAAGATGGGAGCACACTCCTCGACCTCCATAGTAAATTGCAACGATGGATGCAAATCACAAAAAACGAGGAAACTCTTCAACCTAATGCAGTGAAAAGATCAAGCAAAAAGTAATCCACGTAACGTGTGTAAAAAGCTGGCTTGGTCATGTTCTAAAACAATTGGTTTTCCAAAAATCCAACGAAAAGGTTGGCTAACGATGGACAAAGAAGGCTATCTTATGTATATACTATGAATTTGCCAGTGCATTATATTTTTAAAACTGAATAAAACTGATTTAGTAGCTAGCTATATATATATATATATATATATATATATATATATATATATATATATATATATATATATATATATATGTGTGTGTGTGTGTGTGTGTGTGTGTGTGTGTGTATTTGTGTGGGTCTGTCTGTTCTTTGATGTGTGTCTGTGCTGCTTTTATTTTCATATACAAGTCATACACAATACAAACTTCCTCGGCGATCGCCAATAAGAGATACGACACGGCGAGCACGCACGCGGAGGGGGAGACAATCAGAATGGAGCGGGATATTCTATACATTGCAAATTCGGTCCTAAGCACTTGATGAACTTTAAGTTAATTCCTAGGATCGCTTGTATTAGTTTCCAACTTAAATTTACAAAAGCAAACACATTTTGATATCTTTTTTATTATTTGGATAATATGGATAACTATTCCTATCTCTGTATTTATTCTCACATTTCGGCCTTTGAAAACCCTGCATATCTTTATGTTTATCTTATCAGACATGGGTATCTTTATATCAAACTCGGGGATCTACATGGATTTCGCACGGAACTATTTATTTAATGCAAAGGTGAAGACATTTTTAGTTGCGTCAGCAATGAGCATATGAACGTGTTAATTATTGTTATTTTTAGTTATTATAGTCGATTATAAGGATTGAAGCTTCAACCCCCAAAAACTGTCACTTTGAAATGATTGTTAATGAACATCTTTAACGGTTTCGTTAAAAAAAGGCGGAGATTACATCGGCCGAAACGTTATTAATATAACAACGAAGTTGAGAATAGTACTCCGAATAATCAAGATAATACAAATCATTAAGCTTCATCTTAAATTTCGGATACATCAAGGTATTTAAATAAATAAAAAAATAATAAAAATAATAGAGTATATAATGTCTATTTACATAAATGAAGTTATAAAAATGTGTTTTTTAGTTAAATCATGAAATTCAATCTATGGTGATGCTTGTATTGATATTTAAGGGTAAGCCTTTAATATTTTTCTGTCTGCTAAATAATGGAATAAACGTTTTTAGCGGGTCTTGGATGTCTCAGGTCAGCTTTGGTTCAGTTACCATCGATAGGACCTTTGCACTAGCTCGTAATGATAGTTGCATTACAGCTAGAACGAATTGTAGTGTCGTAGAAATTTACATTTCTACAATGTACTTTTCAGTAGAAAAAAGCAACACTTAAGCAGGACGGAGAAAGAACAATTGTGTTTTGGATAACTTTATAATATTGGTTGCGTAGTTTGTACTTAACAATCCTCGTTGGAGTCTTAGCACAAAAACAAAAATGGAACTTAGTGTATTCTCATAACGTGATGATGAAGGGTTAGTAGAGTTTTCCTTTCTATTAATGCTCTATGTACTAGTCAATGAAAAACTAGCATTTGGGAGGCTTTCGACTACGGTCGATCCATTTATTTATGTTGATTCGAACCAAATTTAATAAACAAATCGACACACAAATAATCAGAAAATGTTCAAAGACGATAATTTTTCAATACTTTGAAACGTTATGGATAGAAATATTGTGTAAATTAGTGGAAATGTAAGGGCGTTATTTCAGAATTTTTTTCTTCTGCAAAGATAGATTATACAACTACTGGGTCGAGTTTTAATGAAATATCTACGTTTGATTAAGTGTAAGTGTTAACATTCGTCTCAGAGAGTTAACTACACAGGCCGCAAACATCCACTTGTCTACGGCTGAATGCAGTGCTCTATTCCGACATCGGTCGCAGTTTCAACCACGTAGTCTCTGCCACAGCTGCAACAAAAGGATGATATCTATTTAAAACAAGTAAAAATGTTTTATTTTGAGAGGAACAATGCTACTTCTCCACTTAACGACGTACTTGCAATCAAATTGAACACAAGCATCAGCTCAGGGTAATAAAGCCCATCTCTTGCTGAGAACCACAGAAACCAAATTGGCAGCGTCTTACCCTCTCCTTAAATATATCTTGGTATCACTTTGACCACACCGTACAACAAATCGAAATTAGCATCTGTGAATCTTTTGTTCATGAAAACTGACTGATACAAACATTACTTTCGAAAATTTTAAAGAAAGTACTAATCACAGCCTGGAATTTCGTATCCAGGAAGACATTATCATTTCAAATATGTAAGCCATGTCTTGGGTGGTCCCTCTTCGCCCAGTTGTATATTTCACTCATGACAGGATTGTCGTCTGCCTTCAGTAAAACAATGCATGTTACTACACATCCAGAATTGCAAATTTTTACACATGATATTGGCAGCATAACGGTCGTGTAAGAGACGAACAGACATAATGACTGTATAGATTTGTCAGACTTGGTAAACTTTCTTACATACATTTCCTTTTCATAATAAACAAATATTGATGTTTACACATATCTACCGTCAAACCACTGCGTATATTAATAACATCGAAATAATGAAAATAATAACCTATTTTATTAAACTACCACTGGAGTCTTTGAGTGTTTAGTTAACAAACAGTTATCATGAAATACCTGTTTATCATGGATATGTACGGACTCCGTTGCTTGGCATTTCTGTCTTAAAACATTGCCCGGTGGGTTTCGTACGAACTGTCCAACAGAAAGTATTTGTGCTGATGATTGTTTCTTTGCTTGTGGAATTATGGAAAGTATGCTTGTAGTTAAATACTTGGAGGAATACTATGAAAAGTAAAACTCTTAGGGTGAAGGTTTACAAATGCAAAGCGAAATTAAGTGAGTGTAGTGGTGGGTAGTTGGTAGCAAACATTTCCACCAACAGGAGCAGTACGGCGCCCCCTTCCCTCCGCTAGCCTGTGGGAGACCCTTGTGCAAGTTCAGGTACCCACTTAGCCCCCCCCCCCCCGATAAGGATACGTTAAGTCATGACAGGCAGGTGATTGATGGATGGTTGTGCAGCCTACTAGATTGTAGAAACTGGTTAACACTTCCATTTGTGCTAGGCAGAGGATACTGATTTTTGTACAATGGCAAAAACTTCCTGCTCTGTAAGAGCATTGCCCCATATAGAAGGTAATGGCAACCCTCTATAGGTAAGCTTTTTGCAATAAATATCGTGGTGAAAATATTTTAAAAATAATCGTAAGCCATGATCATCGATGTCTGCAAACAGATATGATACCTGAAGAAGTGTTGGGAAGCCGCTAGAAAGAGGAAATTCCCCTGATCAGTTTGTGGAAAGGGAGTTGAAAGCAATCCGATTGTTATTAACTTATAAGCACAATGTAAACTTGAAGTGCAGTGGGGTTGAAGGTGGGTTACGAAATGCTAATTAGTGTTTGTAAAAAGGGTAAGGTTAATGTGATGCATGTAAACTTAGATATATTGAAAATATATTTGGATGGCGAAGTTATTGAGTTTTTTCAGAAGTGTAATTATCTTGGGTATACCATTATATCAATGTGTCAGCCGTGTGTGTAATATATTTAGGGAACTTCTGTCGTGTAAGAAGCAGAGAAATACAGCTGTCGACAAAGCGAAAAGTCTATCAGGCATGTGTACGCAGTGTGATGATATATGGAAGTTAAACCTTGCCAGTAAAATATTGCACGGGGAAAACTGATCTGATAATGATACAATAGATCCGAGCCTTAAATACATCCATAAATCTGACCCAGAGAAACAAACTGTGGACAGTATTATGAGATTTGTGCAAGACAGGAGACTTCGGTGATTTGGTCACTTTGAAAAAGCAGGTTATAGATGGTAGAACAGCTTAAGTAGCAGAATCAGTTCGCAAAGAAAGTCGAAGAAAAATATGGAATGGAGTGATATGGATTGATTTGATAGAAAAATAGATAATTGAACACCTGGCCGGATATATGCTACTTTGAAAGTTATATTTTGAAAGTCGTCAAACGCATAGCAGCATGTGTACAAGTCGTTAAACAGACTATTATAGATGAGGGGAATTGGTAAGTAGATGTAGACCAGTTTAGAAAACAGGGTTACTTCGAAGGTGGCGAGCAAGGAAACTATTGGAGGAAGTTATCGGACAAGATCTGAGAAAATGATGGATACTTAATACTTTGTCAGAGATAGATTCGTATGAAAGTATATGTCTTAATGCCGTCCAACACAGTTCAGCATGTAAAACGGGATTTTAATAGAATAGTAGTATTATCATTATTATTATTAGTAGTAGTAGTATTAATAGTGGTAGTAGTAGTATTAGTAGTCGAAGCAGTAGTAGTTGTAGTATTATGAAATAATGGACCAGCGCTTGGGTCAGTAGATGTAGAGGAGTTGAAGTAGCAAGGTCAGTTGATAGGGAAAGGGCAAGCAATGCATGGGAGAAAGTATTAGGATTGATTTGAGAGAAAAGGAGATGAATACATTTTTGGCCAGAAATGAATTTCTAAAAGTCGTCGAAGACATGCCAGAATATAAAACAGACGTTACGGCGAATATGATGCTGAAAGCAATGATAATAGCGCTATGTTAAGTAGATTTAGAACAGTTTATATAGCAGTGACTGTTAACCGGAAAAAGGGCAAATAAAAGGTAGGAAGCAGTGATAAGGGGAGATTTGATGACGAAATGTATGATAAAACACCAAGAATAGACATAGACTAATTTGAAAGTTCATTATTAAAACTAATAGGTGCCGACTTGTAAAACAGACGTTAAACTGAATATTATTTTGGTTAATACGATAGTGGTGATGATTCATCTGCTGCTTCTGCTGCTGCTGCTGCTGCTGATGATGATGATGATGATGACGATGATGACGATGATGACGACGATGACGACCATGATGATGATGATGATGAGTGATAATCGATGACAGTGCTTGCGTTAGTAGATGGAGAACAGGACATGTATTTTATCGATCATGACGATCATCATTATAATCATGATCATGATGACGACTATCATGGCGATGATGATGATGATTATAATGATTGTCACGCGTAAGCAAATGCAGCAAATGCAATCTCTTTCGCATGCGCAGTAAGCAAGCTGCAAAAAGAAAGAAAAAAAGTTTATTCCAGGCGAAGATTTTCTAATATTATTGCATTTTTTCTTTCTACTCATTCGCCGCATGTCAGGAACAACTGGCAACAATTGTTGAAGTCCTTAAAGACTTGAAAACCGGTGAAAGGGAAATGGGTGTGCAGGTGATTTCCATGTGTTTGGATCAGAGGCAGCTAAGCTGGTTGGTGTTAGGTCCGCCTCAGGCAAGGAGCTTCAGAAACAGGCCGAGATGAAAATGGCCCCCGGGTGGAAAAAATCCGATAGAAAGAGGGGGGCGCTTTGAAGAGGAAGACGCCATTTGCAGCTCCATATGGAAAGTTCAGCGAATTTGTTTTATTTTTCCTCCGTTCAGAACACAAAAGCACAAGTGATAAAACTTATTACCTCGTATATATAAACACACACATATCAATATATATATATATATATATATATATATATATATATATATATATATATATGTGTATATACACAAAGACGTATATCTATAAAAACACATCCAAGAAATATATCTATGTATGTATATATGTGTGTATATATATATGTATAAATATATGAAATACACACACACCTATAGTTGTGCTTTTCTTTTACACACACACACATATATATATATATATATATATATATATATATATATATATATATGAGGGGTATATGTATTTAAGTGTGGTGTATAATAATATTTTATAAATTCCTCATATATACTTACACGCATACTATTGTATAATGCACGTATATATGTTTATATATAAATATACATATATGAGTGCTTTGTGTATAAAAAATACAAACATACGTGACTATTTGTATATATATATATATATATATATGCGTATAATCATGGTAAAATACATTTAATAGTATATATATGATGTGTGTAAATATAAAGTAATGTAGAGTACACGTTTTCTTGTAAAAAATATGGAGCCTCTCCAGTTGGTGAATGTCCGTTGATAAGGTGGCCGGTGAAAAGAGATTTAAATATAGAAAAAAGGGGTTTCGTGAAGGCAGCGTTTAAAATGTTCAAAATGAAGTAAATCCAATAGATAAATGTTTAGTTCAATGGTAAATGGAACGCACTTATTCGGATGCCATTTTGAGCATTCGGTTTATTTTAAAATACTTCCGTCGACCGAGAGTGAAAGTCGTTTATCGGAAGTTGAGTTTGAAATGTGTATATTAAACGCAGGCAGTCAGGAATTTAAGTAGTGACTTCGATCGGGTCTAAGAAAAACGAAAGCTCTGGTTGGAGACAAATCCAAGTAAAAAAGTGGGGGAAGGGGTAAAGATAAAAGACAAAGGATGTGGGTGATAGGGTTACTTTAAAGAACTATGGCTGATGCTGGGACACGTGAAGGGGAAGGTTTTGTTTGATTACTGCTGATAGCTAGTTATCAATAAACTGGTGCGAGTTAGGGCAGGGTTATCGTAAGCTAAAAAAAGAAGTGAGTCAAGGCAGTATGTAAGTAGTTGTGAAAGGGTGGTGGTCCCGTAATTTAAACGGATGTTTTTTATATAATTCAGAAAATTTAAAAGAGTTATAATTGAGCAATTAGGGTTAAGACGATTGGAAATCGTGAATTTACGTGTTTAATATGTAATTATTCGGACAAAAACAGTATTTTAGAGTTTGATGCTTAAATACTTTAAATAATTCCCAGTAAGTTAAATATTAATTGCATGACTTAATAAGATACTTTAATGTATAACTGAAGGTAGTATTGGGAACAGCGTTAGTCTGCTTGCAACAAGTGTTATATATATATATATATATATATATATATATATATATATATATATATATATATATATATATATATAGTTTTATGGGATACACTCACCAAAAAAATAGTAATTGGCCTAACGGTGGGTAAAGTAGAAATAATAGTATCGCAATGCTTAGTTAACGGATATATATATATATATATATATATATATATATATATATATATATACACACACAAAGCAGGTTCATTTTATATCTCAATTACTAGTTTTTTTAATTATTTTATTATTTTTCTTTTTTTACATTGAAAAAAAACATAACATTCTTGTGTATTTTCTGTTTCTCTTTTGGGGGAGCGAGTCAAACCATATTATTCTCTCATCATTGTATGCTGCACACTTCAAGATAATCACAAAAATACACAAAGAAGAAAAGTGATCAAATTTAAATGTGTCGAAAATACCCAACACTACACAGTTGATCGTTGTATGCGAAAACAAAACAAAAAACAACTTACACGTGGAAAAAACTCGTTAGGGCGCATTTGATTTTTTTTAGTTAAGCGTTAGCACACAAAATGCGCGGACATTCGTGAATTTTAATTCAGTGATATTCATTAATATAGTTTATTAATTCTATCATTTGTTTATAAAAAAATTAAATTCACTCGAGAGTAATTTTACTTGCTTAACATTACTTCATTTAGCTTACAAGCACATATTTAAGTCATTTGAATACGAAAAATAGTCCAGAGCTAGTTTCTTTAAATTCACCTGTTAGAAGTTAGTTGTATAGATTTAGCCACCCATCAGGCAATGTTAAGGTAGTTATACTTCGGTGTTTTTTTCTGGATCAGGTTAAATATTTATTTATAAATTCTTTAAAATATCACTAAGATAAAATTAATTGCCCATATTACTTAACTTAAGTAGTAAGTTCCTATTTGAATGCGAAACTAACATCAGAGTAAATTCCTTTCAAACGCAACAGTGTTGAGCTTACCAGACAAGATAACCCCTTTGAAAACAAGCAATTACAGCTGTGTTATGTTCTATTATTAAATAGTGCTAATTACCTCTTCATAAAGTACTAGCGGAACCCGTCGCTCGACGTTGTTCGGGAGAAAGTACTACCTATTGCATGACGTCGAATAAAAAAGAAACGGCATATTGTTCCCCCCCCCTCTACCGTGCTTGTGAATGCTATAAATTAAAAAAATAAGAAAAAAAATGGTATAGTAGAATAAGATCGAACGCTGAACCTAGAGATCATGAAACTTACCTTCCTAACTACTACGCAACCGTTTCGAGTTATAAATACATGTGAAAATAGGTCAATTAAGCTAAGCTTGATTACAGCCATGCGTGTTATGTTAAGATTATGCAATGACACGTTTTATGTAATTTGTAGATCATGAAAATGAGTGGATTTGGGCAAGTTTTCTATAATGGTGCTTATTGAATTAAATAGGAAGTCGATTCGATTAAGAAATTGTAGCCGCCATGTTGAATGAATAAATGTTGCAGGAACTGTGTTCGTTAATTTCATTAGCTTAATTCCGGAATGAATATAAATGTAGAAGTCATAGGTAGAATTTGAAATAAAGTAATCTGATAATCGCGGAGAATCCTCGTAGTGAACGGGAGCGGTCATTAAGTATTTTACTATTGCTTTATATTATGTAGTAAATTAGTACCAGGCAAATAATAAATAAGAACTAAGTGTTTTGTGAAAATTAAACTGTACTTGTTTGTTCCCGGTGTCGATAAGTAGAGTGGCAGTACAGAATTGTTAGGGAGAAAAGTTTTTGCTCCCACCTATATAGAGTTGGTTTTGCGGAGAGACGTGGATGGTGGGCCAAATGTAATAATTAGTGTTATGTAGAAGAAATTAGTAACACATTTACTAAAACACGCTCGAGTGAATAAGTGTAGAATAGTGGTCAGTTAAGTAGCTTGTGATGCATGTGGTTATTTTCCTATACTCCGAGAAGGTAAAGGGGAAACAACGTCTCTACTTTATATATTAGATTAAGAGGATTTAAAATAGTTTTAAGAAAGTTTATACCAAGACAATTGTGATTATATGTTATACTTAACTCGTATTGTGAGTTTGAGTACACAAACTAAGTACGGAGTATGGCAAATTATGCGTTCATTTTTAGTTCAAGCATTTATTTTCTTATCGTATGGTACTTAACCTAGTTTTAAAAAGTTTCACACCAAAAATAAAGCAAAATTGTAATGTTATGTACTCTGCAAGTGGGTATAGTTGAAAGATATCATGTTTATTAAGTCGTTTCAGTCCACTATATTTATTAATGTATTAATGAATTTTAAAATTAGACCAATGTATACTAGGTATTGTCATCCGGGTACTTATTACTTATCAATTAGTCATTGCTTTGGGTTTTATAAAGTATTTTTCTATCAAAAATACTTATTTTATTGCTACTCGAAACTGCATAGTTTTTCTTTTTTAATTTGGCTTTTTAAATTATATTGGGCGTCTAACCCTATCATTATATATTCCTGGATTCTAGTAAGTGTGTTAGTGTATTATTCTGTTTTCTGTTGCAGGCTGATCAATGCATGAATCGAAAGGTGCTGGCAACCTCCTTAACTGACAGGTTAGTAACAGCCGGAGAGCGGTCATAACCAGCACTAAATTCAATATCTACAAAATAGTTCTTATTTAGTTTTCCTTACTTTCCAGAATAAAATAACGATAAAATAATAATAATATATATATATAAATATATATATATATATATATATATATATATATATATATATATATATATATATATATGTGTGTGTGTGTGTGTGATATTAAATTAACTGTCTTAATTATTTTACGAGGACGTTTTGAGCTCTCATCAGCGCAGGGATATGACAATCTCAGTCGCTCACAGGGCTCAAATCAAGTTCACCTTGAACCTGTAAGCGTTCACATATTCTTTGAGGCCGCGAGAGATTGTTACGTGAATACGTAGAAATTAAGTGATATTTACAATGAAAACTGAGGTTATAAATATCTAGACATCACGATAGAACTTAACAACATAATTTCACGATTTTTTTCTGGCGGCTCATCGGAATGTCTATTTTTAATCTCTTCGATTGTGCTCTACTTTCAATTGTACTTGAACGAGGCTTCTTATAGTGTTGAATTATATGATGAAAATATTCTCCTTTCAGCAATGTTTTAATAGTAGGTTATACAAGACTGTAAAAGCTCGATTAAGCAACTAGATTAAAATACGGAATGACACCCGCCTTTCTCTGCTTATTTCAGTATTCTTAGCACTCGTCCTGGACATTTCCCTGCTCAAACAATGTCGATTTAGGAAATGCCCAGTTGGATATTTCTTCACTATAGACCCTCAAGTAGGCACCATTTTAGTCTCTGGAATCTGAAAGGATACTATTTACAAATATAAATAAATATAAATATAAAATAAATATATATATAAATATAAAATATATATATATATATATACATAGATTTATACTCACCCCGGTTGTTGTTTTTTTTTGTAACAGCGTGAACATATGTTGTATATTATTTACTTGAATTTTGCGACGATATTATAAAAAAGAAACTAGTTAACATGATATAATGTGCATTAGACATACGTGCATTTTTACGTTTGATGCACAATACATTTTTTGTACGTATCTGTTATATGTAGGTATGTACATATAAAAAATAATAATTACTACGAGGTATTTCAACAATTGTATATAGATGTACATATATAATATTGAAACCAATTGTATTATATAGTTCGAATAAATATATATTTATCTATGAGTTTATTACTTTTATGTTATGCAATTTATTTACTATGTTATTTTCTGTTAAAATAACAGTACTTTCTGTAGTCCTCCATTTTTACAACCTGGTAAACGAGTTAAACTTTTTTTCTCGATTGTCTAATAATTAAATTATCTTGTCTTTTCAATCCTTCCGATTTGAAAACCTTACCGAATGGAAGATAGGATTGTATTTTTGACGCTAAATTTAAGAGTATTTGTTTCAATATATCTTCTCAGTTATTCAAAGTAACTCGCTATTCTGCAACAATTACAAATATCATTATTTAAATGTTTTATATGCCTTAAAACAAATATATCGTGAACCAAATTTGCTTGAAAGGTCTGCTGATTTGTTGAGAAACATACCGCAGTAGGCTTTTCTACATATAACAACACGACTGTCTAAAAGTCTAAGCTACGCTAATACTTATAAAGCCGCCCATTAATCATAACATATTGTCAATTCTATTTAACTATTAAAGTCTCCTCAATCTCATTAACCTTAATCTTCGATTGACATATGGTTTTGGTAAGTGGTGACACGTTTATATATATACATACCTATTACTAATTGTTCACTGCATATAAAAGCCAGTCATCTCGGCGGTACGGGTTTATGGAACTGTCGCACGATGGACACTTTCTCGAGAGGATTGGAAAGAATAGCTATAATAAGTAGAATTGAATTATTCAAGAGGACGGCTCTAGAAGTATTTGTTAATATTAGACTTGAATACGACCATGTTGTGGTCCGTCTATTGACATATGAAAGGGGAAACGTTGAAACTGTGTTGTGTTCTTACAGTTTACTTTATACTTGATTTTTAATTATTTGGAGTTTTTTTTAATGTGTTGTCATGAAACTATACAAATATATATATATATATATATATATATATATATATATATATATATATATATATATATATAGTCTAAAGAAGCTTTGAGTCATTAGAAAGAAAAAAAATGTAAAATGCAGTTTAAATCCCCAGACAAACTAACTCCAAGATATTGCAGACTTAACATTCGTTGGAAAATTAATAAATTAAAAAATACAAGTAAAATAAAAAAAAAAAAAAAATTAAAAAAAAAAAAAAAGGGAGTTAATTATCTAAGATTAAAACAAAAACAGGAGACCATAAGCGTCTAATATTAACACGGGGATCATCAGCTGTTTACCATGTAACTGTTTCGGAGATTTAAAAACAGGACAGTTATAATATTCATGGCTCTCCAATGGTACTGATTATACGACCATTTCCCCAATAATCAAGTGTCGAAATAATTCAGCTTTAAATATCACTAATATATACATAAATAAATAATAATAATGATAAAATAATAATAATAAAATATTACCCTTCAGACTACCGTATGATATAATAATTTGCATATCAAATAACATTTATTAAAACAATAATAATAAAAAAATATATAAAAATATATATATAAAAAAAATAAAATAATAATTATACTATCTAAACACTACATCCAAGAACCATTCTGCAATATGGTAGCTAGCAATAAAATTATATAGGAATTAAAGTTGCATTAAAAAATAAATAAAAAATAAAGCCTGAGTAACTTTGGTACCAGAAAAGTAATATATATATATATATATATATATATATATATATATATATATATATATATATATATATATATATATATATATATATTGTCGGATGACGATAAATTTGATTGAAGAACTTTCACATGTGGTTAACACCTAAGTTATTTCTCGATTCAAACTTTATGAAGAAACTCTGTATTTTTTATGTATTTGTATCTTTAATTTTTAATGTTTTTAAAAATTTTTATTTGTTAATGAATTCAATTCGCTGTCCTAGATCTGTTCCAATATCCTGTCAGTTGACGGACTCTTTATACAATAATACTGTATCTGAGTTCATTAAGCTTATGTGCGTGATGGTATAAAAAGCGCTGACGAAGACACTTTAAGGTTTCATAAAAAATAATAGATAATGAGCGATAACATTTTTGCAGAAAGTCTTAGAAACGATCGTACGCCGAATACTTCTTGGTTTTGAATTCTTAGAACAGTGTTAAATTTATATTGGGCTAAGCTAACAATTTATAATATATACATATATATATATATATATATATATTTATATATATATATATATATACATATATATATGTGTGTATATATATATGTATATAAATATATATATATACATATATATATGTATGTATATATATATATATATATGTATATAAATATATATATATATATACATATATATATGTATGTATGTATATGTATATATATATATATATATATATATATATATATATATATATTTGTATTGGTCTATTGTCCAAAAAAATGTGTTCAAGATATGACATTGCCATATATATATATATATATATACATATAAATACATACATATATATATATGTATATATATATATATATATTTATATACATATATATATATATATATATTTATATATGTATACATATATATATATGTGTATATATATATATGTATATAAATATATATATACATATATATATATGTATGTATATATATGTATGTATATAAATATATATATATACATATATATATGTATGTATTTATATGTATATATATATATATATATATATATATATACATATATATATACATATATATATATATATATATATATATATATATATATATATATATATATATATATATATATATATTTGTATTGGTCTATTGTCCAAAAAAATGTGTTCAAGATATGACATTGCCACATATTAACTGTCACTTCGTATTCCTTTGCGTAATTCAAATGTGGAATTTGAAATACTCTATCGATTGCAGACACCTGCTGTGGATAACAAACTTCATTATTTTCAGAAATATAGCTCTGTCATGCACGACTCAAAAAGTAAATTAAGCTGTCAGCTTCCAAAAGAAAATCTTCTATCACTTCCCTTTTTTTACAAATACTAAAGTAAAAAAAAACAATCCGATAGATCCCAACCAATATCGACTGAGAAACGTTCAGAAGGAGAGATTGCGAGAGCACACACAAATATCAATACGTAAAGAAGAACTAATTTACTAAGCCAATATGAAGTCCTCGATATTTCCTGAGAAGTTCTGCCTACCGGCGTATTTCAGGAATTCAATTTTGGTAGCATGATTCTTTTCTTTACAAATCATTCTTTTGTATATGTCACTATGAAAAATACATTTTTATAGATATTTCTAAAATAAAAATTACTTGTTTTCTACAGAAAATCAAACAAATATACGGAAGAATTGATACAAACGATAATTATACTCAGTTCATTTCTATGGAATTCAATGCAGTTCATTTTACCAGTTGTCATGCAATAGATTTCGAGAAACTATAAGTATTCATTGTCTATCTCTTCTTTAATGCTTAAGTTAAAAAAACCTTTTTACGAACCTTATACGAAGTCCTTAATATTTCAGACTTACTGTGAATTTATTCCTACAGGCATATTCCATGGATTCAATATTGGTAGCATGATTCTTTCTGTAGAATTATGCGTCTATTATATGACATTGTATAAAAACAATTTCATTTATAAAGGCTGAAATTGCTTGTGTCCTATAAATAATTGTACATTCATACCATAAAGCATACTGGTTTAGATTTAGAAATTTATAAAATAATAAATTGATAATTTTTTTTTTAAATTACAGAATTTAATTTAGAGATTTATAAAATAATAAATTGATAATTTTATTTTAAATTACAGAATTTAATTTAGAAATTTATAAAATAATAAATTGATAATTTTTTTTTTTAAATTACAGAATTTTATTTAGAAATAATAAATTTATATATATTTTTTTAAATTACAGAATTTAATTTAGAAATTTATAAAATAATAAATTGATATTTTTTTGTAAATTACAGAATTTAATTTAGAGATTTATAAAATAATAAATTGATAATTTTTTTTTTAAATTACAGAATTTAATTTAGAAATTTATAAAATCGGTAACTGGTAAGAGTGGTCGCTGCCTGTCTAGCTATCCTCAAGATGTAAGTGATACGGCTTGTTTAATTCTGAGCATGTTAAGTTAATAAAGTGTATGTGCAGTAATGCTGGAAAATAAGTGGGTACATGCCTCGGTATAGTAGCTATGGTCAATCACTGAACTTTTTTTATACATTCATACCAAATAAATAATACGTTTCAAAAAGAAGAATATTCCAGCACATATTCCGTTTATAATAAAACCAACACCAAAACATATCCGATAAATCTCAATCAATGTTGACTAAACAATGTGCGAAACAAGAGACATAGTGTGACCCTGCGCACACAAATGCCAATAACTACATAACTTATGTACAAAGTGAATATCAAACCATCGATATTCATATCTTTTTTCCAAATGAAGCCACCGACGTAATCCTTGGATTCAATTTTAACAGGAATGTGTTTTGTTTTGCGAGTAACCTTTCAGTAAATGTTAGTATATGAAGACATTTGTATAGATATTTATAAATATGTTACATTTCTTGTTTTCTATAGAAAAAATAACAAATATATTAATAAAAATAGAATTAAACCCATATTTGTTCAAGAAATTCAATGCAGTAATTTTTAATAGTTGTCATGCATCAGATTTTGAGAAACTACTAATATTACGTTTCTATTCATTCTTTAATATCTGAAGTTAACTGAAGTTAGCTGTTACGGAAGTCTCAACTTCGCAGAAGATTTTAGACAACGCTAGAGAAAATAAAAGATACCAAGATTTAAAATAAGAAGAAAGAATTAAAATAAACAGTCATACAAAATGGTCAAAATAAAATCATTCAGATTTGTTTTATAGACATGTTGAGTGTTTCTGTCATTTAATCGTACTAACATTCTGACTGAGAGTATTAAAACACACCGTTTCTTCATATCAAAAGCATACAACTAACAATGTGTTAAGGGACGTTACTAAAACATGGTAAATTTCATGTGTATCCTTTATGACAGAAGCATCCAGAAATGTCTCTGAACAAAGGTTTGATACCGTAAACATTTAAGACCAAAATGAAAACAAATGCATCTCATCAATTGCTTCAACGGATTCTAGCTTGATATTTAAAATAAAAAAGATGTGCATAGGAACTTGCTTATTATATTGTACGTATTAGCAGATCACTTGATCAAGTTTGGATGAATAGTGTTCCAACACCACGTTTTAATATATTAAGAAGACACGACACAAAGTGTGTTAACGTGCGTTACTAAAAATATGAATTATGCTAATATATTACAAACACATCCAGATATGTCTCTAAAAAGGTGCTATACCTAAAATGTTAATACAAAATTGAAAACAAAATTATGAAATTGTGTGCATATAATCAATGGCTTTAACGACTTTTTTCCTAATTTTGAAATTTAAATTAAAAAAAGAGGATTTAAGGAAGTTACCTATTTTATTATATATACATAATTTTGTTTATGTTCGTTCTTTAATGTATCGAACTAAGAACACTATAACTACTACTGAAATTACAAAAGATTGGACATCTAAGGTTTTAGACAGATGACATATGAATATGAACGAAATAAAGGTTTAATTAAGGAAAATATTAGTGCATATGCTTTCCTTTTCTTTTTTTCTATTAACTCTTATCAATGAACACTTTTCTTGTGTGAAGATTTGTTTGCGATTAACAAGTTTTTTATAATGTGAGAATTCTAACTTCGATTGCTAAATATTTAACAACTACATATTTTTTTACTGACGTGTCACAACGTTATTAAGCACGGAGGCTACTCAGATAAGGTTTGACTATATTCGTCTCTACGGTCCTCGACGAAGAGGTGTCAAACAAATGTGTGTAATTGACAGATCACTTAAGAGAACTTGATAATCTAAAAAGACGCCTCAATAAGTACTTGTTCAAATTAGACTTAAAGACGACGATGGTATAGTTAGTTTGAAAGCAGACTTGTGATAACTTGTTCCACAGATAGAATGTTCTAGAAAAGAAACTTTGTTCATGGAAGTTTCGTTTGGCGTTTGGAATAGATAGAGAGAAAAAAAAGTGTTATAAGAGGTATCAGATTGGAGCTCGGTCGAGCGCCTACCATGCACATAACGATACAGTAGATAGAGGCTCACAATATCGTTTCTTTGTTGAAATGGGTGGTAGAGATAGGAAGAGATCATTCCCTACTAGTTTGCGATTGTGTACTTTTCAAGACAAGGGAAGGTGCATCGGACGGCACCTTTTCAGATATAAAACTTGTATTCCATTTTAAGACGTATCTGGATGTTATACAGTTAGAGGCTTGTTTTATGAGTATAAGGTTGCATATATTCTTCATAAGCCGGTAAATAAGTGATTGATATTTGCTTTTATATGATGTCAATCATCGTACATGTTTTGTAAAAGATTAATATGTAAATTACTTTGAATAGATGCGTGTCACCTACAAACTTGGATTCATACTTAAGTACTAGCCAAGCACAACGTGGATTATGTTCGAAGATCTTACGTGAATTAGTGTGGTAACGCGATAGTCGGTATATGCAAGAATCACTTAGACACACATCCCAACACCAATAATTGATTACAAAAAGTAAAAACGCTAAAAAAAGAAACATCAAACCAAAAAAAACTAATGATTTGACAAAAGAAAATGCAGAATAAAAGTTACGAAAGTAAAAAGTTACAAATGTAATGTAAAAAAGAGAAACACAATAAAGGGAAATAAAAAGAAGAGATAAACAGAGAAATATCAAAATGAACACGTTATAGCGTAATTAATAACGTATAAAGATAACAGACGCGAAATATAAGGGAAACTAAAGAAAGAGTGATTTTAAAATAGGAATACACACACGAATCATCAAGTAACGTAAAAAAAACGAAAATTAGAGAACGAAAATTTACATCAGAAAAAATATTTTGTCTTAGTATTATTATATGAATATTAATAAGTTGTATCATTTAGGTACTGCTATTCTTAGTATGCTTATTGTTTTAACGACGTTTCGGCCGATGTAATATAGAACCTTATTTAAGTGTATCTATTTCAACATGTGAATCTTGTCGAATTTTCCTATATATTCCTTATTTCGCAACGGTTCATCTAAAGGACGTTGAGGATTTTATCGTTCGAAAAATGTTGATAATAACTATCAAAATGAGAATAGTAGTCCGAATAGTCTAGATGATATAAATATTGAAATTAAATCAACAAAAGTAAAAGAATTCAACGATTAGATAAATTAAGTAACAAAAAGGAAAAATAAAGTTATACTGGTAAAGCTTTTAAACCAAAGAAAACTGACCTTTGCCAGTGCAGAATTTTGCCCACAGCTGGAAAAGCCGAATGAAAACGAACCGGCGTCAAAATCAAAATGAGTCTGCATTTCAACAGTAAAAAATAATGAAACAACATTTAAAGCAAGAAAGAAACGTGCCGTATGTTTATGTTCATGAAACATTATTAATTTTTCGACGATGACAATAAATGCAACAACTGTTATGATTTTTTCACGGGAAAGTTTAATTAATAATTTTTGGGGCAGTACTGGTCCAGTAAAAAAATCAGACTTTTTCGAGAGTAAGATAGTACACTACACTTACCCTAAACTAACCCTTAACTCACCTTAAACTAACCCTAACCTACTACTAACCTACTTTAATTGCCTATTTGTTTACTATGGGTTTTTTACAGCTTTTTTATCTGTCAGCAATTTATTGACAAACCTCAATTCATGATTTATCTATTTACAAGTTAACTTGTCTGCTTTTTTCTACTTTTGTTTGAATACGAACTTCGGCATCTTCCGGTTGTTTACGTAAACAGTCCAAAAAATCTGAACTAACAGTCGGGTTGGTCTGGTTCAACATATGTGCCAGTACTAATAATTATTCCGAAAAAGTAAATACAAAATAAGGTAAGACATATAGCGAAATATTCTCAAAAAGATTAAATCAGGGAAAGGAGGTAGTAAGCATACAATAATAATTTAGCATTACAAAATAATCTAACAATGTGTCAGAAAATAGTTTAGTCTCAAGCTTAAATATTGTAACCAGTTGTCTGATGTTTAACAGGGTTGGCTGTAAATCAGTTTATCGTTTTACCTAACGCTTAGACATATGGAGTGTGTGGGGAGCGCTTCTGATTACGATCTTATATTGCACTTTTAACATCAGCTAGAAGTAAAACTCAGATGTTATTGAGGGATATTGCATGCTGGCGTATTTAAAAGAAGGTGGATACACACCACTAGCTTATGTGATTTTAAACGAACTAAGTTTGAGTACGCTTTCCTCGCTTAGGCATGATGCACGCCGACCTGAAGTCCTATCAGACCCCATCCCAGTTAGCAAAGTTTCTTAGCTAGTGGCACAAATGAGTTTATTGCACACTTAGTGACTGTCTTGCTTTTGTCGGCTCTTCAAACAACCCAGAAAACAGTGAGCAGCTCATACCTATATATATAGTAGAAAGTCATTCTAACCACACCACTTCGCATTTTGTTTTGTTTTTATCACACCTCATCCTACAACCGATTAATCTGTACATGTTTACTTTTTCCACATAAAAAATAAAACCATCGTGGTTAATGTAAAGTAGGTTTTACCTATAAAGTGAATGTGGTATTAGGTGACTGAAACAAGTTTAGAGAATATACCTAGAAAACTACAGCCGACCCCCATCTCACTCACCCAATTTCGGTCTGATGCTACTTTTTTATTTTATACAGAACATTTACTACACTGTGAACTTTTTTTGTAAAATTATAAAGTGTTGTGAAGTTGTCCAACAGTAAATAATAAATAAAAGAAAGCCAAATCGAGGGTTGGTTTTACAAGTGTATTAACAAAGTAAGAAAGTGACTAGCACTTGGCTAGACAGTTACACGACTGTGCTTTGTATTCGCTGTGTCTCTGGTGACTCGCACTATTTATAGTGACAACCGGTGTTGTTTCTCCTGTGTAAGAACGGCCGGTGTAACATAAAGAAAAATACAATCATGGGGAATGTAAAGCAAGTAGAGCTATACAAATTCTATCATTCCGTCTTACCCCCAGGGTTTAGAGGAGACGTATCGAATTATGATGCCGTACGCCAAAGAAAGCGAACAATCTTAATTCGCTGTTACACATTTTCTCACTTGCCGTTACTTCCCAAACACGTCAAACTGACTAGTAATTTACCCTAAAATAGATACTTATTTGCTTTTAATTACGTTGAATCTCTGTTCAAACCCCTATTGCTACAAAACTGGTCTAATATTGTTACAAAAAAACAACAAAACATAACTCGTTACAGATTAAAAGAAAATAATGGAGCTCAAATATAAAGTTTCAAATGAAACAAAAATGCAATATTTCTCTCGCATTGTTCTATAAAAACGGTCGTCTAATCTTCTTAATGTCGAACATTTGAGAGGGACAAAACAGTCGCGATACTCTGTCATAACTTCCGGTACACGTCAATATAACCTCGGACTAATCTTTAGAGAATTTTTCTCTTTTCTTCGGAACTTCACTAGGAATTTCCGTTTGAACCATACTAATACAAACACGCGTTGATATCGCTCCAAAAAATATAGAAATATAGAAAGAAGAACACATTATCAGCAATGGAATTAAATAAGAACAACACAAAATATATATATATATATATATATATATATTTTTTATTTTGGGGCTAAACGTTTGAAAAAATTGTTACCAGAAATAAAATGTTCCTTTATACTATCTAAGCATATATAATTGATTCAAATAAGCGAAAGCAAAATAGTAAAGATTCAAATGAAATAAAAATGCATATTTACTCTTACATTTTCTCATACAAACAGGCGTTATTTCTAATTGATTTCAAACACTTAATAGAAAAAAAAACGGTATCAATACATATTCACCTACTTCCTCTCTTGACGTGTTTTCCAATACACGTCAACCGAACCTTGAGAATTCTCTGGTATGGAGAAATGCTTTATTCTATTATTCTAACCTAACATCCAATTTCCGTTTCTATCACTTTTGTTCTACACAAACGTCTTACATAGCTACACAAATAACGAGAGAGATAAAAAAAATTATCAGTAACTAAACTAAAATAAAACAACGAAACTAAGACTTCGATATTTTTTTATAAAAATAAAAGAATAAAATAGTTACCAGAACATAAAGGTATCTGAATTCATTTAGTAGTGTATACTTTAAAATAACAAACACTTAAATAAAACGTTTCAAATGAAAAGAATATGCATGATCGCTCCTACTTTATCTCATACAAACAGGTTCCGTTAATCTTTATATCGGATCCCCCCATAAAAAAACGATACAAGTTATATTCTCTGCCACGAACTGTATCTCATTACGTAACTTCTGGTACACATCAGCCTAACGTTTACTTTTCTTTATAACAACGCATTCATATTTCTCACTTATTCAAAAGTTGCGTAGACTTTCTGTTTTTTAACACTAGTTTTACACACGCATGTCTGATATCGCTACACAACTAACGAGAGAGAGAAGAATACAGAGATTAAAAACATTATCAGAAAACAAACTAAAAAGAATAACCCGAAATATGATAATTTTTCATAAACGTAAGTAAAAGAAATAGTTACCAGAGACAAAAGATATCTGAGTTAATCTAACCATGTATAATTAATTAAAAAAATAAATAAAGAATTAAAATAAAAAGTTTAAAATGAAATAAAAATTCATGATTATTTTAGCATTGTCTTATAACATAGCATAGATAACGGGTATACGATATGTGAAACGCGCAAAAAATAGATCTCAATTATGCACACGCGTAGAGATTTGAAACGCTGTAGTTTCATATCAGATAAAAAAAAAACACATGCTTCCACGCGGATATGATTCACCGAAAAAAACGAACGCATCCAATATCATTAATACCGTCATTTCCTTTATAACCTTACACATTAAGTCCCTTTATATTCTTTCATGGTCGAATCTGTATATTTTAGAGCGTTTTTTGGTTGATAATTTGTTCTGCTTGTTGGAGGAAATAAACGTTCCATTGATATGAGATAGCGTATAAAATAAAGCTAATGCATAAAACTGATAACGAATTGAGATAATGCTTTCAATGTATGGAAAATATTTTATGTTTTCTGAAAAGAAAAAAAAATGGAATTTAGAGACACTATTATTTCAATTCTAAATATCCCTTTATATTTTTAACGGTGGGGAATATTTTTCCATCGAATGAATAACATATGCCAGCTATCTAATAATTATATTGCAGCTTCCTCATTTTCCTTTCTTTCTCTCTCTCTTTGTTGCTCTCATTCATTTTGTTTTGTTTTACAGCATAGCCGCTCTTATCGAGTCATTTAATATTGAATCAACTCATTCTGGTTAAAAATTGTGCTTTAAGTTTTTAGTCTCTATAATTATTTATTTATGTTTTTCTAGTTTGTTTCATTTTGCGGAATATCAACCCAAATAAATTTGCATATATTAAACCTCCTGTTATATGCTGTTGTAAACACAATCTAGTGTTAACGCTTAAATGCGTGTAGCTTCAAATATGACATATTCCCCAGAAAATCTTATTTAATATAATATTCAACAAAAATTCGTCAAACTACTGAAAGGGGCCTTTTGGCAAAAGTGAGTAGGTATTAGTATGATGCTGCATAAGCACCCTGCAAAACCAGTACATTCGATGTCACAAGAGAGTGGCATCCCTGTATCATTGCCTAATTAGATGCTAACATTTTTAATATGGTCATTATAATAGTAAGTGAAAATATTTTTATAAATTTCTAGTGTATTATGATTATTTAGATGCATGTATGTAAAATATTATGCTATTTGTTTCACATTTGCAACATTATTTATTGTTGTTAAATAAATATATATTTTTCCATTAATAATATATACAACTTAATATTAACCCGTATGAATAATAATGCATTTAAGGGTTAAATATTCAAATACTTGTCTGAATTTCCCTTGAAAAATCCCCCCCCCCCTTATGTCTGTCTCTGGTAATATTTTGTCGAGCCGGTTTGAGATCCAGACACGAAGTTTATACATGCGACCTGACTTTGTATAAAAATTAAGGCTGCTTCACTCACCAAAAGGTAAGAATAAGTGGTATTTCTGTATCCTATACGAGGTGTTGATAATATTACTTTTTTACTTTAATATATTATTTATTGCATGTTTAATGCGATAGTTCCATACTTCCTGCTACTTATTTATTTTATATTTCTTAATTGGCGGGAATTTTGTTGTTTTTTTACGTTCCAATTCTATTGTTATTTTACTGGTTTGAAGGCTTTGTAGTTTTCATGTGTACTAATATGATTAAGTACCAAGCACACCACCACTTATTTATTATTGGGCTGTTATTTGACATTGATTAATATTTCTTTTGTTCCTATTTACTTGCCTCCCTATGAGGACAACGTCAGACACAATGTCGGTTTGTTAATGTGAGATAAATACAGTTCCACCCCCCCCAAAAAAAAATGGGCACTCTATGTTGGAACAAAAAATAAGTATTGATTCAGTCTAGAAAACTTTTCATTAATTGACCAAAGACAAAACATATTAAGTGCCCCATCAAAACAGCTACGACACTAAAAAAGACACTGATTTTACGAGGAAAAAAATAGCTTTCTGCAGCTCAAATGAAAATAAATTAAATTTATTTTCACAATAAATATTGTTATGTGTTTTTTACATATAATACTACTACGAAAAAATGGTTTACAAATATGTCTACACATCAATGCTGATTCCAAATGGCGTAGCCGCTCTAATACATACATGATCTGATTTTCTGGCCCAAAAGTCCATTTTCATCGGACGATAAAAAGAAAACAAATATTTGACAAGGAAAATTATATTTTCTTAAAACTCGGATTAAAATAAATAACATTCATTTTAACAATAAACATTGCTATGTGTATTTAAATAAAATATAATACTATTATATAGGTAAAAATATGTCTACACATCATGCTTATTCAAACTTGAGTAGCCGTGCTAATACATACATTACGCCATTTTCTGACCTAAAAGTCCATTGCTATCGGAAGATGAAAAGAAAAAAAAACACTGCTTTGACAAAGAAAATTATATTTTTAAAATCTCAGATAAAAATAAATAAAATTTATTTTAACAATACACATTGTAATGATGTTTTTAAAATATGTTTACACCCTCTATTGATATATAAATATGTGTATATATATATATATATATATATATATATATTAGGGTAGGTCGATTTTACACTTTTTTTTAATATTAAAAAAGGCACGTACCGAAAGTTGTATATAGACCTATTAAATACTCATGCCAAAAATTAGATCAAAAACTTCAGCGTTTTTTTTTTAGCGTTTGGTATCAAAGATCGTAGACAAGAATATACTGAAAATTCCTCGTGTTTGCAAGATTTGCTCGAATATTGGTGTGAAAACCAAATAATTTTAGCATTTAAAATCAGGGAATGTCCTTTTATTTTATAAAAATGATATTAATTAAAGAAATCTTCAAATTGAAAATTTACCCCCCCCCCTCATTTTCAGTATCTGCTTTTGTAAACTATCTTTTAACGTTATGAATTAAACAGTAATATTTGAATACCTAAAAAAATGATTTTTATCTTTTATAAGTGAAAATATAACAAGCAAAGAAATAAGGAAAAACCTAACACTATTTTAATGGAGCTTAATATAGAGAGTCAAATTGCTCCATATAAGACCCCTTAGACAAAAATGCTGGTCTCAAATTCTGACTCAAAACTTTGGCTGTAATGTGTTCATGCCTTGCTTCAAAACCATATACAGTTTGTGAAGCTTCTGTTATTATCTTAACTGCATGTTCCACGCCCTGAGAATGTGAGGGCAAATCTGGAAAGTCAAGCTTGGTTCCATTCATCAACGATTCTCGAAGTTCAGATTCAGTAAAATCTTCCGTCATTGGTGGTTCAAAAATGCAGCATAATTTTTAATCTATTAATTGTGTCCAATGTGTGGCATTAAAATTAATAGGTGGTATTCTTTTTAATCTTTTTCTGGTTGACTCCTCACTCCTGAAAAAACAAATTAATTAATTGAATTATTAAAAAATTCCAATCTGTACTGCTTTAATAATTATGGTGAAATTCGATAAAATCTTTAAAAATCATTCTATAAATTGGAATCAATAATTGAGTCAGAGATATATGAATAAATATTACTTACCTAATGGCCAAAATTCTTTTTAAAGCTTCTTCTCTTACTTCAATCTCCTCAGATTTAACCATGGAATATAGAAAGTTTTCAGGCAGTAAACAAAATGTATTACCTTGTATATTTCTAAATGTGATATCTTGGATTTCCTGAGGCTGCTCCTTAATCCTCTGGATCATATAAAAAATGTCCACTTGCTGATTGTAGAATTTACTATTTCTTTTAATTTCAAACCAAGAAGTGGTATACACATTTACAATAAAATTTACTACATAGTGTAGTTTTGTTGTGTGCATTTGTGGGTATGCACCACGAGTCCATAAACACATTAGCCTGATGGCCAAAGTAAACCATCTTGCTTGGTTTAAAGGACCAATTTTCCAGGAGGCATATCTAGAGTCAACCTTACCTCTAGAAATACCTACTGTGTATTCATATAGAAGTCTTTGGTTAGAACTAAAATAATGTATTTCATCAATTTTAAAAATTGACTCTAGAGGATTGCTAATAGTGGAAAATGATATTTGGGGTAAATCATGGCAATCATTTGAGTATAATTTCCCCAGAGGGCCACTGAATGTTGTAGGGTCCTTTGCGCAACCATCTATGTTTTTAAAAAGGGCTCTGAAAGGTAGTTCATTATGATGCAAAAGCAACCAATTGTGTGAAGATGTTTAAAAAGTTTTTTTCTACAATTGCAACCATTCCACCTTCGCAACCTGTGTTGGTATTAGTGTTGTCAACAAGTATAGCCTTGATACTGTGCTCATTGTGGAATTCATGCAAAACATCCACCAGTTTATCTGCATGAACAGCACCTGTTGCACCACTATTAGGAAGAACTCTATGTGTCAGATATTTACTTTCACATGGGTTTTTTTTTTGTAAAAGTTAAATGGTGTTCTGGTCCCTTAGTTTTTTTTATAATTCTCTGTCTATTTTCATCCACAATTTCCTTATACATCAATGTGTCCTGATCCTTTCTCCCATCAACTCCAATACATATAATATTTTAGGTGGGGTAAAAACCCCTGACTGAAATAGTTTTATTCATCTACCTCCAACAAGGTAAGATGTGACACAAGGTCAGGAAAGTGGGATTAGATAAGCCTGCGCTATAGAGGTGAGCACTCTGGCCATTAAAAATTGACTGGGCAGCCCCGGAGGCATTCCCGTGTAGGGGTGCCTCAGACATTAAGCAATAAACTTACTCCTCCCCAAAGAGGGAAGGCAAATCCTGGGAGGGTGCACCTCCTAGAATTGCACAGGACGGACAAGCCCCAATAGACAGGCGTAAATCAAGACCCAAAGGCCCGGACGATACCGGTTTATTAGGTGGGGTAAATAACCCTGGCTGAACAAGTTTTTATTTATCTAACTCCCACAAGATAAGGTGTGACAAAAGGTCGGGAAAGTGGGATTAGATAAGCCAGCGATCGACAATTCAATATATATTTGTGATAATTAAATGTGTGAACACAGAATCAACACGTGAATTAAAAATATCCAATAAATAAAACGCCTATGTAAATAAATAATTATTTATATATAAAATTACATATTATAGTGTTTTATTCCTTTTTAATTTGAATATGTACATTTAATTTCTTAAGAAAAGGAATAATAAACTTTAAAATAGTTATTATTAAGTAATGGATTACTTTTTTTTGTTAAAACCCGGGTTTAATTTAAGGTGAGACTTCTGCCGGTGAAATCTAGGCCGTAATAAAAAATCTCGATTTATTTGATCTTAAAGTTGCAATACTCAAATAAATACAAAGTTTTGAAGAAAAATATTTCTTGTGGTAACTTTTGACATTATTTGGAAACTTTCTTCGAGTGCGATTATTTACAGTTTCAAAATCGACCTCCCCTAATATATATATATATATATATATATATATATATATATATATATATATATATATATATATATATATACGCACTAGAAAAAAGTTACTTGAGCGCGTGTGATGTTATTTAAATCAAGAAAAAGACCACCCACATAAAGCGACCCGTTTCCATAAGGAAAACGCGATTAATGGGGTAGGATTACCTTGTAGAAGCGAATTAATCATACCTCATTTAGAGAAAAAAAGGCCGCCTGGCTAAGAAACACCTAGAATTAGCACGACAGTACCCCTCCTTTGTAAGGAAGAATGTTTTGATTTACGTGGCTCTTACGACACGAGGGTGTCATACAAGATCAGTTTAATACGAAGGAAAGAAGCTCCCCCAGGCTCTTAAGAATACTACTAAAATACCTAAGAACGGATTTCTTGGAATTACATGCAATATATCGTCCCTTCGCGAAGGACAGTTAAATGCTAGAAAGGATGCCACCTAGGTTGCCAGAATATTGCCAATAATTCCCCGGTTGGTGTGAAAAAAGGTAGAATGCGAAGAGAGTTAGTTTTTTATTAATATAAAGACGTAAATGAGTATTTATGTACGCTATCTCTGTCTGTCAATATTTCACTTAAACTAGAGGTTAAATAGTATACTTTCCTGTGGTTATATGTTTTATTTTAGCAAAGAATTATCACACTCTTCTATTTTAGATGTTGTTTTATGAACTTTCATTGATAATGAACAGTGTATGTGTATATAAGAGAGATAGAGGGGGCAGAGAAAGATAGATAGAATGACAGAGCGAGTGACGGAAGCGAGCACGATAGAAAGGTTACATATTAAGGGCTGATTGTTGAACACCATAAAGTAACAGTTGTAAACAATGATAGACATATAACTTTATGAGAGATAGGTGATTTTTGATTACATTATATTTTTTGATAAATATCGATGCTTCAAAAAAGTGGAATATTTTAGCTACATAAGTAAAATTATTTTAATAATTACTCTTTAAATCTTTAAGTATTATCAAAACACATATATATTTCAGAGAACTTCGACTGAAGTAAAATAATACAATATATATATATATATATATATATTTGTGTGTGTGTGTGTGTATAGTATACTGGTTGGTTCGAATGGTTTCAGTAGGAATCCGAATAAGAAAGATCGATGTCCAATTAAGCAAAGCAAGTATACATTTGAAGATGAGATGAATTAGATGCACATTTCGGTTGTGTATATAATTTTCTATTTCGACCTTATTTTGGTCTCCTCAGATGCACCTCCAACCACGATTCAGACATGTCTGAACACTGGTTGAAGGTACATCTGAGGAGACCAAAATAAGGTCGAAATAGACTATTATGTACACAACCGTAATGTGCATCTAATTCATCTCATCTTCAAATGTATATATATATATATATATACATATATATATATATATATATATATATATATATATATATATATATATATATATATATATATATATATATTCAAAGTTCCTTAATGTAGAAAACGCATGACTGCGGCTATTTAAAATTTCCACTTACTGATATGAATAATATATTTCGCATTATGTCGTAACACTATTCATGCCCGCCTTATTGTGTAAAGCGTGTGATGTGGAGCTATAAACAACAAACGATCGTGCGACCTGCTACAATGGTTATTTCTACTCTAATAATTATGCAAAAATGAAACCTATATAATAATAAACGTAGATAATAATTAAATATTAATTATTAAATAATTATTTGTAGCTCTCATCTGTCTTGGCCCGTTAATGCGAGATTAACCTAAGCTATTATAAGTGTTTCTTCATGTATAACACTCCCTGGCTACTGCTTATAAAAATGCCCGCTTATGTACATAAAAAAATATCTCGCATGATTTCGCATGACTATTTATGCGGCTTCATCGATCAAACTGTCGGATTTGGACTTATTCACAAACAACTCTCGTTTAGGGGGTTGAATCGTGCGATCGGCTTAGATGGTTATCTCTACACTGATTATTCCGCCAGGATTAAACGTGTACGTATGTAGATAATAATTGAATATTAATTATTTTATAATTAAATGTATGCAGTTTTCTGCAACGAAATCACTTATGAACTAAACAAATCGAAATAGTAGTAATCAAAAACAAAGAACGCTGCAATCACCAATAAGAACAATTACATAAAAATACATCATATATATATATATATATATATATATATATATATGATAATTTTATTTACACAGACATCTACAAAATCTGCGACACTGGCATGTCGATGTTATCGATCAACAGTTACTATAAACTGAGATCTCATCAGGCAGAGTTAGAATCCGATCCTAACCTCAGATCATATTTGGAGAGAACCAATCTGATATGATCTGAGGTTAAGATCGGATTCTAACTCTGCCTGATGAGATCTCAGTTTATAGTAACTGTTGATCGATAACATCGACACGCCAGTGTCGCAGATTTTGTACATGTCTGTGTAAATAAAATTATCATATATAAAGCTCTATTTTGATATTGAGCACTTTTTATAAACCCGGTTAAAATTCTCTGGATTATCACCCTGTGGATATTTTTCACCTGGATTTTTTCACCTGGATTATTACCATTATTATATATATATATATATATATATATATATATATATATATATATATATGAAAAGAGAAAAAGCTGGAAATTGTTTCTATATTCATAAAAGTTTCATCTTTATGCAAACCCTTTCTGAATGGGACTGATTTTAGGAAAACATCGCCATACATTATTTTAAAATACGTAGTACGTCTATTATGTGAAAATAATAGTGCTGTTCTTTTTGGCGAACGTAACATAGAAATATTTGGTACGTTTATGAAGTTGAATTAATGCGAGTTTTGTTATTTTTGTGTTTGTTTTCATTAATATGAAGTCCTGTTTGGTTAGTATTTGCTGATTAAAAATATTAATTTCAGAAGTCGTTATGTTTTTTTTAATTTTGTCAGAGTTTATAATGAGTGCTAATTCAAGAAGTCGTCCGCGGTATATATTTTATATTAATTTAATAAGTCAATTTTATTCAAAGTTAAAAGAATGCCCGTGCTGTAATGCAGGAAGACTAGTGCATTAAGGATTTATTTATTTTCATATAGCTTTTAAGTTTACCAAGCGTTTTGGATTGAGTTCTACAAACGTATCTCTGATTGCAATTATTGCATGGGCAGCATATATTTACGCATCAGATGTGGGTGTTTTCCGAAAACACCTTTCATGTGTGTAATGTTTATTACATAGTTTCTAATATAGTGTTTATTGTAAGAATTTCCGGTTTGTTTAACATGTTCTAGATTATTGTATTATTTGTATTGGGTAGGTAACAGAAAACGTATGTGAATAAGAGAAGTGTTGGTGCATATGGTCTTTAGTTATTGCTACTAGAAAATATTAAGAAAGTCTCGAAATGAAGAAGAAATGTTGACAATATTTACAATTTTTGTTTTTCCATTTTCAATTTTCTATTACGTGTCATTCATATTTCCATAATCGTATATATATATATATATATATATATATATATATATATATATATATATATATATATATATATATAATGAGGATATTTTTGTAATAAAATATTTAGAAAACCTTGCACAACGCAAATTATTTGTTTTCAAAAATAAATTATTTATTTATCTTAAAAACATTTTTTTCTATAAACTTGAGTACTTTCGGTAATATATACCATCTTCAGAAGAATATTTCTTGTTTTTTCTCTTTTTTTTCCTCTGGTTGAGACACATTTATCGCAGCCAAGTTGAAATCCGTCTAGATGTTAGGACGAAAAGTGTTGATATGGCTGTGTGTCACGTGGTTGCGTGGAAGGATATTTGGAAAAGTCACACATTTGAAGCGTTGGCGGAATGGCAATAATAACGAGGATATTTTATTTATAAATTATTGAGAAAACCTTCTACAACGCAAATTATTTGTCTTCAAAAATAAATAATTTATTTGTCTTAAAAACATTTTTTTTCTATAAACTTGAGTACTTTCGGTAATATATATTTAGATTTTTCACTTAGAAGATATTTTATTCAGTGAAGACAGGGAGTAGGCCAATCAAAATAAGCTCGATGATACACGATTACAGTGTACATTGCATTTATATGTGTTTTTTAGAATGTATACCAAAACATTTCGTTCACGAAATCATTCATAACCTCAAAATACTTTTTCCTTTCAAAGTTTATTTATTTATTTATCAGATTTATCAAAATTGAAGATTGTTTTCCCCTACACGTGTTTCTCTACGAAGCTAGTCTTTGCTTGGCAGATCATCAGGGAAATTATGTACCTGGAACAAGAATTTCAACAACTGACAATACCCAATGTGCTGTTGCCCTAATTGAGGTAATTTAAGAAGAAAAACAGAAGAAAAAAGGAAAAGAGAAAACACCTCTTTAAAAAGTGGCTCATAAGATCTTTGCATTATGGTTGCTACTATGGTTGCTGCTATGCAAACCATAGTAGCAACCATAATGCCAACACTCATTTCGTTACGTGCAATATGTTGCAATCAGAAGCAAGTATACGCTGCTCATCAAATACCTAAAAGAATCAGTTCATAAGAATGTTAGATTAGTAAAAAAAATGCAAGTATAAAATAGACAACAGTCAACACACACACGAAAGCCGCCGTTAATAGGATGGCAAAATGCAAATAAAGGCTCCATTTTTTATTTTGCCGTTCGGAGCTATGCTTTCAGCTAATAATAAGAATATACCAACAAAAACAAAGAAATTAAAAATTGAACCAGCAAGTGGTTAAATATAGTTTGAAATTAAGTTGGTTAATTATTATAATTCTCTGTTGGAGAATTGCTTGAAACAACACCGAAAATGCGGGTTATGGTTGTGAATTGCACTATTCTAGCATTCGTCATTTATACGGAGATTTAAATAAGTCAACTATTCTTATAGACATATTCTCGATTACTATGAGTTCTTCAAGTTATAGCAACTCTTCAAAAATTACCGAAAAAGTGAGAATTTATGATGTAGCCTAATTTAAAAGTAATTAAAAATAATAATTATTAACTAAATTAGATAAGTAGATAAATTATATATTAAAAGTAAAAAAATTTTAAAAAAACACACGCTTTAAATATATATATATATATATATATATATATAAATACGAATACACACACCTTTATATATATATATTGTCTGATTCATCCCGATTATCCTTTTTAATTATAAAAGCTTGCATTTTTGAAAATCCATCGGTCAAGGTAAGGGACACAGTTTATTGATATATTCTTTGTACTAGATTAATCAAGAATATTGTTCTTTGTTTTCAAGTTTTATTTTCATCATTCATTTTTAAAAATAATTGCTTTATCTCGTATATTGAGCATTTATTTTTTGATCGGATTATTTTAAAGATACTATTTTATCTTGATCATGTCTCCCTTGTATGCATATATATATATATATATATATATATATATATATATATATATATATATATATATATATATAGATATGTATATGTATATATATATATATATATATATATATATATATATATATATATATATATATATATATATATATGAAAGGATAAAATAATCCTACGGTACAAAATTAAAATGGAATAAGCAAAAAGTGACAAAAGACGAGAAAGTCTATAAATTATGACAAATATATATAGTGGTAGGCTTCATGTACAGAGGGAAGATATGTAAATATGTATAGAGTCAAAGATAAATACATAGCAAAAAAATTAGTAACGGGAAAGAAAAGAAAAGAATAAAGAGTAGAAAGGAAGACTAATTCAAAACTCAGGGAATCAACTGGTGTCTAGATATATCTTGTTTTCATGAATAATTGCTTTTGATAGGTAAGGGGAGATAAAGTTGAAGCCCATTCCCTGTTTAATTTTATTTGTGAAAAGGGCTATGAGTGCAGATTCAATTAGTCGACGTGTTTATTCATCATGTATTATCTTAATTAAAATAGATTTATCAAAGTCAAAACAATGTCTATACTCCATAGTCTTAGTATATAAGGCGTTAAGCGTGTTGTTGGTTTTAATCGCTCTTTTATGCTCATAAATCCGCTTGTCCAGACTACGCTGCTGCTACCCTATGTAGATCTTATTACAATCTAGACAAGGAATTGAGTGTATGCTAGATTTGACATTAGGTGCAATATTAAGTTTAGATGTTTTGATTGCATTTATTATTATATATATATATATATATATATATATATATATATTTATAATGCATCATTCCTTAATATAAGTAAGATGCCTGTGTCGCTAATCGCCGCTTATAAATGTATTTAAACTACAACAGTTTATCAGCTGTTATTATTGTTCGGATATTGGCCGCGAGGTTTAAGACGTTGGATTGAAGTTGAAAAATACTTATAATCCAGGGTTTCGAACCGAGTGACCGGTAGTGAATAGTCATACTTCTACGCTGAAGAGTCTTGATTGAAAAAAGACGAAACGTATACGTCCGTAGATAATAAACAACAACAAATATTTTTCATATTTGTCGCTCCTTAATAATTAGTAGAGCACTTTAGTAGTAGTGCAAATACAGCGTGACGGCATTTGCTTTATAATGCATCATTCCTTAATATAAGTGGAATGCCTGTGTCGCTCATCGCCGCTTATAAATGTATTTAAACTACCACAGTTTATCAGCTGTTCGGATATTGGCCGCGAGGTTTAAGACGTTGGATTGAAGTTGAAAAATACTTATAATCCAGGGTTTCGAACCGAGTGACCGGTAGTGAATAGTCATACTTCTACGCTGAAGAGTCTTGATTGAAAAGAGACGAAACGTATACGTCCGTAGATAATAAACAACAACAAATATTTTTCATATATATATATATATATATATATATATATATATATATATATATATATATATTATTATTATTAAGAATAACCGCCATTTTTTGTCTGGTTATTTTAGTATTGATCCCTTCAATTTTCCGGATTAAAATCTTAATCTTAGAAGAAAATTGGCTGATGAAACTGCCGTAATGTATATGTTGGTCCAGAGTAATTTCTGACCCGTCTGACCCTGTTATTAACAAGATTAATTTTACCCCTAGTACTTATATACTTAAATGCTTATAATACCTAATAAATATAGTTTCATATTTAAATTTTCCCGCCATAATTAATTATAAATATCACTCCAGGTCTTTACCTGTTTGTCATTATTCCACTGACGATGGACCCGGAGGGGTCAGAAAGTACTCTGGACCAACATGTACATTACGGCAGTTTCATCAGCCAATTTTCTTCCGAGATTAAGATTTTAATCCGGAAAATTGAAAGGATCAATACTAAAATAACCAGACAACAATTGACGGTTATTTTTAATAATACGTGTCTTAAGGAAAAAATGCTGCCTCGATATACATACATACATATATATATATATATATA
>OY744553.1:30986091-31066091 GCA_963556195.1 Sepiola atlantica
TAAACTGGATAACTTGTCGTAAAGTCGTGGATTCCTTTTTATCCAACGCCAGATACATTTAAAATATAAAATTATGCAGATTAAACAAGCTTTTTTTCTTTTTTTATTTCAAATAATTAAGTTTCTTGAATAAAAATACAAAATTACTAATTATTAAAATCCAACAGCGGTCAATATTTCATACAATTCCTAAACAATACCAACAGCATGCATTTAAAACGATGTAAAGTTAAATAATAACCAAAAAGAAAGTGCCAGATACACTATTATAAACAAACTATATTTATGTTATTTTATCATTAAAATTAAGACATTTTTCAGTTTAATGGTGTTTTCATTGATAATTAAAATAAATCTAATTTGTTATTTACTGAAAAATCACAAATCCTGAATTCCATGAGAGAAAAAATATTCAAGCGATCTTTTATCGCTGTCACGTAAATAGTAAAATACTGTTTACTAAACACTGTATATATTTACAAGGGAATATTTTTCATCATTCTATAATCCTCCTTTATTTTTATTTGATTTATTGAGAACAATGTAAATAATTTTGTTGACAAAATCTTTTTTAAATGACATTTACACATTTTTATTTCCCCAACGGTACGGAATTTTTTGACGGCGGTAAAGCTTTCACTAATCACCGAAAGGATATGCGAAATCGCTAATTTCCAACCTTTAAAGTCGTTTTCTCAGTCAACGGTAACGATTTGGGGGGCAACTATGTTGTCGTTATTTATCATGCCCCCCTCCAACTTTCATTACCATCGCATTACCACGGTTCCAAAATCGACCTGCACTGATATACATGCGCTTATTTCTAAAAATAATTTCTATTCAAATCCATGCTCTTTCCGGGATAAATGAAACATATACGTATGTAAATAACACCAAATATATACTAAGTGTGTGTGTGTGTCATATCCTTTACTTCTCGTGGTCAAAGTTGTGTCTTTTTTAATCATGTGTGCGTGTTTCTGACCTTTATCTCTGTGGGTCCTTTTTTGGTGTGGTGTTTGAGTCTATTTTAGTAAATTTATCCGCTGAAGGATAGGAGTGATATTGAAATTTATGAGTGTTGTCTATTTTTATGGCCCCCGTCTTCAATGTATGAGTCTGTGTGTGTTGGTGTGTGTGTGTTTGGGTGTGTGTGTGGATGTGTGTGTGCGGAGTGCATATTTATTAAGTAAGTGCGTTAATTCTGGTTTATGTACTCAGGTTCGTGCGCTCGTATATATGTTTTGTTCATACACACACACACGTGCAACCGACATTCATTTGTATATGTACACGCATATACGTGCGTTATTTAATATATACACACATATCCGTCTTTTATGTATATGTTCTATGTGTGTGAATGCGCGTATAATATGTGTGTATATGAGTTCTTGTCTGTACACCCACTCGTTGTATATGAATGTAGAGGGGGATCTGTATGTTGTGTGAGTTGTTTTATGATATGTTCAATTCTGGGGTGAATTTATATATACTTTTGTTTTTTCTTTCTTAGATGTGTATGCTACTTTTATGTAAACCAACTCTATTGTTAACTGTGTTGGTGGCACCTATATAGGATGTGTTGCATATTGTGCAAGTATAGATACCACATTTTTGTAAGTGCCGTTTAAGTTTTTTTTATTTTTAATGTTTGTGTTGTGTTTTCGAATGTGTATAATTTTGCCTCTATTATTATGTCACAAACACGGCATCTTCCTTTGTTGCTGTTTGTGACCCCTAGTAGTATGTGCTGGTTGAGTTTGGATGATGTTAAAATGTGTTCGAAGTTTTTTGTGTTGGTGTTTGCTTTTTATTATTTGAGTTATTTGAGTTAAAAATAACTTGCTTAGTTTGTTGTTTTGGTTGAGTGAGGTTAAGTTTCTTATTATCTCTGTGAATAGTTATGGATTGTTTTAGATGTGCGTAGCGATGTATGCTAGTGTTTTGTCTTTGTTTATGTTTTGGGGTTTCGTAGTTTCCTAATACTGTTTGTCTGCTAGTTTTATCACGTTGTGTATCAGTTGTAAGGAGTACCCTCTTCTGTTAACGTTTTTCGTAGTTCCTCCAGTCGAACAATTAAGATGTGTTTATCACTGAATATAATGCAGATTATTCGTGCTAGGGAATAGGATATAGATGTCACGCACCTATTGTGAGGATGACTTTAAAAATGGAGATATCGTTTGGTGTTCATTGGTTTGTGGTAGATATCTGCAGTACTATGATATTTTTAAATTTCAACTAGTATATTATGGAAGGGTAGTTTCACGTGACGATGTTTTAGGGTGAATTTAATTTTGGGGTGTACGTTTTTGAGTATATTGCGTAATTAGTTTATGTTACTACATGTAGGTTACCAAAAACATAAAACAATAATCTAGGCATCTTTTCACCCAGTTTATGAAATGCGTTTTTATGGTTTTTCTATAGACTTCTTCTATTTGTTTAATATAAGATCTCCTCTTGGTAAGCCCGTGTTAGTGTAGCATATTTCTGTGCCATTTTAATTCCCATTGTTGTATCAAAGGTCTTAATTTAGTTTTCGTTGTAAGATTAGAAATAGTTATTGTTACGAATTATGTATATACTGTTAATGATGAATTACTTAGTTAATCGTATATGTAATATTTGTGGGTGTTTGTCAATCTATTATGATAGTGACTCTTCAACTAAGTCATGGTGTATGTTGCGATACAAGCTGCTAACGTAAACTGTAACTAACAATGCCATGCGATTACTGCTTGTGGTACTGTCGTCTCTTATGTAGCCCCTGACTTGTTCGGTGAATGATTGTAGTAAGATGTCAATTACTTTGCAAAATCTGATTATCGGGCATGCTTCTTCTGCCACTATGGGTCTAAATGTGAAGTCACTGGGATTCAATACACTAATATGTTCGGATTTGTGTGTGTTGATGGCATTTTTTTATATCATTGGATTTGATGCACACACATACACGCATGCACAGAAACGCGAAATTATTAAAAAATAAATCCATATTTCAAATTAAAAGACAATCTGAAGAGATCCAAGATGCTTGAAACGCCTATATAAAATAAAATATAAAACAATTAAAAAAAGTTGTTTCTTAATTTATTACTGTTGGTAGCCTTACTTTATATATATATATATATATATATATATATATATGGAAAATGAAACACGAAAAACCAAGAGATATATATTTTTTAATATATATTCATCAACGTTTCGCTTTTATTTATAAGACTTCCTCAGGATGATCATTTTGAGAAAAATGCCATGCAAGTACATCGAAATATTGGGTTTACATGATTGGTTGATGAGAAAATGTAGCTGCGCATGCAGAGAGCGCTGGAACATAGGTCCGGACTGAGAGAAGTCAGTAGAAACAGTTGATCATGAAGGGAGGCTTATTTCTCTAAGAATAACGCCGGACAATTTTAAGTATATGTATGGCTACTTTTGTTAAAATTGGCACCTTCTCTCTCTTTGTCTATGGTCTACCCCTTTTCTTACAATCATCGTAACTTTTTTCTCCCTTTATATTATCTTTCTCAAATTCTATCTTACATTTTTTTCGGTCGGCGATATGACTCGACCGAAGATTGAACCCTAGTCCCCCGCCCCCACGTAGCCAGGGGGGTGCCAGGGGGGGGGCAAGGCCCCCCTGCAATTACATTTGCACCCCCTGAAATTTGTGATCCAAAAAATATTATAAATATAAATACTCTTATATTTCCTAGTCAACTATACTTCTTCATTATGAACCAGTATTTACTTTTGTGTAATATATTTTACAGCAGGGCCGGATTAAGGGGCCACGGGGCTGGGGCCCTGGGCCACCCACTAAGAGAGGACCTCCCACCAATTTTTAACATAATTTCCGATTTCAAAAACGCTTCTTTGGATTTTATTTTGTTTAAAACTTAATTTTCCATTCCTGGTACTAATGATACCATAATAAATATTTACGGATTTTAAACTACCAGTTAAAATAAATCTATTGACCATAATAACATCTAAATATGATTTAAATTTATGTTACCTTGTAAAAAGAAAAAAAATTAAAATGTACGTGTTCTCAAACTCAAACATAACTTCGCTAGTTTCAGATCAAGTGGTGAGGGAAACAAAGCCTCGATGCTTTTCACCTGTTTCCTGCTTGGTAAAAGTGTATCTGTCTTTTTTGTCAACTTACCAAATATATTATTTTAAATATTGTTAATTCACACTATTTAATATTATAAATTATCAATTAAATAATTATAATCCAAATGATGTAATATAAACACAAAATTAATTGACGTTGTTGTTCTGCCAGCTTCTTTTAAAGATATTTTTTTAATTTATAAAAGAAAGTGTTGTCTTCATTCAAAAGATAGAAATGAATACTAGCAACCTAAATTATTTTCAAATGAAAGTGGGAATTAGTTAAAAAAATTATTTTTGTATTTTATCACGAATCTCAAATACGTTGTTTTTCTTTTTGTTGTCAGTTGCAACTATTAATTTAAAAAATTGTGAATGTTACATTCAACATTTTTGAAATTAACATAGAAAAAAATCCCTGATTTCACCCGAGATGAAGTTGAAAGAAAAACAGCATTGGTAGGGTATAAACCCCACGTACAAATAGAAGATTATAATATAATTCTGTAGAGCTAGCAAGTAGCTACCTTATTTTACGAACTTTATGTTATTATTACTGTGTTTACTATGCTTTATGTGCTTTACTATACTTATGTTGTTATTTACATGTACCTACCGAAATACACAACAATATATTTAGATTATATAAAAAAAAAAGAATTGTGTATCTACTTATTTATATTTATATATCAGTACACACACACACTGAACCAAAACGTCACCCATATTAGAATATCAATATTAGTTTTGCCCCCCCCCCCAAAAAATGCCTTGCCCCCCCTAAAAATGTCTTGCCCCCTCCCTAAAAATGCCTTGCCCCCCCCCCCTAAGTTAGAAGGCTGGCTACGTGCCTGGTCCCCCGGCTCATTATAATCCCCCTTTCTCTCTCGCTCGCTTTCTCCCTTTCACGCAACCAAATACGATGAATAAATACTTGTACATATAAACAACTTGAATCATAAATAAAAATGACAGAATTCAGCATTAAATAACACGAAAAGAGTTGATATGCCGTAAAACAAAACAACCAAACCAAACATTACCGAACCATTATGCCAATTAAAGAATACCTTTAAACATAACACCGTTTACACCACTCTTCATGTGACCGCATCTGTATCGTTTGAATAAGCGTGTATCAATTAGTATAATACAGTTTTGTTTTCCTAGGACCTACACATATCTCAAAACTGAAGAATAGTTTAACATGTATTTCGAATAATCAAAACATATAAGAATAAAGACTTAGAGACAGAACGTTGTTTAACTCAACGTTAGAATAATAATAAATAAAGAATATTCAAACGATACAGATATGGAAACATGAAGAGTGCTTTATTTAAATAATGTATATCACGTAATGTCTCCATCTATTCGTAAATATTTATTATATTATCTGAACAGCTCAATAATTCTATATTAAAAAAAGAACGAGGCCGACATTTACTATGAAGACATATTGTTATGTCTGGGAAATAAATCGAATGAATATTGAATGCTTTTTAAAATTTCATTTTATCTCAAAATCACATCTTGATTAATTAGAAAACAATTTCAAAGGCGAGACGTTTTAAAAATGTATTGGTCTGTAAGATATAATTTGTTTCTAAGAAAATGTCTCTTTTGGCGCAAGAAACATTGCCATTTCCGTGGCTCTCTTGATAGAAAAATAATTAATGTTTATGTATAATGTAAAAATGTGTCTGGAGATTTAGGAAAACATAAATTGCTAAAGACAGAGAAAAAAGGAAAAATAATGTTAAGATAGTTCGAATGGAATTCTCAATTACTGGCGTGTAGAGTAATTAAGCAAGCGCACGAACACATCTATTTCTGACCAGATTCTACGCCGCTTACTCTCTCTCTCTCTATCGCTCTCTCTCTCTTTCTCTCTCTCTCTCTCTCTCTCTCTCTCTATATATATATATATATATATATATATATATATATATATAAATATATATATATATGTATATATAGGGGAGGCCGTGAATGTCTACTAGACACCACCCTCGGGTGTATTCGGTCTCTCTTTTCAGGGGGTTTACAGAGACTCTGACTAGAGGATACTTTTTACTTGAAGTAAGCCCTGACCAAATATTCAAAACAAATTGTGTGCTGTCTCCTCAAGCAATCAAGCACGTCTCCCGAATTGCGGACGGGGGCACCCCCTCTACTCATAGAGGGCAGCTTCGAATTAACAATTAGAAGCCGTTGACAATGAGGAAATGAATAATAAAAAATATGAATAAAAACAAAAATAAATACTGGCAGGCCAGAACCCAGGATAAAAAGGGGCCATCAACCCGTTCATACACCAGGCGGGAAGATGTAAGCAATGGTGTAAACCTTCCTGCCTCTGGAAATGGTGCTCCAGCCAATACAGAGGTCAACCAGGGTCAGCCATCAGGTCATGGGACAAAAGGTCCTGGCCCCCTATCTCAATCAAATCCAGCAACATGAAAAAGTAACATAAGGGGCTTAAAAGCCAACCATGGACTGTTGCACACAAGAAGGTGCTATTGTTTTGCTACCACTACACAAAGTTTGAAAACTGGAGCAAAACATCCAATGAGATTCTAGCTAATAAGATCCAAGAATCTACCCTCCCCGAAAAGAAATATATATATATATATATATATATATATATATATATATATATATATATATATATATGTTATTGTTTTTAGGAAAAAAAACATAAAATATTTGATATAAATATATATATATATATATATATATATATATATATATATATATATGATAAAAATAGAACGTAATGGAAATTGAAAAATTAAAAAATTAAAAACCAAAATCTTACTCATGTATTTATCAACGTTTCAAGACATCCTGATGATGTGCCTGAAGAAAAAACAAACAAATAATAAAATATATTTTAGGGGAAGCAAACCTGAAAAAAGACATCTCATGAAAAGATAAATATGAGCTTTAATTATTATTGTATAAACTTCAATCGTCTTAGTTTTTCGCTTAGATTAATGTGTCTGAGATACCTGCCATCATCATCGTAAAAAGTTAATACAATTGCATTTTAAGAAAAGTCAGTTCAATGCGGAATATTTATCTCGTATATTAGCAGGTGACAACTTGTCCGAAACAGAGAAAACCAATGTAAATTCATAACCTGTTAGTCGCAACGTGACAATTGAATTAAATGCATTTTTATAGCACCGTTCAACTCTGAAGGTGCGTCTTTTTCATGAAACCCGAGGTAATATCAAATCATGAAATAAATGTATAATATTAATATATATATATATATAAATATTATATATATATACATATATATACATATATATATATATATATATATATATATATATATATATATATACATTATGTATATATATAATATTTTATAAATATTCTCTAACCTTTTTTTAATAGGGCCTAGATAAAAACATAAGAAAACACACGCACGCATACACAAACATTGACGTATATATAGTTTGAAAGATATATTTTTAAAAGAGGGCGTTAAACCATGGCTTTTCAAAGAAAAAGTCAGAGTAAAATAAAAAAATACATTTTTTAAGAATTAGTTAACATTATATATCTGAAAGAAAAAAACATAATGTATCACCAAATACATTATGAGATGTTTAAATATTGTCCGTTTATATATATATATATATATATATATATATATATGTGTGTGTGTGTGTGGGGGGGGGGGGTGTGTATGTATTTAAATACAAGAAACACATAATAAAACAACAAGATAATTTACAGAAAAAGGAAACATAAAATGAAACAAACACTTAAACGCAAACCCATGACTTTCCCCTTTCTCTCTTTCTATCTATCTATCTATCTCTCTCTCTCTATATATATATATCTGTCTCTTTTTCTCTCTATATATATACATATATATGAGTGACTTTAATAACAAGCAGTACTAATAGCTGTATGGACGATCCGAATACGTTCGTTGATCAATCTGACTGCTTGTGTAAATCTATTATTCCATAATTATTAATGGCCGAATGGTTAAGACTCTTGACTACGAATCAGTGCAGATTAGTGATCAGGGTTCGCGCTCGCCGCCCGTTAATAAGTAGCTTCCTGCACAGAAGATTGCGTTAGCATGAACCATCGATGTATGTAGGTATTAAAATAATTAATATTTATCTATATATATATATATGAGTATAAGAAGACTATCACAATGCAATAAATATGTCAGTGTTACCAATGAGAAAGAAACAGGACTGAGCTTTCTTTTCTTCATAATTTATTTTCTTTATAGTAAATGTTACTGGTTTATTTTAAAATTCGGCACTGTGATCTAATGTGTGTTATCATGTTTCATAACATATTTCGATGGAAAGCTTTTTTTATATACAATGCTGGCTGTATCAAATCTCCTCAAACTCGGTGGAATGGTAAAGTTTTTTGTATGGCTATGTTGCAGTAAATTTTGATGTAGCAATTAAAATAAAATTATCATTTTTAAATGAAGACGAAGTTCTTGTTACATTATTATATAATCGTTATATTTATTTACATATGTTTAAATTGTAAGATTGATTACACTGTTTACCCTTCTTTTTCATTTTGTTTCTAATCTGTTTACTTTTAATTCGATATTTTATTCTATTTGTTGAAACCTGTCTTAATATATATATATATATATATATATATATATATATATATATATATACATATAAATATATATATATATATATATATATATATATATATATATATATATATATATATATATATATATTTATGCTGCAGTTAAGATACTGCTACTTCTAAAAGGTAAACCAACATCTGGTTAATAATTTGTTCAATCATTCGTCTAAAAAATTAAAGATATGTCTGTATATTTAGTTTGCCTGAGTGAAACCATAAAGCACTTGACGATATTCCCGATGTATAAATCCTGACTGCAATCTGAATTTCTATTGTTAATTTATAATTGCTCTACAGTTTAAAATCAAAATATATTAAGCGAACACTTTTTAAATGTGACTCCATATAATATATTTGTATATATATATATATATATATATATATATATATATATATATATATGTATGTATTTCTGATACGTTAATTCCAAGCAACAGTGCGGTCAACGATAATGGATTTTCTCACCTTGAAAAAAATCACACATCTGCATATATATATATATATATATATATATATATATATATATATATATATATATATATATACATAATCTCTCTTTTTTTCTTCTTTTCATTCATTTGCTGGGGACGGGGCATTTTACCAAATGCCATACGATCACACGCTATTTACATATGCATGTATACGTATATATCATTCATATATATATATATATATATACATATATATATATACATATATATATATATATATATATGTATATGTATATGTTATATATTTATGTATATGTATATATCATATGTATGTATGTATACATCATATATATATATCATAGGTATATATATATATATATATATATATATATACATATATATATATATATATTCCATGAAATATGCCAGTATACTGAAATCATATGCCCTTAATAGGGTTAAGATGAACACTCATATACACTAAATGTACAAAAGCAAGGAAATTACCAAATTTTTACACTTTTATTTTCATTAAGGGTATGCGAGCACAACAGGTCTATGTATTTTACTGGTAGGATTTTTTCTTCAGCGCACCTCCCACACTTCATCCATAGATATTTATACTGTAGTGATGTGATAATAAAATTGTTGTGTGGATATGTAGCCAGACTCTTAATGACAATAAAAGTGTAAACATTTAGAATTTACTTGCTTTTGTACATTTAGTGTATATTATTTGTGTCTTAACCTTATTAAGGGCCTATGATTTCAGTATACTGGCATTTATCATGGAATGTCACTACTTTTGTTAAGCCTATGCCTCAATACAATGCCTTCTCATAAGGTTTTTTGGAATGTTCTGGAAAACTTAGCCATATGGTAAACTGAAAGTAAAATGCCATCAACTAGACTCTATAACTTCTATCTCTGCCCAAAATAAGCTAAATCCATCAAATAGTTGATGATATACAGGGTGGCACATACGTACGTACGCACTTACGTACACACACATAACACGATTTCATGATTGAACTTTCTGGATCTCTGGGTTGCCTTGACTAATGATGCTGAAATTCTACACACTTGTAAAACCTATAAAATAAAGATTGTGTGCAAAGTTTTAACTAATTTGGTTAATTGCTTTTTGAGTTATAATTGATCATAGAAATGAGATTTTCAACATAGGTCATTCGTGAAGTCTATTAAGGGATAGAGCGCTCTCGCACCTCCCTTCATATATATATATATATATATATATATATATATATATATATATATATACATATATATATATATATATATATATATATATATATATATATATATATATATGAGCGTATGTTTTTATATGTGAATACTTCCACTGTTTTGCCCATTTGCCATATTTAATCCCCTTTTCAAAAGTATTACTCTACTAACGAAAAAATATATGATAGAACTGCACCGAGTGACATTGGTTCCCTATTATTTATGTCAATTTCTTTTTTCCATTCCCCATCAATTTAATCACATTCAACAATGTACGAACTGTCATGGGGATAATATCCATGGAATCAGGTCACACATGCATATGATCGGTTCTAGCCACACAAATCTGATCTCTTCGGATTAACGTTTCACGAACTCTCTGCCTTTTTTTAAATAAAGAAACACTATGGGGGTTTCTGTTTGGCATCTAGGAAATGATAGATACGCATCAAAACTGATATTGAGTAGGCATCAATGACAATTGGCTTCTGTTTTTATAAAATGTTGTTGGGAGTGTCGTCTGATTATATCGCTTGGAATAATATAATGATTTGGTTAATCGACAAAAGTCAGGATCTCAAATTGAAAAGTAAAAACTTAGGATACAGAACAGGTGATTTACACCTGAGTATTGATTTACTCCTCTCCAGGAGTTAGGCACAAGGCCAGTTTTTATCTTACTCCCACAAGTAAGATGTGACCCAAGGTCGGGTCGGGAAAGTGGGGTTTAAAAATTGCCTGGGCAGCCCTGTCGGCATTCCCCGGTAGGGGCGCCTCAGGCAGTAAGCAATAAACTTACTCCTCCCCAAAGAAGGGAGGGGAAGCCTGGGAGGGTGGACCTCCTAGAACTGCACAGGACAGACCCATAGACCAGCGTAAATCAAGCCCGGAAGGACAAGACAACACCAGTCTATGGAGTGCAGTATACATCGGAACAGATACTACACTTTGATCTTAGCCAAAAGGCCGAGTCCACCTGAGTAACGGAAAACATTGAAAGCTTAATTTTTTGAACGTATGGGCAACAACAATTAATGCCAAAAGCTACTTGAAGAGTACGATACGTAAGATAATTACGTGAATTATCTAACAGTACTATAAGCAATGATCAATTCACAGAACGATCCGATAGGTATGTTTGTATATTAGACTCGAAAACGACCATGTTGTCGTCGGTAGGAAAACAGTCACCCAGTAACGTGTTCTACACGTGAAAAGTCATTTGAAAAAAACTGTTGATGGAAGTTCTGTTTGATTTTCTATATGAGATGCAGCAATGGAGTGAGCCATTTTTGTCTAGTCGTGTTTCTTAACCCCTCCATTTGATAAGAAATTATGTTAAGAAACGTTAAATCAAATAAAAAAGTTATTTCCGGAATTGATGACTCAGCATTTTATAAGTATTTCATAATTACATTGAAATTTTATGAAAAATGACTGAAACACTCAAACTCCTCTAACAAAAATCTGCCTCATAGCCTTATTAGAGATTGATATGAGATTCGGTAATACTTTCATTATCTTCCGCGGTTCATGTTACATAAGAATACCCATTTAGATGTTATCTAAATTATCTAAGCTATATTTAATATGGCATAGTTAAACACCGATTAAAATATGAAAGCAGAAACACACATTCAATTACGGATAAACTGAACCTTACAAAATGTGTCAATGTTTCTTGTAAATACCTTTGTTCTGTGTTTGAATGTACACAACAATGGCACTACAATACACAACTTTTAATATATAATACTAACATTCTTTACAGCATGAACTATTTGCAGTGATGGAAGCTAAGTCTATTTTAACTGAGATTTTACGGGAAACTAGCGCTAAAAGCTCAGTCAATTACCCAACTTCTGATCACGATTGCTAGGTTTTATTTGTGAGTGATAAGATCATAATTAAGATACTGATGCGATGAAGAGGTAAGTTTTTGTTTGCCCTAAAAATGTGGAAGTTGTCTATCTATATCTACTCACTCTCTATACATTGAACATTTGCTTGCACATTTAAAATGAAAATATAAAAAAAAATGTTTAGGTTTCCTTTTCGTTTCTTGACTCTACGAAATGTATAGGAATTAAGGTAGCTTTTAGTTTATTACAACATGTCAAATGGTGTTCTGTCTAATGTAAACATAATAACTTCTCTCGAACACGTCAAATATATCTAACAAACGTTTGGTATATATATATATATATATATATATATATATATATATATATATATGTGTGTGTGTGTGTGTGTGTGTGTGTGTATATATGTTTGAAGCCGGAACTAATACTACATCATAATGCCCAGTCTAGTTCACTATACTTTATTCAGACTAATGTACAAGTTTAAATGCTCAATTCATATGATGGTAGTGTACTATATGTTTTATTTTAATAAGACCAACCTCTCATACATTCCCCCATTCTTTGGCGTAAGTGCGGTGTATGTTCTGTTCCATTAAATATCCCTCCTAGGCATTACCTCCACCTTGATAAGGGAGCATATGACGACAAGAAAGTGTCACAATTGACTGTTCATTAGCAAACACAACACTTACATAATATATATTAGAAAGATGTTAGATAATGAAAGTGGTTATTTGAATGGAGGAGTGACTATATAAATATAAAAGCTGATTTCATTGAACTCTTTACAAAGGACACACTAGTTCACAGTTTGGAAAATTATACATTGTGGCATGACATGAAAAACAAACGTTCAAACACCCAAAACAAATTCATAGTAAATTGTCCTTGCTGCTTCTAACAACGTGCCAGTTCACCATTTTGAAAAACTCAATGCAGAGCTAATACAAATACGCATAACTTTTGTTCGGTACTTAATATCGTAGTATCCTTGATAATTTTCAGTATATAAAATGTGTCATTAAAATGTGTAGCATCTATTCAAATTATCTGACTACGAAACTACGTGCGGAGCTAATAAACAATATATACTCCGTTTTGTTGAGATTTTTCATCCTAAGGACATAATATTTAAATGAGCTAAAATACCATAACACTTTTATTTGTTTTTTTTATATATTTATATACACCTTGGTAAGATTAGTAGACATAAATCCAACAAAGTGCTTAATTATTGAAATACATTTTTACCAAAAATGAACTTTTACAATCAGAGTAAACTATTTATTTATATATGGTGTTACAGAAGATCAAGTCAACCCAGCGTGATACTGTCGGTATCAAATCAGCGATCTTTCATAAATCGCCGATTATCTTCAGTTCAACGGAAAATACCTATTTGTGAAAATTGGAGTACACGAGGTGTGATACATAACCGCGTTATGATTTTTGTCTGTTTTTTTCTATCAAATGGGTTAATTCAGCATATTTATAGACAGATAGAGGGATTATCAATTGAAATGATTTGTTTCTATAATAATGTAATAAGACAAGCTATCTATCTCTTTCAATCTGCCTATTTATCTCACTCTCGCACGCAATAACCTGTCGGTTTAACGTATTGCTTTTACTCTTGTGTGTTCTCTGTGACTGGTTCTTTGTGACGAATACACCTTCTTAGAAACTAATATCAGCGTTTTAGTGAGTTTGTCTACATGTGATCAAGACCTGGGCCATTGAGGACGCAACCGACGGGTATATGTTTGTTATACACGTCATGGACAACTTACACGGGTCGAGAATTTCGAATGTCAGCGTGAAAACATTTGCAACGTCAACAACATTAAAGAGCAGTGATACAGCGAAGCAGTTGCTTATGTACTCTATACCCACTTTTTCATGAGTTGCGCACGCTGTTGAGTGAATTCGCCAGCTAACGTTAGCAATAATGCACAGCTTAAAATATTAAAAAATTGACCACTCACGCCTGATAATACTGTTCATATAAAAACTAAACATTCATTTACTCGCGATCTCCTGTCGAGAGAGTAGGGCGAAGTTGCACTCACTGTCAAATAAAGCAGTCGAGTTTCGATTCCAGTTGTAAGCGCGTGTCTAGTTAGTCACACTGAGGAGTTGTGCGACTACCTATATAATAAATGAACAAAAGGAAATCCAAAAATTGTGTATATCTTCATCGACGTTTTTTCGTTATTGGGATACTTTTACCAGATGAATAATTTGAAAAACATCGAAGTCTAAATTGTTTCCACTCTCTCTCTCGCGCTCTTTTGCTCTCTGTCTCTTTCTTTCTCTCTTTTTTTCTTAATCCCTTACTTACATACTATGTATAAATATATATAAATATATGTGTTGCTTTTCAGTACATTCAGCGTTCTCTTAGAGGAAATAACAGTTTTCTACTCAGTGCGTAAAGTTATACTCTTCTATAAAAATAGATTTCTCGTAGATTATCGATAGCATGAAAATGTGATCAAAGAAAATATATATAGCGGTATATTTTCATGTGTCTGTTAATAAAAGTTACATGCGACAGGGCGTTAGGTTTTCGATAATCGGCCTTGATACACTTGCCGCAAGTAATGAGTCGTGATATGATAAAAAAACGTTGTCTGTGTATGGCTATACTTTTTATATTGACATATACATATATAATATAATATGTACGGCTAATAAGTGTGGTCATACTTAGCTATATATATATATATATATATATATATATATATATATATATATATATATATATATACATATATATATATATATATATATATAAAATGACATGATAAAATAAGTGCCAATCAAATTTTATTAGAATTCAAAGTTCGAGACAAGTATCTTAACGTCCTTAACTCATGATTTCTCAAAGAGTATTCTACTCCTCAGAGGACCATTACCTCAGTGACATTACTGCAGTTTTTATCCGGATGTTTTACTAATTATAAGATATTAGTTGACTAATATCTTTTATTGGATTACTTTATATATATATATATATATATATATATTTATATATATATATATATATTAATATATATATATATATATATATGTATTTATATATATATGTATACAAACATTCTGATTTTAAATTAATGTACTTAAGAAAGTCGGCGTTTGAAACCTTTATGATACCTTTTATCACATAAAATAAACACTGCCTTGAAACAGTTGTACACAACAATAATAACTTTGTTTCTGCTCTTTATTTATAACTTTATTTGAAAAATGTATTTAATCGTCAACATCTCTCTCTCTCCTTATATATATATATATATATATATATATATATATATATATATATATATATATATATGTGTGTATATATTAGTACTTCATGTATCCACATAAAATATTATAAGGAGATATACTTTTTTATGTATCAGTTTTCAGTATTTACTTCAACAGTGCTCGATACGTAAGTAGAGCTAGGTAGTAAGCAATGAAAATATATATGGCAATCAAGCTACACAGAGGCTCCCGTGTTTCATCCCCTGGTGGAATCGTCAGCCTAAATGCATGGAGTTATTTTTGTCAGGTGTTTTTATATACATGGCTTGCTAGTTAACCAATCAGATTCTTTGTTGTTCCCTCAGCCAATCGTTGGGCTTCCCGCGAACAAAGGCTTCCCGCGAACAAAGGCGTTGTTGGTGACGCTCCTATGTCTACTCTATTGTTTGTTAACAATGGCTTTTCCTATATCCTGTTTGCTTTGTTTGGTCAATACAGTAGGCGAATTTATTTTAACACGTGGTTTCTTGTATTTCTATTTTAGGTTTTAAATTTTAACTTGTTCAGTTTTTTATTTATTTATTTATTTATTTATATATTTTTTTAATTTATTATATATCATCCTAAGGTAAATTTATTTCTGTGTAAACAGCTGTTGGCTATTTCGCTTCTAGAGTTTAATAGGTTTCGGGGATCTTTAAAATTTAGGATTTCATATTTTTCATTCAGGCATAATCTACACGGGTCGTCTAAGTTTCTACATGTACTGGCCTGTCTTACTATTTTCCATTCAATTATTGGTGAGTGTCCATTTTCTTTGAGCTCCCAATAATGGTTAGCTAGTGCTGTTTTAGTTCGACGTTCTTCGTTTTTCAATGTGCTTTTATGGTCATAGTATCTGGTCTTAAAGTCTAGGGATGTCATACCCACGTAGTATTTCTTGTTATTTGGTCTTTCGTTGGCAAATATCGTTGCTTGGTAAACAACTGACTTAATTTATAACAGACACACACCCCCACACACATACACAAACACACATATATATATATATATATATATATATATATATATATATATATATATATGTAAAGTGACTTAAGATCAACACAATTTTAACATCGTTCCAAGAATTCAAAGTCATCGAATTCTATGGCATACGATCGTTTCCAAGGCAATGTATACATATTTTATTCAGCATTATTGTTCTGAAGACTCCAAACCGCGTCTTCGTCAGTGCTCTTTATAACATCACACACAGAATACCCTGAATGCAACAGTACTATCTAAAAAATATATACATTCAGATAATACAGGAGAAAAAAAACCTCTCATCATGTAACCACATATTTTTCCATCGGGCAGCATAAAAAGGTACGACAGCAAGGGTATAGTACCTTAAAAACAGCAAATTAATAGCAAATCAAAATACAAATAAGATATAAAAAATATTCACACTATAGGATGAATCAAAAAGGAAAAATAAATAAATAGATGAATAAAATTAAAATAATAATAATTAAGACAAAATTAATTCAAAAAGTAAGTAGAAAATAAAGACAAAATGTACAATGCTAATAATGTTACACTTAATGAAAAATCAAAATAATTAAAACATAAGAAGTCGATAATAAAGTATATACAGAAAAACCTAGAAATAAAAATATAACTTGCAATATTTTTCAAATTATAAGAAAGAAATGTAGCATAATTATAAAACAAACAAATTATATTTTAATGATAAAGAGTAGAGTTATAAAACGTTCATATAAACATACAGGAGAGGAGCAAAAAAGTCAATTTAAAGTAAGAAAAGTAGGTAAAATTCAAAAAATACAAAGTAGACAAGTTAAATTATTAGAGTAAAAAAATACAAAATGTAATAAAAAGAGAAAACACAATGATTAGAAAAAGTGACAATAATAAGAGAAAATAATAGATAGAAAAAATAGAAATTAAAATAATAATAATTAGAAATAAAAGAGTAGTTAATGAAAATTGACATATATATATATATATATATATATATATATATGTGTGTGTGTATATATACAACAAAGTTAAAATCGCTTTGTTATAGAAGACGAATAAATTGTTTTTATATGTTCATATATAAAACTTATATATACATATATTTATATATGTTATGAATTTCTTTAATTTCAAAGGGGTTTATCTTCAATATGAACAACTTAAGGGCGACACGCTGTCTTTGTCTGATGAAATTCTAACGGCTACATATCAAAACATTACCCTTGCAATGTCGTGTTTTTACGTGTCCATATTAATATATATATTTATATATATATAAATATATATATATATGTATATATATATATATATATATATATATAGATAGATATATATATATATAGATATATATACATGTATATATTTAATAAACAAACATATAAATATATGGCTATTTATGCAATCATATATAATTATCTAATAACATACAACGATGTCTTCTTTATATAGAAAATAAGTGTGGAGCATGACCTGTTTTCGTATTCGAGTTTATATTTTCAATTTCTCTCGAGGGAAAAGAAAAACAGCCATATAACTATGGCGACATTTACTACACCATAGGTTGTGTAAGAGAGAGGGAGAGACAAGGAAGAGGTGAGTAGAAAGAGGGGTGTATATCGAGAGAATGTTATCCTTGTTTATCCAAGTAAGCGTAAGAGACAGCAAGAAGCACTTAGCCCGGATTAACTATCGATGTCGTATGTTCAAGATGAATCTGTTGGAACTGTCAGAAGTAAGCTCTAACATAGGTCATCGATGTTTTTCTGGCGGGATTAGATACGCGGAAGACATACTGACAAAAAATACACATTTTGTCTTGCCTTATACACACAGGCACACATGCAGATACAATATATATATACATATATATATATATACATATATATATACATACATATATATATATATATATATATATATATATAAATATATTGTATATATATATATATAGATATTATATATATATATATATATATATATATATATATATATATATGAGATTTTATGTGAGAAAAATAATTTTTGCGGCGCTGTCTGAGTGTGGAAAAAATATATATATATATATAGATATTATATATATATATATATATATATATAGATAGATATATATATATATATATATATATATATATAGATATATAGAGATAGAAGAAAAAAGAGTGATAAATATGCGACGATTGTCCAAATTTATTTCAAATTGTTCAATGCAAGATGTATTCAGTAATAAACTAGTGTTTATTATTCTTTCCTTTAGCCAAGGCTTTTCAAAGATTGAGATCTTATCATCAGAGAAGAAATACAGATAGATAAGTTGGCTTTTTCACGGATCTTTTCTTTTCACTCACTGCGTTTTTAATAATAACTTTTTTAATAATAATTTTCATATTTTTCAAATATATGAACTTTGTTTTTTTCGAAAGCCAACTTATCTATCTGTATTTCTCCTCTGATTATAAGATCTCCATCTTTGAAAAGCATTGGCTTTAGAAAAGAATACTAAACACTAGTTTATTACTGAATAAACCTTGCATTGAACAATTGAAATTTGAAATAAATTTGGACAATCGTCGCATATTTATCACTCTTTTTTCTTCTATCTCTACAATTGCTCTATCTCGTATATTGAGCTAATCCTCTTCATAATAGGTTCCATCTACTAAAAGTTTTACTTTGGTTTATATTTGATCCTATATAGATATATATATATATATATATATATATATATATATATATATATTGAACACTCTTTGATCTTAGAAAGTTTTCACGCTGTAAGTGGCTTTAAATGTATCCTAATTTCCGTAAGGTATTTGGACATACTTGTTGGCCTAATGGATTAGGGCGTAGGATTGTGATTCCACTATGACTCTGCGAACTGCGTTCAAACCCGTCTAACCGCGATAATCAACCACTTCAGCACTTATGTGGAGGTGATTCCAAAAAAACTATGTTTGTTTGTATGTATGTAGGTAAAAACATTTTAATATTTAATAAAGAATATTCCCAGTATATATATATATATATATATATATATGATAACTTATTTTGTAAGAAGGTAGGAACACTCACAGCAAACTGGTCAATCAATATAGAAAATCAGAAGTAAAAGCGTAATAATTATATATTATTCGTTACTGATGTTTACTGATTTTCTCTACCGAATATATATATATATATATATATATATATATATATATATATATACATATATATATACATATGTATATATACATATATATATATGTATATATATATGTATATATACATATATACATATATATATGTATATATATAGATATATATATATATATATGTATACATATATATATATATGTATACATATATATATATATATATATATATATATATATATATATATATATATATATATATATATATATAAGAAGCACTTCATTATTTAAGAAAGTTCTGATAGGTGACACGGAATTTTTCGTGGGAGGAGATGGAGAGGGGAAGAAAGAAATGGGTTGTGGTTTATTACGTTATTTATTTTTCATATTTAAAATAAATAACAGACTCAACAACGCCTATTACTTTTTTTCTTTCTCCTTCTTCTCCTACCTAAAACCTTATCGAAAATTATATAAATAACAACTGTTTCTTGCTGAAGACCACGAAGGTCGGAAGAGTTGAGTGATGGCTGAATCAAGAACACTCGGGCAATATCATACTGGCTACGACCGGAGACAACAAAAGTTTCCTCGACGCATCGAGAATATCAATAAAAAAATTAACTAACGAAAAAATTCCGTGTCATTCAACAACGCTTGGATATATATATATATATATATATATATATATATATATATATATATATATATATATATATATTCCATGATAAATGCCAGTATACTGAACTCATATGCCCTTAATAGGATTAAATTGGAAATTCATATACACTAAATGTACAAAGGCAAGGAAATTTCCAAATTTTTACACGTTTATTGTCATTAATTAAGGATATGACTACATATAAACCAAACCATTTCATTTTCACATCACTACAGTATAAATCTCTATGCATGAATAGATGAAGTTTGTGAGGTGCGCTTAAGAAAAATTCCTACCAGTAAATACATAGCCCTGTTCTGCTCGCATACCCTTAATGACAATAAAAGTATAAAAATCTGGGAAATTCCTTGCTTTTGTACATACATTTAGTTTATATGAATTTCATCTGAACCCTATTAAGGGCATATGATTTCAGTATACTGGCATTTTCATGGAATGCCACTACTTTTGTAAAGTCTATGCCTCAATACAATGGTCACGTGCGTACGTACACACAGATAACATGATTTCATGATTTAACTTTCTGAGTCTCTAGGTTCCCTCGACTAATGATTCTGAAATTCTACACACTTGTAGAACCTATCAAATAAAGATTTTGTGCAAAGTATTAACTAATTTGGTTCATTGGTTTTTGAGTTTTGATTAATGAAAGAAATGAGATTTCCAGCTTAGGGCATTCGTGAAGTCTATTATGGGATAGAGCGCTCTGACGCCTCCCTTGATTAGTATTTCATGTATCCACATAAGAATTTATAAGGATATTTAATTTTGTATGTATCAATTTTCAGTATTTACTTCAACAGTGCTCGATACGTAATAGAGCTAGGTAGTAAGCTATGAACATATATTTATGGCACTTAAGCTACACATAAGCTCCCGCGTTTCATCTCCGGGTGGAATCTTCAGGCTGAATTGCATTTTAGCCTAAAGATTCACATCGGGGATGAAAAGCGGGAGCCTCTGTGTAGCTTAATTGCCATAATTATATTTTCATAGCTTACTATATATATATATATATATATATATATATATATATATATATATATATATATAATCCAAGTAAAATATCCACAGGCTATTAATACAAAGGATTTCAACCGGCTTCATAAAAAGTGGTCAATATCAAGTAGAGCTTTTATATATGATTATTTTTATTTACACAAACATGTACAAGATCTGCGACACTGGCATGTCGATGTCATCGATCAACAGCTATTATAAACTGATATCTCATCAGGAAGGGTAAGACTCCGATCCTTACTTTAGATAATACTTGGAAAGAACATATATATATATATATATATATATATATATATATATATATATATATATATATATATATATATATATATATATTCTTTAGGGCCTTGTGAGTTATTGGTTTAACATTTACATTGTATATTCATATTTTTTGCAATAAAATTATAAAAAAGTGTAATATCTGTTCTGCTACTACACTTCGTCTTTTCTGCTCTCTGTCAGTAAAGGTACATGAGAAATTATTCTTGACTGAGTCAATGCTTTTTTTCGTCCTAATTGAGAGCATCCCATAATAAAACGTATATATTACAATACAGAGCGTTCCATTCTGTGAGCTTGACTTTCATCACATTAAAAACTGAACTCTTGTTTGACTCTGCCCTGTCTTCGTGATGAGATAAGTAAATATAAATATAAATGAAAATCCATGAAACAATGTAATTTTTATTTACTTTAATTTGAATTCTTTTTCTAATGTTATTCATATTTAATAAAGTTTACTTTAATAATTAAGTATAAATGCAATTTTAAAAGTGTTCTAATGCTATTTTAAAAAAAAGTCTTGCATTCACACTGACAGTCTGCCCTTTCGACAGATCTCGCTTGATACCTACAAGCATGACGTCCCTTTTCAGTTCAAACCCTTTAGTTCATGTGTAAACGTCCACAGTTGGCCTTCTACTTACCACGTAACTGAAGCAAGACGGGTTTTTCTAATGTGTATTTTTTTATGTCTACATACATTTCATATTTCCTAATTTGTAGAGTATGTTGTCAAATGATCTAGTATCTCCCTGCTGATGAAGAATACGGTACTAGTATACTTCAACTTCCATTCAGCATAAAGCAGAGGAGACTAGACCATAAATCAGCATCTCATGCAAAAAAAATTTTTTGGGGGGGTAAAAATCTTTTTTTTTTCTTTTTCTAACTGAAAATGTTACTATTCATGGGTAAGTGTAACAAAAAAAAATTTTTGGGGGTGGGGGTAAAAAATTTTTTTTTTTTCTTTTCTTAACTGAATATATTACTATTCATAGTGAAGGGTGACAAAACATTTTTTTTTTGGGGGGGGGGTTCTTTTTTTTTTATTCTTTTTTTTTTTGAACTGAAAACATTACTATTCATGGGGAAGGGTAAAAAAAAAATTTTTGGTGTGGGGGGGTAAAAGTTTTTATTTTTTACTTTTTCTAACTGAAAATATTACTATTCATGGGGAAGGGTAACAAAAAAAAAATTTAGGGGGGTAGACATTTTTTCTCTTTTTTTCTCTTTTTCTAACTGAAAATATTACTATTACGGAGAAGGGCAACAAATAAATTGGGGGGGGCGAATTTTTTTTTAAACTGAAAATATTAGTATTCATGGGGGAGCGTGTAAAAAACTTTTGGAGGGAGTGGGTAAAAATGTTTTTTAAAAAAATTACAGGATGAAAAACTCATTATATTAAAAACAATCCCACAGAAAATTGTTAAAATAATATGTTGTAGATCTCAAGCGATGCCCTCGCCGAAAAAACGCAATAAACCGAATGATGGCAATAGGAAGCCTTCAAGAATAACTACTGACAACAAGTTCCCCCACGTTCCAACGACACGGTACTCTGAGCATATATTATTTATAGTAGCCACTCATTTCGTAAGCACCTTTAACTATCAAGAACTGAGAGCTTGCATTATTGATAACATATATCCGAGATTTGAGCCGAGAGTTGAACCACTATTGCACCTCTTTTTTAACGATTTTATTTAACATGAAAACAATTTACAAAAAAAAAAATCAGAAAAATATTATCATGCTTTGTCACAGCCATCGTAAAGTAAGCCCGTCAACTGAGTTGAGTTTTTCTGGTGAAGTCATTGATAGTGGGATTAAGATCTTCTATCAATGAAGACCGGAAGTGACCGAATACCTGCCGTTGCTTAACGTGTAAGCGTCCATCAATCAGATTAAACAACGGACCGAATAGATTCAACCTCATTGGAGTATTTATTCACTTGAAACTAATTGTTAAGTTGTTCCTGCTATTGTGACTTTATTCCCCTGCCAATAAAACGGCTACCCTCCTAAGGATTATTCATTTACTAGGAAATCATTGTGACCTCGTTTTTTTAAGCGTATTTTCGTTTGTATAGATGCCAAGCGCGAAAGAAAATAAGGAAATTACAACATAGCGGCCAACGATTAAAGCATTGCCAAAAAATAAATCATAATTTTTATTTCGAGATGAAAAATATAACTTTACACTAATTAATAAGTTTCATACACCCCTTGCAAAACAAACATGACTCTTTTACTGTTTTACAAACGTTTTCTATATTGTAAATAAACTATTTGTTTTGCAAACAAAAAACAACACAAACCAATAAGATTTAAATTTATTTCAATAAATGTTATATTACTTTTTTTGAAAATTATTAATATTTTGTAACTTTACTGAATTAGTATTATTTAATATTTGATTTACTTGACATGTTTGATTTACTTTTAAGTTAAATTTTTTTTTAAACATCTAAGTCTTATTACAAAACAAAACACAATTTAGCTAAAACTAATGATATTGAAATGTTTATATAAAAATATGGGTTGCTAAAAATAGGGATTTGTCTTCTTTTTCTTGTGTTCATAAACTAAGAGATATCTGCATGCATTATAACTAATACTAGTCTTTTCATTCAATGTAGACCGGACATAATAGACTTATTTAAAGAATGAATATTAAATCAGACAACATAATTTTCAAAGGAAAATGACATATTTCAAAATTAAAAAGTATTAATTTAATGTTTGGTGTACCCTACGCAAATTACACTAAATAACACATTCGCACTTAGATTTCTAATAAAGTAATGGGTTAATTATATTCCGTTATCGTTAATTAATACATACTATTAATTGCAATACAATTGGTTGATTTCCTTAATTTAAAATAATTCTTAAGTGAAGGGAGGATCAACAATCTCATAGTCTGACTGTTCCACATATCTCGTTTGTTATTTAAAGAATTACGTAATTTGTCAGCGCTCTGACCTCATTTACGATGGCCGTAGCTTGGTATGAAGTCCCACTCATTTTGGAGAGAATGGTGTTTATGGTCATGCAATTTTTACAAATACTGGTTTGAGATACGCAACGCTAGACAATCTCGCAAAAATAAATGGTTAACTCTATAAGCTAATCCAACTAAAAAAAACAAGTTCGGAGGGGTTTTACTAGTGTGTATATATATATATATATATATATATATATATATATATATATATATATATATATATATATATATATAGTGTATGTGGGTGCATTGTTATTCACAAGCAGACTATTTCGCTGTATCACAGCCTTTCAGTTCGGCTATGAGACGGTCGCTGACAGCAAGTAAAATACGAATGCTTTATATAAACATTGGCGACTGGTAAAGAATGCTCCATTTTTTATTAAGAGTATTTCGTTGTCGCTAATAGTAGTTGACGACGTGGCCACGGTTCTATACCCGAGAAGTGGAGCTTATGAAGGTCTTCACTCGCAAACTGTTTCTTTGTATCACAGTTCGTTCGACAAGACTAGCATCCGCCAAAAACGGGATCGAACTGTCGACTATTTAGTTGATAGTGGCCGACTCTAACCACCCAGCTACGTACATGAGTTGTAACGAGTCCATCCTTAATATTGATTTGATCACTTTTATTCCCCTTTGTTTCCAATCGGCTTTATGCCAGTAGAAACTTGAATGCATGGCTGGATGGTTATTAAATCCCGCTTGCGTCCGCTCGCACTCGACAAATCCCTTTTCATTTTCCGTTTTGAATGCGCGTGGTTCTTTGCGCCTCCATGAACTCTTTCATGTAATCAATCATTGTCAAAAACTATAAAGAACCTCACTATAGTGTCGGATCGATTTGTTGCGGATCGCACCATGTGGAATATCAGAACTGTATAAAATGTCGTCCAGTTTAAGCCCTCAAAGGAAATAACTAATGTGAAAATGACCTTGAAGCGTTGACCTAATATGCTATTTCCTATATTTTTTCTTTTGAAGTTGCTGCATATATATATATATATATATATATATATATATATATATATATATATATATATATATATATATATATATATATATATATCTTCTGCATCTTAATCTTAATAACTTAGGAAGTGTGACAATCGAAGTAGTTGTGAGCAAATTAAACAACGAACTCGTTTTAACTGATGGTCTCATCAGTGTAGTATGTATTAAAATTGGGTGTGTGTTGTGTGCATCTGTGTGCGTGTATGTATGTTGATGTATGCGCGAGGTAGCATGCGTATTAATATAGGACTGGTGTATATATATATATATATATATATATATATATATATATATATATATATGATAATTTTATTTACACAGACATGTACAAAATCTGCGACACTGGCATGTCGATGTTATCGATCAACAGTTACTATAAACTGAGATCTCATCAGGCAGAGTTAGAATCCGATCTTAACCTCAGATCATATTTGATATCATTCTCTCCAAATATGATCTGAGGTTAAGATCGGATTCTAACTCTGCCTGATGAGATCTCAGTTTATAGTAACTGTTGATCGATAACATCGACATGCCAGTGTCGCAGATTTTGTACATGTCTGTCTAAATAAAATTATCATATATAAAGCTCTATTTTGATATTGAGCACTTTTTATAAACCCGGTTAAAATTCTCTGGATTACCACCCTGTGGATATTTTTCACCTGGATTATTACCATTATTATATATATATATATATATATATATATATATATATATGTATGCAGGCGATTAACGATGATAGACTCCGTCACCTTGTTCATAGGCGACGCTTTAATTTGTAGCAAGCCAGGTTAATATAACTTTGATATAATACGGAGTTCAACGAGAGTAATGTAAGCATTTGAATATAGATCTTTGTTTAGAAATACTACGTGACGGTCACACTTACATTTCTCTACGCCCCCCCCCCACCCAATGATAGTGGTTGCATGTTTTTCGCAACCCAATATAATATTTAATCACTTTTTCATAAGTGTAATTTAAATGTTTATTTTAATTGAAAGATGCCGACATTTATTTCCTAATAAGCAGGTTGACTCGACGCTGCTCAGGATTTTTTAGGGATCTTTATTATGTACTTTTTCTCTATACAGAATATAACTTTACTTCTCTATACTACTCCACTCCTCCCGTTCCGTCTCCTTATAAAGTCGCAAAAAGCAGAAATACTGATTTTATCTGGAATCACTCAAGATATATTCTAGTTCTGTTTTTGTTTTTTTTAGTACAATTACAACAGCAGCAACAACATTCGCTGTTTTCGTAGATCCGTAGATTTCTGTAGATCATCCATCTACAAGACGGAAACTCTATTCTAAAACCTGCACTCCACATCGTCTCTTGGTAATCCTGCTTCGGATTGTCACTGAGACCTGGCTTTGTAGAACGAGAGCGTGGTGTCCGTGTTATACACGCGCATATCATGGCATCTACATGTATATATATTATTTACAAGACCTACAACAATGAAGGAATGCCATGTACGGCTGTATGTTCACCCTAACAACATCAAAACAAAGTACTACAAACAGGACCGTTATGTCAATGTGCTAAACGTTTTAGAGCCACTCATAGAACTGTTAATCTTTGAACGGACAATTTCGTCAATTCATATTCTCCAGTTGAGTTTTGCCTGAGAAGTGATTACGCGTTTGTATAAAAATTAATAAAAAATATATCATCCTTTAAAATAATGCCGACGTAGTTTTTTTGTAGGTTTGTTTTTCTAAGGTATGAGTCGCAGTCCTACAACATACAGCGCCTGATATTTCTAAATTGTTAACCATTTGGAACTAACGAGGCTCAAAGTCGCATAAACTTCAGTTATTACTAGAGACGGCGTGTCAACGTAAATATGTGGTATTTTTTAAAAATATGATTGTTAAATTACAAAACCGACTTAAACATCTAGTATGGGGATGTTCTATTATCTTCCCTACTGCCTGTTTATCTCAGAAGAGATTGCTTTGGTTTATCTACTCAACCGTTATTTTAATACTAGGTGCTCGACTGAGCTCCTGTCTATGGTTCCCTTTCTAAAACATTACACGACAAAAAAACTCGTATAGATACAACCAATTTGAATGAATTCCGTTTTTTTTATGTGCAACTAAAATACAACGAAACATACATGAGCAAAGTTTCTAACCAAGAAGTTTGAGGTAAGATAAACGGTCACGTGTAAGGAAAAGTTGGTGCATTGAGGGATTTTTTAAGAGAAATTGTCAGAAGAAAAGAAGTTATTAAGGTAGAAAGTTTTCACGCATTTGGGGAACTCTAAAATGTAGAAGTGACCTTTTGCTGCCGGTCAGGTTTGATCGTTGTTTTTACGTTAGGGGGATATACGCACAGTACATTTGTTAGAGCACATTCCGTGGAAGTACTAGTAATACAGAAACTAGAATGCAACATCTCGCAATGCGACAGAAGCTGGAGCACGGCAGTCAATTCTGGTCCTATTAGATTAGATATTTTTTCATGCCTCTGTCCAAGAAAGAAAGACTAGTGGTTAGATGCAGAAGTCCAGACGTAGTAGCAATGCCCAATTAACGGACAAATGGTGACATTATAGATATACAGCAGGGGCGGGCAACCTCCGGCCCGCGGGCCACACCCGGCCCGCGAAGGCTTTGCGTCCGGCAAGCCACCCTGCTATGCTTGATTATTGCAATCCGGCCCGCGAACCTCCCAGTAAAACTCATATCATTTTGTGACATAGATGTAAAAGTAGGTTTCAATTAAGATTTACAGTGGTATAAAAATGTATGAATAGCAGCGAGCGATGATGCATGTATATTTTATTTTTCTTTAATTATTAATTTCAAATCCTTGGTGTGAGATTAAAATGGAAAAAGAGAAAGACAGAGGCAAAGAGGAAACGAGAGATGAGGAAAGGGCATGAAACAGAACTTATGTGAGGTGTGTCAAAATGAATGCTGGATCAACTTGCTACTTTCGCCTTCATTATTTTTTATGATTCCAAAATGTGCACTTCGTCGGCGCCTTTTATAACATCAAATACAGAAGTCTCTTGAGAAAAATATCAGATTTGAAGAGTGTTCAATGCAATTTCTGTACAATTTATTCATGTAAACAAAATATAGTAATTCTGAGATTTCGGTTTTCACTCCGGCCCGCGATCTCCTTCCAAAAGTCTCATCTGGCCCTCACTCTGAAAAGGTTGCCCGCCCCTGATATAGAGTATATTGGTACGTGTGAAAAGTCGTTTAGCGCGGTAGAAAGAGGCCCGTTTATTTCCAGCAGAATTCTCATCATCTACTATGTATTCATTCATTTGTCGAAGCTAGAGGTTTGATTGTTTTATGTAAATTTGACGCTATATCGTCCCTCTACTTAATGTGTTATACGCATTCAGAATTGGGGCTTTGACGTTTATGTTAAAATCTGGGTTAAATAAATAACAAAGCGTAAGTGAAACCGTTGAGCAGAAGGAACGAATGTGAAAGCGATACAATACAACTTTACTTTTATCCAACACGTTCTTCACAAATACAATATTTGCGGCGTCAATCTGGAATCGTTTTCTCTATAAAAAAAACAGAATCCCGCGAAACCGGCTCCAGCCCGGCGAATCCCAGCGATTATTTGCACGTACATAGCATATTGGCTTACATAAGTTGCGAGAATTACTTCGCATGTTCCCGCAAAACATCTAAACACAAAACGCATTTATATATTGACCCTTACCCTAGACCCGTATACCCGTCTCGGATCCCATACATACAAGGAAGGCGGCTGGCTTAGCAAGTGGCGTCGCTAGACGAGTTAGCTAATGAGAGCTGGTAAGCGATCTCGAAGTAATTGCCTTTAACTTTTTTTTTGCTTGTATCCTAGGACATATATATGAGGTTTGGGCTGTCGGTAGTCAGAAACGGATTCAACCACTTTTTTTTTAATTTCTAAACGCGTAGATCGAATGGATGTATCTATAAATACTCTCTCCGTCAGTTTATTAAACACTAACGTTGGAAACAGCATTTGTGGTTCCCACATTTCAGTTTAAAAATGCATTTGCGTCTGCTACATTTCAGTTTGAAAATGCATTTGCGTCTGCTACATTTCAGTTTGAAATAGAATTTGCGTCTGCTACATTTCAGTTTGAAATAGCATTGGTGGCTGTCACATTTCAGTTTGAAATAGCATGTGCGTCTGCCACATTTCAGTTTGAAATAGCATTTGCGTCTGCCACATTTCAGTTTGAAATAGCATTTGCGTCTGCTACATTTAAGTTTGAAATAGCATTTTGGTCTGTCACATTTAAGTTTGAAATAGCATTTGCGTCTGTCACCCTTCAGTTTGAAATAGCATTTGGGTCTGTTACTTTTCAGTTTGAAATAGCATTTATGTCTGCTATATTTCAGTTTGAAATAGCATTTGTGTCTGTCACATTTAAGTATGAAATAGCATATGCGTCTGCCACATTTCAGTTTTAAATAGCATTTGTGTCTGCTACATTTCAGTTTGAAATAGCATATGCGTCTGCCACATTTCAGTTACAAATAGCATTTGCGTCTGCTGCATTTAACTTTGAAATAGCATTCGTGTCTTTAACATTTCAGTTTTAAATAGCATTTGGGTCTGTCACATTTGAATTTGAAATAGCATTTGTGTCTGTCACATTTCAGTTTGAAAAAACATTTGTGTCTGTCACATTTAAGTTTGAAATAGCATATACGTCTGCCACATTTCAGTTTTAAGTAACATTAGTGTCTGTGACATTTAAGTTTGAAATAGCATTAGTGTCCGCCACATTTCAGTTTGAAATTACATTTGCCTCTGCTACATTTCAGTTATAAATAGCATTAGTGTCTGTCACATTTCAGTTTGAAATAGCATATGCGTCTGCTGCATTTAAGTTTGAAATAGCATTTGTGTCTGTCACATTTTAGTTTGAAATAGTGTTTGTGTCTGTCACATTTCAGTTTGAAATAGCATTTGTGTCTGTCACATTTCAGTTTGAAATATCATTTGTGTCTGTCACATTTCAGTTTAAAATAGCATTTCCGTCTGCTACATTTTAGTTTGAAATAACGTTTGCGTCTGCTACATTTCAGTTTGAAATAACATTTGTGTCTGCTACATTTCAGGTTGAAACAGCGATAGCGTCAGCTAAATTTCAGTTTGAAATAGAATTTGTGTCTGTCACATTTCAGTTGGAAATAGCATTTGTGTATGTCAAATTTCAGTTTGAAATAGCATTTGTGCATGTCACATCTCAGTTTGAAATATCATTGGTGTCTGTCACATTTCAGTTTAAAATAACATTTGTGTCTGTCATATTTCAGTTTGAAATAGCATTTGTGTCTGTCAAATTTCAGTTTGAAATAGCATTTGTGTCTGTCACATTTCAGTTTGAAATAGCATTGGTGTCTGTCACATTTAAGTTGTAAATAGTATTTGGGTCTGTCACATTTCAGTTTAAAATAGCATTTGTGTCTGTTACATTTCAGCTTTAAATAGCATTTGGATCTTTCATATTTCAGTTTCAAATACGACGTTCATCAATCTGTCACTTAGAATTTAAAATAGCATTTTCATCAGCCTGTCCAACTGTTCGTGTCTGTCATACGTGGAATTTTCTTTGGTCTGCCACACGTAATCTGTAAACAATATTTTCGGTGTCAGTCAAGCTGAAGTTTGAAATAGCATTTTCTTCTGTATTATTTGGATTTTTCGGACAACTGTTCTCATCTTGGTTGTTATTTTCACAACGTTTCGGCCGATGAATCCTCCGACCTTCTTCATTTGTATCGTGTCGAATTCGGGATATTTCTGTCAAACTTCTGAATCTGCTCGGAATTTAGCGCAGAGTTATGTGTTTAATCTACGATGGTAGCTCAGTCTTGTTTTTCTACAATTATTTGGTGTAGGTACTTCTTCAGATAAGGACTTCAACAAACTTTGACCCAAACTCTGACCCTAACCCAAACCCTGACACAAATCCTGACTTTAACCTTAACGATGGAACCAAATGTAGTAAGGTTACTAATCTAGAGAAGCACCGATGTCTTAATTAATTTGTTATCGTATTCTTAGTATCGCTTGCACTGAAAATTCCGTACAGATTCACGAGTTCGACATAAATATTCCTGAGTTTGACAAAATACAAAATATATTCTAAGGTATTTTTTAGGTTTCGGATTCATTTCCGTTTGAATACAATATAATTTGAGTGTATTACTTTTCTATTATCTAACAAAATATGCATCACTTTCTATGATTCTCTCTATTACTCTCATAATCTCAAATTGTATGTGGTTTCTCCGCCGCTCTTATGTTATGCAGTATACACCATACGAACAAACCATTTTATATATAAAAAAATATATATGATTTATTACCTCGAAGAAAACATTTAAAAATCTTGAGTTTGTGATTGACACAGACTCGCGTCTGTTCATACCCAATGAAAACACTAGACTGCTTATATCTCTTAGCCATAGCCTAAGCGAGCGAGGGAGAGACAGAAAAAGAGAAAGAGAGGTTGAGAGAGAGAGAGTATACATCAGACAAAGAAAGACAAATAGAAATAAGGTGTAGTCTGCCTACCAGTGTTTTATTATGATTTAAACAATTACATATGGCGGTTCTCTTTCAGCTATCGTTGTTCTGATTTCAACCTTTCTCGGTGAACGTCGAGCTCATCTCTGAACTCATCACATGTATCTGTCATTGAATTGATTCGACACGGACCCTCAGTTTTCCAAAACAACCGAGTCTGGATAAATTTCGAACGTGCTCGTCTCCAACTGAGGCCGTCCAAGTTAGGTGCAAAGAAACAAGTTAGGGGAATTGCAATCCCCTCAAAAAAGTTGGACTGGTGTCAAACACAACCATATTGTTATTCATTTCTTGAGTATTGATTTACTCCTCTCCAGGAGTTAGGCACAAGGCCAGTTTTTATCTTACTCCCACAAGTAAGATGTGACCCAAGGTCGGGTCGGGAAAGTGGGGTTTAAAAATTGCCTGAGCAGCCCCGTCGGCATTCCCCAGTATGGGCGCCTCAGGCAGTAAGCAATAAACTTACTCCTCCCCGAAGAGGGGAGGCAAAGCCTGGAACGGTGGACCTCCTAGAACTGCACAGGACAGACCATAGACCGGTGTAAATCAAGCCCCGAATGCCAAGCCAATACCAGTCTATGGGGTGCAGTATCCATCGGAACAGATACTACACTTTGATCTTAGCCAAAAGGCCAAGTTACTATCCGCCACATTTCTTGAGTAACGTTGCTAGAAAATACCACTTCTGCAAATATCATTTCTTGACGGACCGATGCCGTAGAACATATATTATAAGTATGTATACATAATTTTTATCATTATATATAAAGTATATACTTAATTGAACCTACATACATAAATGATGTGGTGCTGTGAGTTTTTTGTTTTATTTCCTAATATATATTTCCTAATATATTCAACATCATTTTTTTTCTGTTTATAAAAACAAGAAGATATAGAACTATGAATGTTGGAAGCACAAGTGTTTACAAAACGGTCCGTTAAGTACTTCTCTTTTCAAAAATGAATACAAACATGGTTTCGAAGCTCTAACTTTCTGGCATGCACACACCCACACACACACCACACACACACCACACACACACACCCACACATATATATATATATATATATATATATATATATATATATATATATATATATATAATATCTGGTAAAAAAGACACACGGAAAACATTTAAATACAGGAGAAACACAAGAGACGAGATATTTGTTTGACCGGTTTCGGTTGTATCAACGAACGTCTTCAAAACATTTTTTTTTATTTCGATAGCCCCACAAACATAAGACAAGTACTGCCTAAAATATATGTCATACTTGTTAAAATGTTTCGTACGGACGAATCGCATCTCACTGTGCGTTGGTGTTTCTTTTCCTATGTTTGTGGTGCTATCAAAATATAATTTTTTTAAATCTTCACTTTTTCTGAAGACGTTCGGTGATAGAAACGAAACCGGTCAAATCCATGGTTTCTTTTTTCTACTGTATTTACATCTGTTTTCTGTTTGTCTATTTTCAAATATTTTGTAAAAAACGGCATTTTATTTTCATGGCATATCGTGTATGTTACTCTATAGTATTTATAATATATATATATATATATATATATATATATATATATATATATATATATATATATATATATATATGTATATATATATATATGTATATATATATACATATATCTAGTTATATATATATATATATATACATATATACATATATATATATATATATATATAGTTATATATATATGTATATACATTTAAAGGAAATAAACTAAACACACATAAGGGCTGTCCGCATTATGAATTATTTCGACCTAGATGGGTCTCATAAGACACGTTAACAGCCATTATTCAGTTTCGAAATTTGACTGTTCACGCATCTGATGAGATCCATCTTGGTCGAAATAATTTATAGTGCGCACTACCCTAATGTTTTGCTAGTTTATTTCTTTTACATTTATTCCTGCTCTGTTAATAAGGGCATTGACCTCTCTTACTTGGATTCCAATAGAAACCATTCAACTTTGCACACTCTCTTTCTCTCTCGCTCTCTTTCTCTAATATATGTATATATATATATATATATATATATATATATATATATATATATATATATATATATATATATATATATATATGTGTGTGTGTGGTGAGTGTAAGTGATTCTGTACGCCCTTCTGTTTGCAAACTTATTGCATTTTCTTCCCTACCGCGCTTATTGAATAGCCGCATCTTTGAATTATCCCTTCTTGTTTATCCTAGTTAAAATGGGTGTTGCATCTCAAATGTTTTTTCTGCTCTCTCACTGACTCACTCCTCTAATCTGTTATCTGTTTCCCGTTGAATTAGTACACCTCACCTGCTTGTTGCGAGACAGGTTGAGAAAACTTCCCACGGCTATCACGTAACATCATGCGCCTCTTCAGGGACGAGGGTGGGAGGAGACCAGATAAGAAGGGGTAAGGGTTTTAGTTCATTGGCCTGTTTCGTTTGTTTTGCGTGTCTTTCTACCCCTTTTTGCGCGTGTTTATCTTATTTTATTTTTTTAATATGGTTCTACTCTTTATCGCTAGGGGTTTGAATTATCTCTGAGTTCTCGTGTTAGTTTCAAAATCTCGCTCATTCCGAATCTCTTCTTTATCGTACTGGTAATTTTCCGGCGATCTCTGTAAAATGTGTTTTACTTGTTTTGCTTTTTTTACTTCTTCTGCTTCCTTAGTTTTATATCATCTTTCCTGACATTTCAAAAATAAAATTGGGTTCTTTATATTTTGTTATTTCTCAGCAGAATGTAATTCTTAATCTTCCTCTTATTTCTGTTATCATCTTTTTTATATTCCTGTTATATTTTAATTCATTTTGATTATGTTATAGATATATAAAGTAAAACCAGATTTTCCCCTAATACGTTAATCGATATATCTTTATTAACAGAGTGTATATAAATAATCGTTTCCGTATATGCCTTAAACCACGTATTTAGTTTTAGACATTAGAGATTTAATATCAGTTATTTTAATCTCGATTTATGATGTTGTTTATGTAAACAAAATGTCGGAGGTATTTTACCGCTCACACTTAGAGCTACTACTTATTGGCCTTTTGGCTAAGATCAAAGTGTAGTATCTGTTCCGATGGATACTGCACCCCATAGACTGGTATTATCTTCGCCTTCGGGGCTTGATTTACGCCGGTCTATGGACCTGAGGCGCCTCTACCGGGGAATGCCGACGGGGCTGCCCAGGCAATTTTTAAACCCCACTTTCCCGACCCGACCTTGGGTCACATCTTACTTGTGGGAGTAAGATAAAAACTGGCCTTGTGCCTAACTCCTGGAGAGGAGTAAATCAATACTACGACTGCCAATCACGTATACCAAAGCCACTTGCTTGTAAAACATATAATTTTACCAGCGGTTTCATAGTATATTATTTCTACATCAATCTTTTTTTCTATTTTTTATCCATGTATTTGTTCAATTTCGCTTGATTATCATACATACCAAATACAATCAGATTCCCCTAATTTCTGATAGGTATATCTTTACGAAAAGAAGATAGACAAACAATTTGTTCGTTCGTTACTAATACCGCTAATTTTTCCGTAAATAGAGATTTTATTTTCAATTCCATTAATTGCGTTTTATTTAACCTTAATTGTTTTTTGTTGTAAGTATGACACATTCCAACAAAATGCTTATTTAATATAATATTCAAGGAAAATGTGATAGACTGCAAGTTGTTTCACATCTGAACGAGCCTGTTGCCAATTGTGAGTAGATATTAGTATGATGTTTCATCACCAAATCCGCTAAATAGGTAATCAGTATGGTAGTTTTGTTTTACGGCATATCAACCCTTTTTGGGTTATTTAATGCCGAATCTGGTCATTATAGTAAAAGTTTTTATGCTTCAAGTTCTTTATATCTTCAAATGTTTAATCATCGTTTTTGGTTTGGTAGTTTTGTTTTACGGCATATCAACCCTTTTTGGGTTATTTAATGCCGAATCTGGTCATTATAGTAAAAGTTTTTATGCTTCAAGTTCTTTATATCTTCAAATGTTTAATCATCGTTTTTGGTTTGGTAGTTTTGTTTTACGGCATATCAACCCTTTTTGGGTTATTTAATGCCGAATCTGGTCATCATAGTAAAAGATTTATGCTTCAAGTTCTAAAAATAAAATAAAAAAGGGGAGGGAGAAAGGGAGAGGGGCTGTTGTTTTTGTTTTTGGTTTTGTAGAACATAATTAAGTTTTACACAAAACAAAACAAAAAAAAAAAACCTCAATGTAGGTGAATTTCGTCTCAGGGAGCCACAGGGCAGCCTGATCTGGTATCACCAGGGTAATCAGTATGTTCGATATCACGATCGAGTCTCATCAGAGTGTAAGCTGTCTTATTCAAGAGGCTAAACTTTTAAATATGTTCATTACAATGGTTAGTAAAATTATTTTATGATACTCTAGTGTATTATAATTATTCAGATGCCTATCTATGAGTGTTTTTTATACATGTAAAGAGTTATGTCATTTGGTGCACATTTGCAACATAATTCTGTTTTTAAACATTTTTTTAAAAATAATTTATACTAGTTTTATTACATTGATGAAACATTTTTCACGTTTTTAAAATGAATATAAAAATAAAGGTATAACGGCACTTTTTCCTTGTTTCTCGAAGCAGACCTTTTCTTATATAACTCACTTTCAACTTCTCACGGTTCAGCGAATCAAGTGTGTGAAATTTCCACAATGTGCGGTATTGTCCAACCACTTGCTTCCAAATCTTCTCTGACCTACAGTTTTGGAAAGCCATGCTTCTGCAACCGGTTAACGACTATGAAAAATAAAGAAGTTACGGGTTAATTAGTGATACATGCATTGGAATCGGAGGTCTTCTAACTTTCAGCTTTTAACTTGGGATTTACCTGATTGTCAGATTGGTCATGTGTATTTACGTTGAGGAGGCACCACAGCAGCAAGTTCATTGGAGCACATCCAATTGAAGTACTTGTAAAACAAACACAAGGATGCAACATTGCGGCGATGAGACAGTGGCATGAACTTGGCGGATAATACATGCCGTCTAATCTAAGCTACAAATGCAAACCCCTTTCTGTTGAACACTGTTATTATGACTGTTTATGATTGTCCGCCTTCTTGGCATAAATAACATTTATTTCTCCTCACGTTGTGTAACGGTTTTAATTAGCCTCATTGGCTGGAGCTTTCGGAATTGGAGTTTAAGGTGCATCTTGTTTTGGGATTCGAATCAGACGACTTGTTTGAACAGTTATCTTTACAAACGCAATGATGCAACGTGTACGTATGTCCATAATAGTTGAATATTTATTATTATGTATGTGTTTGAATATATTTTTTCTCACAAAGGTTCAGTATCGCTCTTTTATTGGTGATACTTTTTTAACGGAGGTTGTATCTATGATTTCAGTGTAAATACAACTACGCAACAATGGTACGAAACAAAACGTTTCAATATCTTAGATAAACATTAGACATGACCATGATTGGTAAATAGTGTAATTTGTGAAACAAATATAATTAATGTCTATCTATCTATCTATCTATCTATCTATCTATCTATCTATCTATCTATCTATCTATCTATCTGTCTATCTATCTATCGATATATCTATCTATCTATCTATCGATCTATCTATATATATATATATGTATATATATATATATATATATATATATATATAAAATATATATATGGAATAAAAACAGTACATATGAAAAATGAGAAAATAACTAAATACTAAATGCACTTCAATGTTGTTAACCTGAATAGTTAACTGTATTTATGAACACTGAAGAAAACTTTCTTCAGGAAAATTGAGGTTTTGTATAATATGGTCATTTTATATATCATGGAGATTCATGGGATTGAGGTCGCCCGCAAAATACTGTATGTAAATAAAAACTGTATTTTCAATGAATGTATAAATTGTGTTTACTATATTTACTGAAGTGCACATAACATATATATATATATATATATATATATATATATATATATATATATATATATATATATATATATGAAAAAGGAAGGATTAGAGTAATCCGACGTAATGGTAAATGAATGAGGAACAACAAACATTTTTTTGTTATGTATTCATTTACGTGTTGTCTTTATTTGTAAGACTTCCTTAAATGTATCATCTTGAGGAAGTCTTACAAATAAAGACGAAACGTTCATGAATACATAAAAAAAAACATCTTTTGGTTTTTCCTTTTTCATTCCCATATATATATATATATATATATATATATATATATATATATATATATATATATATATATATATATATATATATATAAGAATAATATTTTGGAGGCGATAACAATGCGTTGTTAAAGTGACACATATACGACACGTGGAATCGTAAAAACAAAGTGACAATATTGAAAAGTCAATAATTTTCAAAAAATTTTTTTTTATTTACCAGTGTATCGTTGACCGTGGTGTTAGGTTGGAGTGTGGTCTTTTCATTATTATTTTTTAATTTTCGAATAATATTATTAACCAAAACAAACAACAACGTTATATAAAAAATAAAAAAAATAATGAATACATTACTCAGTATATTTACTAACCAAAACAAACAGCAACGGTTAAAAATAGTAAATAATAAATTATATAAAAAAAAAAAAAAATAAAAAAAAAAAACAAACAAACTTCTGCGGACCTGCTACTAAAAATAAACCAGCATTTCCGGCCCCGGCTTTTGGCAAAAAACACACACTCCAACGAGTGGCTGTATTTATTTTATTTCTGACGATGAGGGAGACCCTCGAAAATTAAAAAAAAAATCATGAAAAGGACACACTCCAACCTAACACCACGGTCAACGATACACTGGTAAATAAAAACAAATTTTAAAAAAAATTATTGACTTTTCAATATTGTCACTTTGTTTTTACGATTCCACGTGTAGTATATGTGTCACTTTAACAACGTATTGTTATCGCCTCCAAAATATTATTGTTACACTATACACAATACTCCAAGCGAACTACAACATTCTTCTCATATATATATATATATATATATATATATATATATATATATATATATATATATATATATATATATATATATATATATATATATATATTCCGACTACGTTCATAGAACACTCTCGACTAGTCGTCTATCTTTGCCCGCTTCTACATATATATCTTAATTACAGTTTCCGTTGGCCGAGTGGATACGGCGAAAGCTTGCAGATTTTAGACTGACTCTGTGAACCGGGTTCGCGCCTCCCGACCGTCTGAAATTGTTATGTTGTTATGTTTGTAGAGCAATAAGCTTGAAACGCTAGCGTCTGTAGGTATAAATAATTTAATATTTATATATATATATATATATATTTACTAGATGGTTGATGATAATTGCAGTAATATAGAGAGATACGTGGGTGTGGCTTCGGCGATCTTTCTAGATAAAATTGTAACTTAATAAGATAGCGAATTAATTAGTAAAAAAAATGTTGATTTTCAGTGGGGTTTTATTTCGATTGCATAAAGTAATAACTCCAAGGACTTAGTGCTCCTTAAATACTTTTTTGTCTAATAGTTAGTGTTAGTAACCGTTCCCAGATGTAATAATGGCGGTAGATATATGTACATACTGACAGAGCTGAATCGTCGACTAAATTTTCGCACGGGGATCATATCACACCATGTGCCCTTGGAGGACAAGTTCGAGAAGAACGCGGATAATAATGAGCAGGAAATTAAGGTCATTGGCCTGTTGCATTAGTTAGTGAATAGTGTTACTAGTTTTTTTACAAGTTTTAAAAATATATAGTTACCTGCAGCCCCCCCCCCCTATGAAATGTTTAGCTTTTACACATCTATCACGTACTTCATACTTCGTACAAATGACTAATACACAACTCCGTTGGTCGACAGTCATAACTCTCTGCTGGTTAGTAATGTAGTCCCCTGATGTTATTCCTTAATTAATTATTTATTTTAGGAAATGACGTCGAAAAAAATACAAAATGGCGGATTTCTATTTTGTAAACTATTTTATTTTTTCGTTTAAAGTTTTTAGTTGTACAAAAATGCCGAAAATAAATGCTTCGTCAGTGTTCGATCTAATATTCATATACAACAAGCGGAGCATGAGAAAATATTACTCTCTTTGTTATCATCTGTCCTTTTTAATTTTCTGTTGAGGATGTTTCGATTGAAATAATACATGTATGTTAGGTGTAATACTATTAAGAAACAATTGTTTCTTCTTTCTCTCGTAAAAGTAATAGCAACTGTCACTTACACACATACACCCACACACACACATATATATGTATTCTTTAATATATAAAACTAATAGGTATCTTCTTTATTCATTGAAATTGTAACAATTTTGATCGTTTTGAAAAAATAAATATGCTCTTTATTATATTGTAATAATAAGTGTTAGCTAACACTTTTTTAAATACATGAAACAAAAGTTTTAGTTGTTTTATTGAATTTATATTTTAATCCAATGCAAGTCATTTCAAAATATTGGATAAGTTTAACAATTCGTTCGTTTTTCTTAAGTGGATATTAATGCAATTCAGTTTCTGGTTGTCCAACGCCTATCTATCTCAAATAAAGCTTTCACTTGGTCACCCTCGCCGATGTAGTTTCCGACCCACTTCCAAATGTATATTGTCGAACACAGGAATATTGCTGTCGATGTCTTGAATATGTACATACTTTCGACCATAAACCCTTTATTTAATGTACGGAGGTTGCTAGCGTTGGCTTCGTCAGACATGACCGGGTAGAATTCTAAGGTACTTGTATTCGTAGTATCGCCCTTATTGAAAATGTAACCGTTATCCTCCGGAAGATAGTCACTAACATGTACGGAGACCTTTAGATTGGAACGTAAACAAACATTGCCTTAATATAGAAATATCTCACTTCCACCAATAAACCATATACTACACTATGATCCTAGCCTGAACACAGAAGAGTAGTTATAGTAAATGCTCACTATGCGGATAAAGAAAGCAAGGTCAGTTTAATATGAAGAAGGTTAAATAAAATACATAATCTTCCCGGGATTTCTTTCACGCAAAATACATCATGAATTAGTTCCGGATTCCGCGTTTCATCAACTGCCTGCTTTACAATGTGTTGTTGTTTTTTTACTCTAAATCAGGCATATTACCCCTGTGACGTAAGAGGCTACTGTGTTTTAGGGTCCGATTTATAGGGGGCATGTTGAGTGGTAAGTTGTAGAGTAGGATGTTTGTTCAAATTACTTCTGAATTTCTGCATGTTTGTTTACTCGGGGAAACAGGGAGATTTCCAAAGGAAAACGGTTAGAGAAAAGAAGTTAATAGAGTAGGAAGTTTCCTCGGCATCTGGAGACCCTTAGGGTAAGATTTGGTTGCTAGTCGGGTATGTTGGGGTATTTACGTGACGGTGTATGTACGTTTAAGGGGTACAAGTGCAGAAAGTTCATCGGAGCACATTCTGTGTATGTACTTAGAAAAAAAGCACACATGATGCAACTTGTGATGATGGAACAGGGGATTTAAATGTAAGGGCTTTTCTTTTAGTAGCACTTAAGCTAGGGAACTATTTTTGGACCCTTTTTAAACTATATATTGAACGAGATTTTTTAATGATTAATTTTTGAATTGAATATGTGTGGATTCGATCAGCTCGCATTTCGAGAATAGATAGAAGTGTCAGTAGAAACTATACCCCTATCAAACGTAATTACATGAATATTTAGATCACGCATAAAAATTTACTCACGTTATGTGGGTATCCAATATGTTTAACATCTACATATTACTAATGCGTACAAGTATTTCGAATAAAGAAAACGTGATTTATGAAATAAAAAGTTGTAATTCCAACGATGAACGCAATTTTCTAAATTACGAAACTATCATTATAAAAACTGTTTCATTTCAACACTACTACACCCCCAAACTCATGGTTTATATCATATGACACCGGCATGTTTTATTTTGTACTTGTCCAGATATTGAACCTAATTTCCGTGACTGCCCGGCAGCAGTGAGCCGACAGCTATCGGAAGCGTTCGAGACCTGCCGAATCGAAAACGAGGCTATCGTCAAGCAGCCGATAGCGATTTGAAGGAGAGATGCTTGCCAATTGCAGAAAATGAATTTCGAAGTGCTGTGTCGTACAATTGGCTCTCCGGAGCAGTGCATTAACTTTTTGCTTTGCCGGCTAGCACCGCGAAAGACTGTGACGGAGAAATATGCATGGAGATGCCCCACCAAGGAATGCCGGGCTTGGATTTCGTTGCGATCGGGGACGTTTTATTCGCGGTCAAAACTAGAAATTTCGACAATTCTAAAGATTATATACCTGTGGTCCCAGGATATGGCGACCGGTAAAAACTTACTAAAAGAATGCGGCGTACTGTCTCGAACCACGCAAGTGGACTGGAAAAATGTTCTGCAGGAGGTGTGCATCGAACACCTAGCGCGAAACCCTAGACGACTCGGAGGCCCAGGGCATACGGTTGAGATAGACGAGAGTCTGTTCAACCGTAGAAAAAACAATTAGGTTCAATATCTGGACAAGTACTTTTATTTTAGCTTTCAAATAACATAAGCTTTTAGTGGAAGTTAAGATTTAATATATGCGTCGTTTTATTGTTTTATGTAATAATTTAAACGCATTAGATTTTTTGTGTTTTGCTTTCAAGCTGTACAATGTGTCTAGTATGTTTCATCATTTTTGATAACACTGTTTAATAGATGTTTAAATGTTGCCTTTTCTGTAAAACTCTTGTTTTTCTTTGCAAAGACTAAAAGTTTTAAAATGAACAGAAATGTATTCAATACATTCATTATTCAACCTTGGAGAAAATATAATATTAAATTTCAATTTAAAAGATTCTGTAAATAATGACTTTCTTTCTCTACTATTCTGAATAAAATTTTAAAATTGCTAAATAAAAAAAACTATGTTCGGATCATCAAGGATGTTCATCATATATCCTGATAATTATGCAGACCGAGAGCAGGCGGAATGATTTTCTTCAGATAATGGGTATAGGGAGGCGCTCGTAGAACCCAGTCAATTTACTATGTTCCTCGGTGAGACTCGTTATTTATAGACCAAGGAGCTGGAGGAAATCCTGCGTAGCCAGTCACTCAATTAGCCTGTATTGCGAGCGGTTGGAATACGAATCGGTCGCGAATGCTGACGCACTTTGATCGCTTGCGAGTCTTTGAAATCGATTAAAAAAAACGTTAAGATACGCGTCGTATTTATGTTACGGAATATCAACCGTTGTTGGTTATTTCAATATTGTTTGTGGAAACAGTTCATCAAAATCCACACTGTATTTAATTATCTGCGCACACGTATATCTATAGAGAAGTTTAATGCTTACGGGTGAGAATTTGCATGTTTACCGGTGAGAATGTGAATGCCTAATGGTGATAATTTGAATGTTTAATCGTGATAATTTGAATGCTTACTGGTAATAATTTTTAAACCTACTGGTGAGAATGTAAATTCGTAGTAGACATCGTTCTCGAATATCTAAGGTCTCTCTGTATAGAGGTTTGTCAGGAAAGCCTGACATGAGGATACGTCCCTTTACAAGCAAACGCTGATCAAACATTAAAACAAGCATAGTATTCGAATCCAAATAAGATTCGCTCGGTGTGGTTACAAACCGGCTTATACACGAAATCGTGAACATACTGCAAGTAGTGTAGTAACAACACTAAGCTGGATACTCCACCGGATTAGATGAATTCCTACCTTTGGCTTCGGTAAAACCAAGAGATCAAAATGAAAGATAACTAATAGCATACTTAACTGGTCAATTGCGGAGAGGAACACTAATATTCTTACTTTTATATTAACTCACTGGTGATACCAGATCAGGCTGCCCTGTGGCTCCCTGAGACGAAATTCACCTACATTGACGTTTTTTTTTTTTTTTGTAAAACTTAATTATGTTCTACAAAACCAAAAACAAAAACAACAGCCCCTCTCCCTTTCTCCCTCCCCTTTTTTATTTTATTTTTAGAACTTGAAGCATAAATATTTTACTATAATGACCAGATTCGGCATTAAATAACCCAAAAAGGGTTGATGTGCCGTAAAACGGAACTACCAAACCAAAAACGATGATTAAACATTTGAAGATATAAAGAACTTGAAGCATAAAAACTTTTACTATAATGACCAGATTCGGCATTAAATAACCCAAAAAGGGTTGGTGTGCCGTAAAACAAAACTACCAAACCACCAAACCATATTACCTCAACATTTAAGGGGTAAAGATCACTTTTAGTTGAGCACACGGATGTTTATGTGGCCTATATAGTCCTCAAGAGTTATCCCAGGAAATTATTTTAATTTCTGGGAAGTTAGACTGTAGTAAAATGAAAAAAAAATGTATGTCTGAGAGTCAGTCGGTCGATCACGCTAAGTTTGGAACAAACATCACGTTGAATAAATGAATACATGACTTGCGTTCTTCAAGAATAATTGTGTCGAGTATTTTGTAAATTTATGAATCAGAAACCTGTATTACCAGACATGCATTCTCTCAGTCTTAGGGGATTGCAGCAAAATTGCGTGCATAAAGAATGACCAATAACCAAGTTATGCACACCCATTGTTAATTTTAAGGTTTCTATGATGACGGCAACTTTCTTTCTGTGCCTATGACGCAAGGCTGAGTATGCAATCGCTTAAGCTGCACAATAGTGCACGAGTGTTAAAGAATAGATCCTCGTATTATTATAATTGATTATACCTGCACTGAAGCATAATTTAACGTACTTTTGAATTAAATGCAAACCCGGAAAATGCCAAGTTATCTTGTCAGTTGTAAATGAATACATATAGGTTCGATACTATTTCTAGATTACAACTCTTCACCTAATAACTTTATGTGATATACAGAATGTTTTCATTTTATCTTCGGGATGTTTATGCGTAATTTGAGATATACTTTTTCATAATTACGTTTTTCAAATCTGAATATGTAAAATGTAATGAACCTAGGCTGATAAGCAGACAGGCGTATATAAGTAAACACTAACTCTCTTACGTATGTAAGTTTAATCACACAACACTGTTATTTCTTCAAGTTGTACGCAACCGTTTCCTTAACATCAACGCATTTGATGATACGCCCATTCTATGTGTGCATTTTGAAATACAAATACTAGTTTAAATTTAAAGATAAGAAGGGCAAAAGCCATTCGAGGGCACGGATGAATGAAGTTGTTAGTTGCATCATAAACAGAAGATCGGAAAATATAAATGGAATGGACAAAATGTGATGACGTAAAAAGACAGCTCGAGAACTATTTCTTTACGTTGGACGATCATGTTATAATCTACGCTGACACAGTCAGAGATAGCAAGTCCTTTGAGATACACCTTGTTCATAGAAGGTCCGATTCGCTTTAGTTATACAGAAGCAAGAACAGAAAAGTTATTTGCAGTGATGTTAACAAGAAGGGTTTTTGTTTTGAATTTGTTAGGGGGTTAAACCAGAAATTTGAGCTCAGTCGATCATCTTCCATGGAAAATATCAATAGAGTAGAGAAACACTAGCAAGACTCGTATGTGAGAAACGGACTGTAGGATAGAGAAGACAGCATTCCATATTAGGTTGCGAAATCGATATTTTACTCTGAGAATTAAATAATCCGTAATATCAGCTGCATCTCTATGACCAATACATTTCACAATCGCCCTGCCAATATGTATTTGTGTAATTAAAATCAAGATATACTGAGACTATTATTCCAATTGCGATCGAAACCAATTACATGACTTTGATTCGAGAAAATGCCTAAGATTTAAGGCTTAACATTGAGAAAAAAATGAAACTACGGTCATAGTTCTAATTTGGTGTTAATAATTATGTATAAGGTTCAAGTCAAATCTGATATATTTTAATTATCAAATGAGAGTGTGCTGCCTAAAAGCTTTTAAAATACTACACAGAAACTAACATTTTCGGAATATTTCTGTCTATTGTTAAAATTTCAGAAAAATCCGAGGTAATTTTCACGCAGGACTCCAACACATCTTTGTATGAAAAAAATTGAATAAAATAAAAGCCACTGTACTCACCTTTACGCCTTACAGCTTTGTTCGAGAATTCAAAATGATCAGTTAATTAGTATAGATGTAAATCATGTACATACAAATATGTAAAAACACATACATACACACCCCCCATATATATATAAATATATATATATATATATATATATATATATATATATATATATATATAGTATTTCATGTATCCACATGACATTTTATGAAGAGATATAATTTTTTATGTGTCAATTTTCACTATTTACTTCAACAATGCTCGATACGTAAGAAGAGCTAGGTAGTAAGCAATCCCCTGCATAAAATATTTAATAAAACTAACCTACAACAATCCTACAGCTGCTGCGAAAACCTAGAAATAATAATTAAGGCACACAATAACACAATACTAAAAGAGAACAGCAGAGACGAAGAACAACATAACAAATTACATAAAAAAGGGACAAATATAGCAAAACAAACATTTAAAAAATAAAAATAAAAATAAACAAAACACTAATAGTAACCACCCGAATAGAAATTAAAAGTTAGCAAAGAAGAGAAAAGATGTAACTGCATGAATCGTCCACTTTGCCCACTACAAAATAAATACCTAACAAAAAGTATTGTATAGCAAGCCACAATAGTTGCCAAGGAAATACAAAATAAAAGAAGTACTACGTGGGTATGACCTCCCTAGATGTTAAAACCATATGTTATGACCACAGAAAGCACATTTAAAAACAGAGAACGTCGAATTAAAACAGAACTAGCAAACCACTATTGGGAGCTCAAAGAAAATGGACGCTCACCAATAATTGAATGTAAAATAATACGACAGGCAAGTACGTGTAGAAATTTAGACGACCTGTGTAGATTATGCCTGAATGAAAAATTTTAAATCCTAAACTTTAAAGACCCTCGAAATGTATTAAACTATAGAACTGAGGTGGTAAACAGATGCCTACCCAGAAATAAATTTACCTTTGGCTAACGATACATAAATAAATAAATAAATAAACAAGTAAAACACTAAACTAAACAAAAACTTAACAATTTAAAAATCAAAACCTAAAATAGAAATACAAGGAACCACGTGTTAAATTAAATTAACCCATTATATTGACATTAAAATGGAAACATCATATAGACCAATCTATAGAAAAAAAACAATAGAACAGGATATAGCAAGTAAGACTAACAATACCTTTGTTCGTGGGAAGCCCAACTATTGGCTGAGGGAACAACAAAGAATCTGATCGGTTAACTAGCAAGCCATGTATATAAAAACACCCGGAAAAATAACTCCATGCATTTTACCCTGAAGATTCCTCCGATGTTGAAACGCGAGAGCCTCTGTGTAGCTTAATTGCCATAAATATATTTTCATAACTTACTATATATATATATATATATATATATATATATATATATATATATATATATGTATATATATTACTATTTCATGTATCCACATTAAACTTTATAAGGAGATATACTTTTTGATGTATCAATTTACAGTATTTACTTCAACTGTGCTCGATACGTAAGTAGAGCAAGGTCGTAAGCTATTCAAATATATTTATGGCAATTAAGCTACACAGACGCTCTAGCGTTTCATCTCCGGTGGGAATCTTCAGGCTAAAAGGTATTTTTACCTGAAGATTCCCCCCGGGGATGAAACGCGGGAGCCTCTGTGTAGCTGAATTGGCATAAATATATTTTAATTGCTTACTATATATATATATATATATATATATATATATATATATATATATATATATATATATATACATATATATATATATATATATATATATATATATATATGATATGATATGATATACATTTCATTCGACGTTTTAAAGGAAGTTACACCCCTATAGCTTCTTTTATGTGAGAGGGATAAAATGTATACATATAAGTTAACTTTCATATGAATAAGATATATGTGAAGTTTGTATGGGTGGGCTATGTCCTCATATACTCCGTATCGATACAAGTACGCTTCCATTAACTACACCGGTAAATTTTACATTAGAATGCATTTTAAAATGTTATGTTCACTCCTTTACTTTTTTTCCTGTAGAGAAGACACACACATCACACAACCATTGAGTTATATATATATATAATGGTAATAATCTAAGTAAAAACATCCACACGGTAGTAATCCAAAGAATTTCAACCGGGTTTATAAAAAGTGCTCAATATCAAATAGAGCTGTATATATGATTATTTTCATTTACACATACATGTACAAAATCTGCGACACTGGCATGTCGATCAACAGTTATTATAGACTGAGATCTCATCAGGGAGAGATAGAATCCGATAATATTTGGAGAGATTCTTCCAAATATGATCTGAGGTTGAGATCAAATTCTAATTCTGCCTGATGAGATCTCAGTTTATAATAACTGTTGATCGATAACATCGACATGCCAGTGTCGCAGATGTCTTACTTGTCTGTGTAAGTAAAAATAAACATATATATATATATATATATATATATATAATTAATTATTAAAGACAATATATGTACTATCATCTGTCATCAGATCATTTTACTTTGTAGTCTCCTTTGAAGATTCAGCTCAATGTTTGTCAATTATTGATAACAGAGCAAAATATAGAACAGTTTTTCTAAGTATATTCCAATAACCATGGTTTGTTTAATTATTTAATTTTTATTTTTTCACATTTCCAAGAATTCCAAATTCCTGTGAGATATATTTAACGGTCCGTTTCATTTGTTTTGTGGCAAACAACATTTGTATGTCAACATCGTCTCTGCAACACTACAAAATCATATGTATATGTATGTATATATATATATACTTATGTTGTGTGTGTGTATATATGTGTGGTTGGTATGAATTTATTGATGGATACTAAGCATATTTGGGAATGTATATTAATAAGCATAATGATACTTAAAAGAAGGGAAAAACGACTAAATAATAGATGGAACCATTAAAGTAAGACTCTAATTGTTTACATTCGTATATTTGTCTTAGCAATTCACTTGATAGTACGATTTAGAAATAACACATACGAAAAAATAATGTTTAAGGTACAGATCCCCGTATAACTACTTTTGAATCCTTAGAACACTTTAAGAAATTAAATAATTAAATAAATATATAATGCCCATACTATATTCTGAAATCGTAGTCTGGCTAAATATGGAGAGTATATTTCGCCGTGAATATAACCCCCGTAGTTTCGCATTTTAACTAGTGACTTACGACTTGAATGATGAATTTCTGGGAAGGTAAGCTTGTCTCAATATTATTAGAAAGGGTTTATTAATAAATACTATAAAAAATCCATATACACACTTATGTAGAATAAACGTTTTTAATAGTTGATTGAATGGACGATTTGACACAATGATTAAATGAGTTTCGCACAATAAACGACTTAAATACACATTCAGGTAACTTTAATAAGAAATAAATTACCTTCAAATAAACTGGAACTTTATATATAAATTATAGTGCATATTAAATATTTTAGCAAATATTACCGAATAGAAGTTTTTTAAACTGATCGCACTAATTATTTTGGGAGATACTAGCTTTGAACAACAAAAAAAGAAAGAACAAATCAAAATGGCGGATTAGTTTGATCGCACACGTGTGAGTGTTTGCTCTAAAAAAATTGTTTGTTTTTTTGTTTATTTTCATATAAAAATAACTGATGTATGATGTGGGTGTTTTTAAAGACACTCTAATCTAAAAACTCTTTTATTATTTGTGAACTTTTTCTGATGATTTTGTAGTGTTGCAGAGACGATATTGACATACAAATGTTGTTTGCACAAAACAAATAAAACGGACCGTTAAATATAGCTCACAGAAATTTGGTTTTCTTGGAAATGTGAAAAAAATGAAAATAAAAGTAATAAAACAAACACTGGTTATTGGAATATAATAAAAAACTGTTCTATATATATGTGTTTAAATAAACAGTTTGAGCGTCCGACAATTGTTTCAAAGCCCTGCCAGATTCGCTGTATCACAGCTCTTCAGTATATATATATATATATATATATATATATATATATATATATATATATATGTATATATATATATATATATGTGTGTATGTATGTATGTATATATATATATGTATATATATATATGTGTATGACGTGTCCATGGATTACTTTTATGCACGTATAAAATTAATAAAAATATATATATTAACGAAAAATACGTTTTATAATGTTAAAGGCGACTAATTATCCAAGTTTCTACATGTTAATAACTTGGGGAGTAAAACAATAGAAATAGTAGTGTACATCAACTATGCTGCAATCACCAATAAATACAATTACATAAAAATACAGCATATATATATATATATATATATATATATATATATATATATATATATATATATATATATATAAATTACATTATGTTACATTATATCCTATCGTGATAGGCATATGCTCAAGACTTGTTATATTAAATATTAAAATATTATAAGAAAAGTAAAGTTACATACTTTACAAGTTTCTCATAATCATCAGGTGTTTTAAACACGGACTAATATAAATATGAGAATGCCCTTTAATCCATGGATTTTCAAAGAATTATACTCATCATCAGAAAGAGAAACACAATAATTTGTTAATAATTAGAAAGTATTACTTTTAAAAATGTACAACGCAAGTGAAACTTACGCTTAAAGTAAACATATTCTAAAAAATGTTTCAATAATAAGCAGTCAGTAAAGTAGTAGTGAACGTATAAATGAACGTATAAGTGCAGTTATGAATGTGTGAAGTATGTAAATTTACCTGTGTGCATTACTTTAATAGCTCATATATATATATATATATATATATATATACATATATATATATATATATATATATATATATATATATAACTTCTTTGTAATTTAGCAGGAACAATTCCAGCAGAGTGCTCGATTAATTGAGAATTACAGTTAAAAATTAAAAGATAAGAGCGTAATATTTATTTATTTTGGTACAGAAAAAATAGTACAACATTCGTACCGTCGGTTGCAAGCACGGAAGAACTCAGCAATCCGGCTCTCTTCAGCTTCTGTTGCCATCTGTTTCCGATGACAACATACGCTGAAGAGAGCCGGATTGGTTAAGTCCTGCCGTGCTTAAAACCGACGGTACGAATCTTGTACTAATTTTTCTGTACCAACATAAGGAATTTCTTCCGAAACCACACACACACACACATATATATATATATATATATATATATATATATATATATATATGTAAAAATAAAAATCGAATAAAGGATAAGCAATTCAACAACTACCAAAAATAAACTCAAAAACTCATGTTGTATAGTTCTACCGAACTATTTCAGTCGTTTAAAATATGACCATTATCAATCGGTTGGTGAACTGTAATTAAACCGATTGATAATGGTCGTATTTTTAACGACTGAAATATTTCGGTAGAACTATACAACATGAGTTTTTGAGTTTATTTTTGTTAGTTGTTGAATTGCTTATCCTTTATTTTATTTTTATTTTTACATTTTGTCCGAAACATTGTTTCTTTTTTCCTCATATATATATATATATATATATATATATATATATATATATATATATATATATATATATATATATATATATACGGTTGAAAAAGAACAGTGGGGGATGCACTATGTGATTAAAAGGGAGATAAGTGTATTTTGTTATCTTCTAATATGTCGTCGTAAACATAGATTTCTGAAAGCGTTGCTTTTTTCTAATCCTCTCCTTTCAAATCATTCTTCTTGGAATGAATGATTAACACAGAGATATGAATACACATAATATTGCCGCGCTGAAAACTCCTTTTTGTAACCAGATCTTCCTACGTGTGACTTTTCTATTTCCTCTTAAACTCAAGGGGGTTGCATAAAGGAGGCCTGTTTCAATGACATGGAGGAAATTAATATAAGGTAACATATAAGTGCTAAGTGGAATCACAGAATAATTCTTTCTACACAGTTTAGATATGTTACAGGGAACGACGAAAAAGTGCATTAGATTTTGAAGAGGGTGAATATATCATTTCTTGATGTACAATTGAACTAAATTATTTGTGCCACCAGTTTCGGGTTTCGAGCTGGAAATGGTCGATGTATTTTCCGTACTCGTTTTAGGACCTAGTAGTTTCAGATCCAGCTGGCTTCATCTTTCGGTGTGGTTATCAAGTAAAGAACGCAGTTATTAAAAGTTTTGGATAGAACCGTGCGATGTGTGTGGCATTAATACGATATTGGTATTAATATACGGCACAATTACGTTGACACACCGGTTCCCATTATAGCACTGAAGTTAAGCGACGTCGAGCCTGTCCAGTACTAAATGGGGGCCCATTTGGGAATACCAGGTGCTGTATGTGCTCTCTGCTTATCTCGGCATTGTTTCCAGTCGTCTTGTATTGCTTGCCATTGGAATCAAGCAGTGCCGACTCAGGAGAAGTGTTGTTAGCAATTGCGAGACCCTTGCTTCACAATTACACGTGCAGCCAGCCCCTTACAGGGGTGTGCATTGCCTCTCTAGACTGCCCGGAGGGTATGGTATTAATATTAATATAATAATCATTTTTGAATGTGTTCACTATTGTTGAGATTAATTTTGTCGATGCATATTGTTTTCTTTATATATATATATATATATATATATATATATATATATATATATATATATATATAGTTTTTGTGTGTTAGTTGTACGTTCCAAATTGATGATTTTGTTTTCTACAAAGGGTTAACAAGAACCTTAATTGCAACACTAGTGGAAACATTTTAAAATGCTCATGATGCTAATAATAATCTCTTATTAATACTACAAACGTTACACAATTCCGCTAAAACTATTAATAAATAATTTAAATAGACGTGTATACTTGTCACCAACTTTTGAAGATGGATATAGAGAGATCTGAAAATACTAGGGACAAAAACGAGTACGGAAAATATATTGGCAATTCAATCTCGAACCCCGTAAACTAATAAGGTACTTAGAATGGATAAAAAGAAAAAATCTGCAGACACACGTTGTCAATAGTATTTTTAGAATGAATGCTGCCCATATATATATATATATATATATATATATATATATATATATATATATATATATATATATATATATATATATATATATATATATATATATATAGCTTCTTTTTTTTATTTTTAATGCAACCTTAATTCTTATATAATTTTATTTCTAGCTACCATATCGTAGAATGGTCCGTAGGTGTAGTGTTTAGATAGTAGTAGTAGTAGTAGTAGTAGTAGTATCATCATCATCATCATCATCATCATCATCATCATCATCATTATTATTATTATTATTATTATTATTTATTTATGTATATATAAGTAACTACTACTACTACTAGTATTACTATTGTTATAATGAATTTTATTTGATATGCAAATTACCATTACGGTAGTCTTAAGGGTATTATTATTATTATTATTATTATTATTATTATTATTATTATTATTATTATTATTATTATTATTATTATTTTATTATTATTTATTTATGTATATATAAGTAACATTTTAAGCTGAATTATTTCGACACTTGATTATTGGGGAAATGGTAGTTTTATCTGTACCATTGGAGAGCCATGCATATAACTGTCCTGTTTTTAAATCTCCGAAACAGTTACATGGTAAACAGCTGAAGATCCCCGTGTTAATATTAGATGCTTACGTTAAGGTCTCCTGCTTTTGTTTCACTGTTAGATACTTAATCCCCCTTTTTATTTTTATTTACTTACTATTATATATTATTTATTTATGAATTTTCCAACAAATGTTAAGTCTACACTATTTTGGATTTAGTTAGTTTCTCTGGGAATTTAAACTGCATTTTCCTTTTTTTTTGTCTTTTTGTTTAAAATAACTCAAAGCTTCTTTAGACTATATATATATATATATATATATATATATATATATATATATATATATATATATATAATATATATATATATATATATATATAATATTTAAAAATTAATATTGAATTATGTTTACTTACAACGCTAGCTTTTCAAGCTTCTGCTTTCATCAGTGCAGGGAAGTAACAATTTCAGATACTCGGGAGTCGCAGACCCGGTTCACAAAATCAGTCTAGAATCTGCAAGCAGTCGTCATATCCACCCGGAAGCTGTCACGTGATTAAGGGAAATTAAGCCATGAATTTTCCTAGAAGTGGAAACAGAGAGAAAACTAGCCGAGCGTTTAAGAGGAATGTATTCGGAACTATGCTTTTAAAGTTGATGATAGTCATTTTTTAACATCCCCGAGAGTGGTCGACTTTAATTTCTTTAAATAGTCTCATTATTATATTCATAAATAAAAATAAAATTATAATTTATATATATATATATATATATATATATATATATATATATATATATAAAAGAAAGGAAGGATGAAGGTAATCCGACGTGATGGGAAATGAAAAAGGAAAAACCAAACAAATGTTTTTTTATGTATTCATCAACGTTTCGTCTTAATTAGTAAGACTTCCTCAGGATGATCATTTAAAGCAAAATGTACTACAAGTACATGAAGATATTGGGTTGATATGATGGGTCAATGACAAGAAGTAGCCACAACTGAGAGCGCAGGACCGAGGTCCGGGTTGAAGGAAGTCGGTGGCATGGAATGAAAAATAAAATAAAAACGGACCTCGGTTCTGTGCTCCCAGTAGTGGCTATTACTTCTTCTCATTAACCCATAATGTCAACCCAATATTTTCATAGTTGTATAACATTTTTGTTAAAATTATCATCCGGAGGAAGTCTTACACATAAAGACGAAACGTTGATGAATACATAAAGAAAAAACATCGTTTTCGTTTTTTCTTTTTTAATTTCCCATATATATATATATATATATATATATATATATATATATATATATATATATATATATATATATATATATACAGCGGGCGATGTCCTCTTCTTAAACGTACAACCTCGCAGAAAATACGTTCCTAGTCTTCCTCTACTCTTCTTTTGGCTAAGATCAAAGTGTAGTATCTGTTCCGATGGATACTGCACCCTATTGACTGGTATTGTCTTGGCCTTCGGGGCTTGATTTACGCCGGTCTATGGGTATGTCCTGTGCAGTTCTAGGAGGTTCACCCTCCCAAGCTTCGCCACCCCTCTTTGGGGAGGAGTAAGTTTATTGCTTACTGCATGAGGCGCCCCTGCCGGCGAATGCCGACGGGGCTACCCAGGCAATTTTTAAACCCCACTTTGCCGACCCGACCTTGGGTCACATCTTACTTGTGGGAGCAAGATAAAAACTGGCCTTGTGCCTAACTCTTGGAGAGGAGTAAATCAATACCCTTATTTTTATGGCAGGTGTTTGACTAAGCATCAATCTATGGGTTCCCCTGTAAAACAGTCACCATAAAAACTCGTCTAGTTACAACCCCTGTCAATTCATTAACTTTCTCTCTCTGTACCTAGATTTAAGTGAACATTCCATAAGCAAAGTTTATTTCATAGATGTGCCCGTCTGTGGAACACCGTACTACGGGGCTGCTTCTGAGCGTACTATAACATTGTCGTTTTAAAGTCAAACTATTGTTAACCCGTCCTCTTAGATAGTCAATTTCCGAGCAGTTACAACCATCGTTATTAATCCCTTCGGTGTCTCACCGTCTACTTGTCAAACTTAATAACGCTTATCCTCGAGTTGCCTGTGGGCACTGATAAGCGCTGAATCTTTGTAATATATATATATATATATATATATATATATATATATATATATATGTATATATATATACATATCTGGTTGTACAGGAGTGCCAACTTCTGTTTATTCCTTTTGTGATCCAATGTTTCGTCGAACGATAGATCTTGTACTATTAACCAAGGAGTGTAGGGAATCTCCATATTTGACGCAAACGTTTTCGACCATCATTGGCCGTCTTCAGGCGGATGATTGATCAATGCAAAATAAAATTGGTGAATTTATTAAGAAGACCTTTCCATGTGGTTAAAAACATTAAAAACATTCAACAGCATTTCAACACGCCTTCGAACCTCTCATAACGAGCATGGTTAATAGTACAAGATCTATCGTTCGACGAATAGAAAGATTGGATCACAAAAAGAATAAACAGTAGTTGGAACTCCTGTTCAACCAGATATGTATAAAAGAAGGAATGTTGCCTAATTATACAAAATACAAAAATATATATATATTTATAAATATATATATATATATTTATATATATGAGAGAGAGAGAGAGAGATAGATAGAGAGAGAGAGAGAGAGAGAGAGAGAGAGAGAGAGCGTGTGTGTTGATAAGACAACAGAACGGCAGTTCGTAGTATATATGTCACTTATATGTTTAACTCAGCACACTTCACTGTGAAAATGTAAATAGTATGTTATGTTTATAATATATGCATATCGATTTCACTCGGTAGGTAATCTAGACGACTAACGTAACAGAAAGAGGCAGTCCAGATTACCAACAGACAAATATTTTTTTTAAATCGAGAATAAGAAGGCATGAGTTATCCCCCTTATATCAACATTGTATCATATTAATAACAGTATTTTGTTAATGTATAGTTTGCTTACTCGGTACGTCTACAGGAAACATTTTCAGATTCAAACTCCTCCAGTAATTTGAAAAATGAATAGAAAAATAGAAGGGTTGATTAACAGATCGAACAATTCATATTAAACTAGCTCTTTCTTCCTCGGTGATGCCTGGGAGTCATTTTACTTTTATCTTTTTTATAACTCTGTTCTTTTTATTTGTTTTATCAATGTATACTTTTACAAATAAGATATTCCAAGTTAAAATTAATTTCAACGAAGAAATAACTTTCTATTCGGTAGTTTAAATGCTTCCAAATTCCGTTCAGATTTCGAATGGAAGCGAATGTATTCAATTTTACTTTTGTCAAGCCTTAACAAGAGATTATTATAATTCATATAAAACTTGCTGAACATATCCCGCGTTGTTCCCGGTGTCTTTTTTTTTTTTTTTTTTTTTACTTCTGCTTCCCTTTTTGTACAATTACTCTTATTTTATCACATTGTCTGTTCAATAAGGTTTGTAAGAAGTCAAATGTACTTATTAGTAATAAGAGTATCAATTGAACAAAATTAGTAACTACTTTTTTAACGTTAAATTGTTTTAATATTTGGGATTTAAATATATTTCCAAACTTTTATCTTTTCATATATAGACATTTTACATTCAGAAATAATATTCGTTTCGAAATCTTTATTGCTTCCAAATTTCTGTCACATTTCGATGTGTAACAGAGTAAGCCATTCTTGTTTTGTGAAATATAAAAATATATATTAAACTAGTTTATTCATTAATTCATTTCGGATCGATTAGATGATTCTATTGCTGGCATTGATTTACCGATATATTTCTAAAAATATATTAAGTACTTACGGGAGAAACCACGTGAAGGTTGCCAACATCCTAATTGAAAGTGTCTCTGTTAAACGAACTGGATTCGAACCTGGCATACGCAGGTTTACAGTATTTATCGTTAACAACTGAGCTACAACTGATTCGCATAATAGTTTATACAGGGTGGGCCAAAATAAGGGTCCTATCTTTAAATTTGAATAACTTTAATTTGAATAACTTCCACAAAATAAAAGTTAAACTCACCCAACATTATGTGTGTGTAGACTGACCCTTCCGAGATTTTTTGAAATAAACAAAACAAATTTTAGCCGAAAAACACTTCTTAAAACTTACAAAAACTAAAGTATTGTTTTTTACACTGTTTTGAGTTTTTTAAGCAAAAATAATGTTTTCTAAATGAGGGTACGTTCCTTAGGGCTAATACGGCTCATTCTTGCTTCGGAAGGGGTCCTTTACTTATTCTAAAAAAAAAATTTTTTAAATCAATAAATAAAAAAGTTATGAATTTTTAAAAATAGGACCCTTATTTTTGCCCACCCTGTATAAAGGTAATACTAACTACCTGGCTTTGAATGGGAGTTTTTTGGCATTCATTTTTGTTTCGTTCTTTTTAACCAATATCATGCGTTTGTTATTATACATTTTTTCTCTAAAACATAACTTTCAAAGTTAAGTTTATCTAGAATGATATAATTTTGTCATGAAATAACGATTTCAACCAACTTGTAATGTTGTTCAAATCTCAATTTTTTAAAATTACCGAATGAAAATAGTTTCAACAACTTTTAATATTTTGATGCATACGCATTTACTATAAATATGAATGTCTACAATTGCTTAGTATTCGATAATTTAACTGTTTCGTAAAATCTTTACATTTTGGAGGGTCTCGAAAAAATCGAAATGCATTCTGATTGATGTTATTTCTTATTTATTTTAAAAGGATTTTTTTTTTACAATTTCGTTTTATTTTACGATTTTGCATATTTTATTTAAATAAAGAATGTATCTATTTCAATAAATATAATTTTCGTAGTTACTTAATGTTAAATGAATTCTATGTCACGAGACCAAAAACGGAGAGAGAGTGTTTGCTTATAATTTTATCAATATAGAGAAAATTACAATGAATAACTATTTTATAACTTTATTAATTGATTCGTGTATTGTTTCAGGTGTAGTCTTTTCGTCTCTTTGAAGCATGTGGTCATATAACAGTTTCCTACTTTTTACGCATTTTTTGTACCCTGCAAGATCTTTAAAGCTGCACCGCTTTGGCAGTATAGGGTAGCCAAGGCAGTGTTGCAGCATATAATGCTCAGATTCGCAGATTCACAGATAGTTAGGTCACTTTTGTATCTCAATCTGTTCATAGCAACTTTTGATCGCTCCATTGCCGTTCGAAGGCGGTTGAGTGTTTCCCACCAAAGCAACGGTGATTCTGAATCGGAACCAAGGGCTACAGTAGGGGGTTCTATGCAAGTAGGAGGGGACCATTCTCTAACCGTCTAGTCCACAGCTTTAGTCTGGTATATTCCTGAGATGTTCGAAGAGGTTCGACATGGCTGAGGAAGCTCTTCTTGATCTCACTCGTTTGCCCATTGGTTCACGTCAATAAAAGAGATAACGTTCATCACTGATAGATTTTGTGATCTCTCCTCGGCTGGCGACTTCCAGCCTCACATCTAGACAGACAATGTTATTTAGAAGATGGAGGTTGTTCAGGTTTATAGGCTTTAGGCAGACAGTGATCAAGCAGCAATTTCAGGTTAAAGTAATCATAAACTCCATTTCAACTTTTAATGAAAAGGTTACTATTTCCCTTTCTATTCAGTTAGGTATGTGTATGTGTTCATATATTAAAATGTATATGATTCACTCATAAATAAATTTACCGATCAGTATGAATCTTAGAACACACCTACAAAGCGTTAGTGTAAAATTACCCAAAAGAAATATCATATCTATTATTAAAATTCACAAAACTAGAATATATCTGAATATTCCCAAAGGGATTCCACCCTAACTTAATCCGTTAATATAAACCTTCATTAAATTAATAAATCTTATATTACGTACTCTTATCTGTTATAATATTCATTATGTTCGATTAATTAGTTTATGAGTGAATCTTCTATAAAAACTATATAAACATATTTATATACTATACACTGGATGAGGCAGCTGAAAATAAGGTCGTAGCACTTGATAGATCCAAGAGCTTGAAAACCGCCCTGCTCGTAGATTTTCTGGTGAAAAAACATTCCGTCTTACTGGGCAAATATTTAATATAATTTGATCCTTTTTAGCTAAAATAAAAATCCTGGTCGTTTATATTGTGTATATCAAAACAACACGTCATCAAGGCAGGTGTGTCCCAGGAGTCGATACTTAGACCTTTATTATTCCTGATCTTCATTAACAACCTCTCTGATTAAATTGCGTCCGAGATGATTATATTTGTTTATGACATCAACTGTTATTCTCAATATACGAGCAAATGGAACCATACTGATCCAAGTCAAAAATTGTGACCTTAGACGACGGCCTACAGTCTGTAGCAGTATTAGTCAATAAAAATGGATGGCAACCTTCAATGCTACTAAGACTAGGCTCATGTATGTAACAATTATAAGAACCTTTTCAACCACCGATTAACCTGTATACTTCCACCATTCCGTATGTAACAATTATAAGAACCTGTTCAACCCCCGATTAACCTGTATACTTCCACCATTCCGTAGAGTTATAAGTTCGACCTCATCAGCCTTGCATTCACAAGCAACGTTCATAAGAACACATACATAGCATTTACTGCCAAGTTTACTGCAAATAATATGTACTCTCTCTACCGGGTTCGAAAACTTCTCACATGCGGTATAATTCTGTGTCTCTATATATCAAAGATTTGCCCTTACATGGAGTATGTTTACTACATCTAGGAAAGTAAGCCAACAACTAGTCTTCCGAAATTTAGCAGAGGTAAAGAATAGTCTCTAACTTAATAGATATCGCACTGTATACCAGGCTCCAGCCCCTATCGTATCGTCGCCATGTTAGATCACTGTGCTCGATCTACAAGTACATGCACGAAATGTGATCCGACGAACTTACTACACTTTCAACGTAAACACTACCGACCAATCTGTATCGCAGCAAAATTTTACCCCTTCACTCTGACGGTCCCCATATACTGAAACACATTTTACTTTAATATCTTATATTCTATGTATAATTGTCTTTGGAATTCCAACCCTGCTCTCTCTTTCTCCGACTGTACTTACATGCAGGCATTTACATGTAATTTGAAGACACATATTGACCCTTCACAATTTGGCTTTAACTATCAGTGGACCCTTAGATTTCAATTGGAATATACATGTTTTGGGTAAATAAAAATAAAACACACACGGGCACACCCCCCCCCGCCACACACACACACACACATATATATATATATATATATATATATATATATATATATATATATATATATATATACAGGGTGGGCCAAAATAAGGGTCCTATCTTTAAATTTGAATAACTTGAATTTGAATAACTTCCACAAAGTAAAAGTTAAACTCACCAAACTTTATGTGTGTGTAGACTGACCCTGCCGAGATTTTTTGAAATAAACAAAACAAATTTTAGCCGAAAAACACTTCTTAAAACTTACAAAAACTAAAGTATTTTTTTTTACACTGTTTTGAGTTTTTTAAGCAAAAATAATGTTTTCTAAATGAGGGTACGTTCCTTAGGGCTAATACGGCTCATGCTTGCTTCGGAAGGGGTCCTTTACTTATTCTAAAAAAAAAAAAAAATCAATAAATAAAAAAGTTATGAATTTTTAAAAATAGGACCCTTATTTTTGCCCACCCTATATATATATATATATATATATATATATATATATATACAAGTATCATTAAAAATAACGGACATCTTGTGTCTGGTTATTTTTTTCTAATATCCTTTCCGTTTTTTTTGATTAGGTTCTTAGTTTCAGACGGAAACTGGCTGATAAAATTGCCATAGCTTCCCAAAGCGCTTTCAGACCCTTCCAGGTCCATCGTCAGTGGAGCAATGTTAACCAGGCATAGACCTAGGAGTGACTATATATTCTATTTAAGCGGGAAAATAAAGGACTGTGTTTAATTTAAATTTATATTTATAGTCACTCCTAGGTCTATGCCTGGTTTACATTACTCCACTGACGATGGACCTGGAAGGGTCCGAAAGCGCTTTGGGAAGCTATGGCAATTTTATCAGCCAGTTTCCGTCTGTAACTAAGAACCTAATCAGAAAAACGGAAAGGATCTTAGAAAAAATAACCAGACACAAGATGTCCGTTATTTTTAATGATACTTGTATAAAAGAAAAGATGCTGCCAAGATACACATATATATATATATATATATATATATATATATACATATATATATATATCTGGGAGTACGACCTGACTGTTTGTTATACAAAATGTACCTACTTTAAAGTATTTTTATGAATAATCAATACCTAAGTAACATTATTGTATGATAACAGCCAACATCATATGGACAAGTATGTCGCCTAGTGACTCATCCTTTGGATAATGTTATAGTCATTGGAAATGGAAAACAATTTTGAAAACACAAATCGACATCAATAGTTTATTGAAGCAGCAATTCAGCACAACTTGATCAAGACAAAGATTGGCGCGTTTTAGCAAGAAGAAATAGAAGGAAAGAATTGTTGATGAAACTGGTTTTGAAATTGTAGAATGGGTGTTTTTCATGTTTCTTAACCTAGTAAACAGCTGGAGTAAACACTCTTTCAGAGTTCATCAACGATCTGTGAACGCAAGTTGATATATACATTTTCTACATCAACGTAGACGAGATAACTCTATGGAAGCAATATGAAGATCACTGGTGATCAATACCGCGCTTATTATCTCTCTTTCGCCCTGGAACATGTGTTGCACAGGGGAAAACAATGTGTGTTATTTTAACATATCTATTACAATGTTCCACTAATCATTGATTTGGTCTTTTGCATAGTTCTCTCTTTGAAAAATACCGTTGATTTGATAAGCTCCGAGGACTGAATGTTATTCCAGGTCGCAAATGTAAGCCTTATATCTAGTCTCTTTATAAGGACGGTTGAAAAATAGTTCCATTATCCTTTACCAATACACGAGCCATATACGCCGTAAGATGAAGTACTACTGCCACACTCGGGGATATATGTTACAATGCATAATTTCCTGGTTTTGCAAGTTACAAAATGAACTAAGGAATCTAGTTAGGGTGATCTCTACTCCTCACTAAACCCGCTTACTGGGTTTTCCTGCATTTCCCTTCGACAATGACATTTGACATTCAGAGACCAAGTTGTACTACCTCTGCATTATCTCACATAATTATTTCCTCTTTGTGAGACTTCTTTGTTTCTTCAATTGGCATTCCTAAGATATTCATGAATCTCTATGCGGCGAAATATTTGTTACCAGTGGCAAACACACTTTTTGTAAGTGTTGTAGTTTTTGCTCACAGAAAAGATGTATCCAATCTTTCCCTACTCTATCGTTATTTTCATAGGAGGTGAATTTCTCGTTTCCGACAGTAAAACACTTAAAGCAAGGAATCCTGTAGCTACTGTAAAGACCATTACATTTTTGATCTGTGCCTTACACAAAACGGAATTCTCATCAGAAGATATACTTTCCAAGAACCTCCCATCTGTAGAACACAATAGCACGGGACAGCTTCTCTGATGATTACAACATTATCGGATTCAAGTCTATTGTCATGAAATACTTATCGATACGAATTTTCAAGCAATCAAATTCTACCAATTCACCACATTGTGTCCAAAGAGTCTTAGAATTGTTCATCATCTAGCTGAGAATTTCATTAAACCCTTCCTTAAGTTGCTTTTGGACTTGCTGATTCGTGACACTTTCATAAAAAAAAAACAGTCCTCTCTGATATTGTTTTGAAGTATTTTAATGTTTAGTGTCTGTAACTTTTGTCTCTTGGTCTCTATTTTATAATGAATGGTGGAAAATATATTCTTATTGTGTTGGAATTCAGCCCATTAGCCTAATCTCTTCCCGTTTGAATAAAACATACTTGGCTTTTCTCCAACGTGAGTAAATTAATTATTAAAATTTCTGGCTTCTCGGCAGATAAGAAAATACGGCCTTTCTAAGTCTCACAAGCTGTCGACTTCGGTGACTCATGACTCCAGCTACGATGAATTGCCAAATGTTAACAGCGGGCCACCGTATCATAACAGTGGGGACATTCAACGTTCGAGGGTGTCTTGGAACAGAAAAACAGCAATCATTCTCAGAAGATGTGTTACAATACGATCTACCAATACTCAAAATCTCCGAAACCTTGTATAAGATTCAAATACGTCCTGAGAAGGCGTAATCAAAGCGTCTAAAGCGCCCTTTGTTCCCTGAAACAAAACTCGACTTCGAAATCTAGTGAGGATGTCATCTTACTTTTCCCACAGCCCTTTATCTCATACAATAAGTTGCTAGTCTTTCTCTACTCTATCATTATTTTCATAGTAGGTGTTTTATTCAGCACAATCAATACCCACCTATAAAACATTCAAACCCACTTGAAATTAGTGTCCTTTCTTTCTCTGTATGCCTGAAACTAAACGGAACTTCTATGGTCAAAGTTGTTTTTCCAAAACCAGTCTGTCTGTCAATAGCTCAAAGCTGCTTCCCAGCTGATTACAACATACAACTTGTTAAGTCAAATGTTAAACAAATCTTGTTCGGCCGCCCTCTTTAATAATCACATTCTGCCTTATTTCACCAATCGATATTACTCCACCTAAAAAAACAGTAACTATTATCCTGGAGTTTCCTTTTGAGCCTTGATGAGATACATGAAACACACACATCAGAAAATAAGAAATTGCCACTGTTAAATAAAAGCAGAATAATTCAATAATGGTATCGAATTAGATGTGGTTCGACCAAGTGATAACATACATGTTTCCCCAATTATCAAGCCTAAAAACGCACTACAAAATAAGAGTTAATGCGATGAAATGGAAGTCAGCTGAGAGATGAAACAGTTTATTGGAGGATTAACAATGGTTTACATTTAACAGCTATTCAACGATAACACCGTTATTGATTATAATGCCATGATCAAAATTATCAGCACCATCCAGATGAAGTATTCCAACAGAATTGAATGAAGATCAACTGTTAACAACATGATGTTAACCATTATGTTTCTGAATGTTGTAGATAACGATTGATCATTTGTATTATTTTGATTATTCGGACTACTGTTCTTATCTTGTATGTTATTCTCACAGCGCTTCGACCGATGTAACCCTCGAACTCCTTTCTTAAAATTTATCTCGTCAAATTCGGGAATATTTCTGTCAAACTTAGAATCCGTGCGGAATTTCGAACCAAACCCTTTATTTAATCTGCGTAAATAGTTTGTTCTCGTTCCGTCCGCTATTACAGTAAATAAGTCTAAAGTTTGTTTTTGCCTACTTGAATTCACCCAAAACAAAGCACATTGACACTAAGTCATAATGGGTTACTCAGAATAAGGGGCAAAATGTATAAACACCACTTTACATTGTGAGTTGTGCAGCGAAATATTTGTTGACATTACATTTAAATTTCTGCAAGTCGGTACAGTCCGGGGAACAGGGAGCAAGAAGGGAATTCCAAAAGATAGCCGTTCAAGGAAATAACCATATTATAGTAGAAAGTCTTACAGCATATTAGGACTTCCACAGGTAAGCAGTGGGGTTAAGCTGATTGTCATATGGGTTGGGTGAATTTACTTCGAGTGGGCACCTGCGCAGCAAGTTCGTCGAAGTACATTCCATTGAAGTATTTAAAAAAACAAACAGGGATTTAACATTGTGGCGAAAAGACAGGGACTGAAGCTTGATGGAGACTGCGGAACCTATTAGATTAGAGACTCTTTTTTTGGACCCTGTCTACAATGGAAATACAAGTGGTTGGTGCACCAGCCCAGATGTGAAAACAATACTTTATGTATTGGCGGATGGTGATTTTGAAAATATAATACGTAATTGTATTCATAGTATCGTTCGCACTGAGGATTGGACTATCAACCCCGGAAGTCTGTCATGTTAGAATTGATTATTATTTAGCACTTTATCTGTTACACAACTGGTCTTTGCGGAGGACATTAAAGAAAGTTAACAAAGACAGTACACTGAACCCGCTTATACAATTAGTTTAAAACACATGGTTCAATCATGAAAAAAACTGCAATAAATAAAACCAACGTATTAAAATGGTTTATGTGTCAAGAGACTGTTTTCCAGAGAGAAAAGAAAGTGTGTATATGATTTCAGTGTTTTATAGTTGGAGCTAATGCGCATGCGTGAGCAACAAATGTGCATATGTTGAGAGCAACTTACTCTAAAAGGATGGATTTTTTTAATCCATCCTTTTAGATTAAGTTGCTCTCAACATCTCGTCGAATTTCTGACAGCTTAAAACAATGTACGCTTTTGAGATTCTGTCGGTTTTTTTTACAGTATAAGATGTACGTGAGTTAGTTCTGAATTTTTTACCGTCATTGGCCATGGCCATATATTTGTGTTCCTTACAAAGCAGATTATGTATTGGTGTGGATTATGGAATAGAAATAAATTATAGATCGACTGGTGTCGATGTAAATCGCCGATAGCGTTTGCGATGTTTACCAAAAAAAATCCGAACAGCTCAACAAAATATTACTACACTCTATACAAATAATGTGTTATTAGACATGTGTTCCTCTATTTAATTAATAATACAAAAAATATATCTATGATATAACGTATACTCTCAGAATGACGTTTCCGTAATGGTTTCTGAATTTGCAAACCGTTTGGGGCAACGTTATCTGTTAGGCGCCCATATACGGGTCTCTGTCACAAAATAAGCTTATATAAATAATGTTAATTCAAAGCTCTGATGAACTCCTTAACGATCAGGCACTCGACTCTAGATTATAACTTAGAGACATGCTTATAATAATATTACGAATATTAAACGTTGTTCGCATGTTATTGTTCATAGCAAGCAATACGGTCCAATCTTCTCGTAGAATACGGTAAAATGGCAACTTGACTGTGATATCAAATTAACAACTGTTTCTATCTGTGGTTGGGAAGACAATAAGAATAGTCGTTCAACACATGATATCTCTATTAATCTTTCTTCGAAGAAAGAATATTGCGATCGATCGAAAACAAGAAGTCAAATGTCCAAGAAAAAAGTCTCTCTGAATTTATCGCCCTTAAGAAAGAAACGCGCGAAGGAACTCTAAATCCCCGTAACCATTAATTGGCACCAGTCTGATTTCTCAAATTGTCTTTACTCTGTAAATGCATTAAAACATATTTTGATTGAATATTTTATTGTTACAGAATTGTGTTCGAAAAATATCGCGATTGTTAACGGCCATTTGTTACTTGTGGTTGTGTTGTCGAACGTACCGACATATTACTCAAGTATTTAATTAAGTGTGTCAAATATAAAGCCTTTTAACATAGAATTCGCACAGAACAATTAACAAAGCAACAACTTGGAATGCATTTAAAAATCATACCATAGTAACGAATATTCTAAATAAGTTGTATTTACTCCTTTATCCTAAATACAAGCCCAGTCTAATGATAATAATACATGACACTTGACCAAAAGTTAAATAGAGGTATAGGCGTATAATAAAATATATGTATTTAGATAACTTTTGTCAATGTAGTCATCCGTAAATGTATTAGATATATCGTATTGTAAATATATAATTATAACTTAATTATTAATAACACATTATTTTTTAATATACACAGACATATATTTGTTTTACCTTAACCAAGACTCATCAGTGTGGAATATATAGTTGTACGGCCGGTTACACGATTCAAACTACGGATTAAAATCATATTTAGTTTCGATCCGATCGATTTCAGAAAATTGAAGTTTTAGCCGGGATCGATATTTTGGAAAATACTTATTGTCAGAAAACAGCAGTTTTTATTAATACGCGCTAGAACAAGTCCACAAATCTGAAATCGTGGGAGAAAGAAGACAAAAAGTATCAGAATCATTTTCAAACGAACACCCCTAAATACACCAAAATTACTAATAAACCGCCTTTAATTTAATAAGTAAATAACATTCAGAGAATAACAACAGACACCTTAACGAAAACGGAATATCTTTTATAGGAAAACATAAACATATAGCCTATGCTTGTCTCGAACAAGCGATTTGTGCTTTTTCCCCTTTAGTTTTAGAGTGTTTGCATAATGAGCAGTGATGCAGAGTCCGTCTGCCAATATAACCCCGTTTCTACCCAAGCCCCGACATGACCAAATTAGTTGAACCCTTTGTACACCCTACATACGCTGTAATGTATAGTTTTTGAAATACACATTTTGTATTAGCTCTTGTAGAACCTACAAGCGAACACTGTATTTTTTAACGAATTCATATATGTTACATATATATTTATTTATTTATTAATTTATTAATATATTTAACAGAAGTCTAGATGATATTGTAGCAATTCATAAATAAATATTACACTTTCATTGAATAACCGATCACTCGTTTGAACCAACTGAACAATATATCTCTCTATATCTCTCGCCCTCTCTCTCTCTCTTTCGCTCTCTCTCTCTCTCTCTCTATATATATATATATATATATATATATATATATATATATATAAAAGAAAGGAAGGATGAGAGTAATCCGACGTAATGGAAAATGAAAAGGAAAACACAATAGATATGTTTTATATATATATTCATCAACGTTTCGTCTTTATTTGTAAGACTTCCTCAGGATGATATGTACTTGCATGACATTTTTCTAAAAATTACATCCTGAGGGAGTCTTACAAATAAAGACGAAACGTTGATGAATATATAAAAAGAATATATTTTAGTTTTTCCTATACATATATATATATATATATATATATATATATATATATATATATATATATATACATCCATATGTGCCCAAATATATACAGCATTAATTACAACTAGAAGTGTATCTGGTTGTTTTTTATTAATCTATCCGATAAGAGTTTGAGTCCTTTATTTCCAATATATTAATTTACTTCCGTTTCGATGTTCAGAATCAGTTGTCTCGTACTTATGTACTCATCATGTGTACGTACGATTTCATACATATATTTTTCATATATACATAATACATGTAGACATATAAATATAAGGGTATATACATATATATATATATATATATATATATATATATATATATATATATATATATACATGGGCATACACACTCACGTATATATGTGAAGATATATATATCACTTCTAAACGTATATTCCATACAAACCCAAACACACGTATATATATATATATATATATATATATATATATATATATATATATATATATATATATATATATATATATATATATTAGAACGTTTCTGATGAGTTACTAGCATTTATTTTCCCTGCCTAAAGACATGCACCGCGTATTCAGCTGAAAATAAATCAGAGGAAGGATATAAAAAGAAACGGAAAGAAAGGGAAACATGCAAAGATTTTGGGAAATAAATAGATTCCCGGAAGAACATGAATAAAAGAAAATAATAATAATAATAATAATAATAATAATAATAATAATAATAATAATAATAATAATAAAAACAAATAAATCCAACTTTTGCAACGGGCAGATGAAATAAAGTAAAAATTAACAAGCGAGAACGCTGAAAGAATACGAAGTGCGAGGGAAAAGAATTCATGCACACTGCACAATTCTTTATTAAGAACTATGAATTATCTGCCCTTTAATACAAGAGTACAATGTACGCATACGTGGCGTAGCACACACTTGGTCCTGCGCTGCAGTCAATAGCGCATGTCGGAAGTCAGCTTCCGGCGTGTTGAATGCTGAATACAAAAATGTTAGGAAAGCGGTCGCATTCGGGAGATTCTGCCATTGAATTTCAACGACGGCTGCCATCGTCGTCATCTCTCGCCATCAGCGCCATTTTGTTTTTTTTTTTGTTTTTTTTTCATGATCTCTCTTTGCAATCGTATCACGAGGGTTTTCTATTCTAAATCATTTCTTTCCTATAATTGTCTGTTTGTTTATTTCCTTAACCCTGAGTCTTGTTATTTGTTCAATTTTGTTTTTATCGTCTTGCTATACTTTTAACGCATAACACTCTGGAACGGTCGGAAAGGAAATTTAAAGAATAGGAAAGTGTAAGTTTACCCTTTCTCACGCCTTCTCTATCTGCCCTTCTAACTCTCTCTGTCTCTCCCTTTCTCTCTCTCCATCTATATATATATATATATGTATATATTATACTAAATTATCTCTCTCTTCCCTCTCTCTCTCTCACTATATATATATATATATATATATATATATATATATATATATATATATATGTGTATATATATATATGTGTGTGTGTGTATATACATATAATACATATATATGTATATATATATATATATATATATATATATATATATATATGTATATATACATTTTGCTTCATTAATTTCTCAGAAAAAAGGAACTGTTTCTTGAGGCTAACACATGATTTCTGTGTGAGAGACGTAAGAATGTGAAAGTTCAATGAAGGCTGTAATTTTCTCCCAAAACGTTGAATGAGTAAATAATTGAAGAACTTTAATTATTTTACTGAGCATTTGTGCACTTAAGTATTTTATAATTTTATATCTATTTTAGTATTTTATTTAACTTACTGGGTCCTAGGACAAAATGTCAATCCGGTTTGGTAAGTTGTTGGTAATGTAGGTAACATCACAAGGCGAATAGAGCACCATTTCTCGTAAGAGCTAGTTTATACCTTTTCCGAGGGAATCTTATTTTAAGGTTCAGAATTATATGTTATTTTAAATATTTCGTCAACGTTGGGCTTCTTGGCCTTTTGGCTAAGATCAAAGTGTAGTATCTGTTCCGATGGATACTGCACGCCTGTCCTGTGCAGTTCTAGGACGTCCACCCTCCCAGGCTTTGCCTCCTCTCTTTGGGGAGGAGTAAGTTTATTGCTTACTGTCTGAGGCGCCCCTACCGGGGAATACCGACGGGGCTGCCCAGGCAATTTTTAAATGGCCAGAGTGCTCACCTCTCGAGCGCTGGCTTTTCAAACCCCACTTTCTCGACCCGATCTTGGGTCACATCTTACTTGTGGGAGTAAGATAAAACTGGCCTTGTGCCTAACTCCTGGGGAGGAGTAAATAAAACTCATGTCAGGTTGTCCTGAACAAACCTTGTACAGAGATATAAGAGACACTCGATGATGGTGTCTCATAGGCCTTCACATTCCATCACCCCCTCTCTCTCTCTCTCTCTCCGTGTCTCTCCCTTTATATATATATATATATATATATATATATATATATATATATATACTTATATATATATATATACTTATATATATATATATACTTATATGTATAATTATTTTTTATTGATACATACATGTAAATAATCCGGTACACTGGCATGTCGATGTTATTGATCAACATATGTTAGAAACTGCGATCTCATTAGGGGGAATACACACTCTTGTCCCTCGTAGATCATATTTGAAAAAGATAAAGTAGATAAATTGACAAGAAACTATATTCGAAATTCACGATTGAAAGGTCACATGGTCAGATGTGGACCGGTAGAAAACTGGAAATTAACATTTGTGAACTCATGTGTGAAATGAAAAGGGTGAATAACAAGTGAATAACACTTTTAAGGTTATTTTATGTGTGGATGATATGCGTCGGGCCGTCGATATTTATCAAAAGTTTATTTAACAGCGTCAATTTTATGCTAGGGATAAGAAGAAGGAAAACGAACAAACTCTCTCGCATCTTGCATTTTTTAGGCTAAGGATGGACGAGGAGTAATCATTTAGACATAATTAGGTTCATTTTTCATTTATTTTTGTTTACCTCATGTTATTTTATTTTTATTAAATGGAGCTCATAACAGCTGGTTGCTACCTATAATAAAAATAAAAAGCAATTATAAAAATTATCAGAATAGGAAAATAAACAAAAACTAGTCAACATTAACTAAACATTAATAAAAGTGTACTGACATGATATAAGGATGGTAATAAGAGCTGCAATAATAATAATAATAATAATAATAATAATAATAATAATAATAATAATAAGGATAATAATAATAATAATAATAATAATAATAATAATAATAATAATAATAATAATAATAATAATAATAATAATAATAATAATAATAATAATACAGAAAGGCATTTTCCAAGGAGACTCCTTATCATCACTATTGTTTATAATAGTCATGATACCGCTCAACTACATACTCAGAAAATGTGATGCTGGATAAAAGTTTACATGCACTGAACTAAGTGTAAACCACCTGATGTACATGGACGATATCGAACTATTTACAAACAACAAAAAGGAACTGAAAAAGCTGATAAATACGAGGCAAATCCTTGAATGCGGAAACCAATCCGCATAAGCAACAAAGGGTAACTAGTTACAAGGAATTTACAAAGGCACAGACATTGCAGGAAACATCACTTCATAATCTTCCTGCCCCTCTCCCAATAAATGACAGCGCCTTAAGCGAACCCCACACAAAAATGAACCAAAGAACAGAAATCACAAGAAACACCATAAGCTCTTCCTTCCGTTCCCTTCCCCCATCCCCCAAAACGCGAAAAAATGAAAACATTTAAAAAATAAAATAACATTTCTTTAAAAATTAATTAAAATTAAAATTACAAAAATAATAATTAAAAAAAAAAGATGAATAATAGTGTTGGCCTAGGCTGACACCAAACAAAATATTTGTAGAGGGTCGAGGAGGATAAGACTTAGGATGGACAGTACAAACTAGACCTCCGCTGGAAATGTGCGGAGAATGCTGGGACTTTGAAGAGGCTTATTGCCACCCAAATCTAAGAGAAAACCAATGATCCTTACCAGCGAAAAATCAATGGTAAGAACCTATTGTGATACCGCAAGAAGTGAAGAATACTGGAAATCTGGTTATGCTTGTTGTCACTGAGACTCTAGGAAGTACTACTGGTTGTTGTCGGTGAGCAATCAATGAGATGATATGTGTGAGTACTCCTAGTGAGTACAAATAATAATAATAATAAAAATGATGATGATAAGAATAATTATAATAATATTGTTCATAATCATAATGAATGGTAAAGAATAAATTAATAATAGTCATAGTAATACTCAAATAAAATAAAATAATAAGGGTGAGGGTATAGTATTAGTTAATATAATAGGCACAGTTATAATAATAATAATGTTGGACAATAATGATGCTAAAGAAATTATAGTTGAATAAGAATACAAATGAGAAGTTGATAAAACAAATAATAATAGTTGTGACACGGTTAATAGTATTAATAATAATAGTAATGCTACGCATCAATAATAATATTGATGGTATAAATAACCACATTAATATAGTATCATAATTATAATAGTAATAATAATAGAGCAATTTAATGTAATAATCATATCGACAACGGAATAATAAATGGGATGATAACATATAATATGTGGATAACTATGCGATCTATTTAAAGTTGGTGGATAAGTGCGTTCTCTCGTGTTGTCTATTTTTCATTGAGAAGGTTTTCCATTTTCAGAATCAGGTAAAGACATTATAATGATGAGTTTGGTTATGGGTTGATAGTTTTCAGTTGTTTATTTTATTTTCTAATGGTAACATTTGTTCAAGATTGCATATGTATATTAATAAGGAGGTGTAATCTATTGTGCCTAAAATTAATTGAGATTCCTTTTTTGGTTCAGATGTTAACCTCTGTCATAAATCTAACACTCACAAGTTGTTCACTTGGGCATAAGTAACATGGTCAATTAAGGAAACCACATGGACTGTTTTTCTGAGTGTTCGATTTAACTATTTGTGATTGATCTGTATGTGTTAGTTCGCAGTTGTATATAGAGAATGAAGTTCTTTTTAAATAATCATAAGTATTAAATGAGCATTAATGGCAGTTATATATTTCTCTGAAGGTATTACCTTCCATATATATATATATATATATATATATATATATATATATATATATATATATATATATATAATTTTTCTTTAGTTGAAATTGTAGCCTTGCATATTATTTGGGTTGAAAGGCAATTTTGCTGCAGTTTACGAAATACTAACAGAGAGCGTTGGTCTTTTGATGTGCATTCAAGATTTTTTTCAGGGAATTCCACTGTTGTATTTTTTAGACTCAATATTGGCCTGTATCGTCCATATTTACTGTTTTACTTTCTCCTTAACATTTTTGAAGCCGTTTTTGCATAGATATTCGTGATGGCATAGTATGCTTTCTATTAGACAAGAAACTCTGAGGTCGTGATTTCAGTTTACCTACTTCAATGTCCAGAAATTAGTGTACGTTTTCTTCCCACAAAAAAATGCGATTACCTCACAGTACGATGCAATTTAGATCCGTCATTCTTGAAGATATGTTTCAAATATTGAAACAAATATTATAATGTTTGAATATCAAGATTCATTTTGGTTTTAAAATTGATTCTCTTAATAACAGAACTGAACAATATATAAAAATATGTTATCACACACACGAACTACAACACACACACACGCACGCACGCGCACACACACACTCACCCAGACATATATATATATATATATATATATATATATATATATATAAACATTCTTTACTTTTTTATTTCTCTTTTCTTTTGCTATTGCTATTTCGTCTTTTTATTTTACAATTTTTTAAAATTTTCTTTGTCTAATTGTATCCTTTGTTGTTATCTATTTAAGAAAACCATGTTTAATGAAACATATACGTATTTTCGGACTAGCAATGTTAAGAGTAAACATCGTGCTCAATCATTTCGTAAGTTCTGTTTTATTCTTTTAAGGCGTTTTAGAAACGATTTCGACTTTTGTTACTGATGGTTCATGCCTCCGGAATATCCAATATATATATATATATATATATATATATATATATATATATATATATTTATATATATATAGTCTTGGAAGTTTCGCAACCATTAAAACTATATTTAAAAAAAAAACAAAAAAAACTTATAGTCCCAAGTCTTCCCGTGGAAAATCACTCATGTAAGTCAATTTATTTTTTACAGTTATTATATTAGTTTATTTCTAACACTATTTTAAGGGATCATCAGTTGTTTACCATGAAAAACTGTTTCGGGAATTTATAATTTATATATATACCTCAATACCTTGTTTGTCTAAGTTTTGACAAAACGGACCATAAAGAATTACACCCTCTCAATACTGAATAAATACATTGTCTCTGAAATCTAAATTAAAACTATTCTAATTACTATGTTACTTCAAATGATATATAAACATATTAAAAACTCTATTAGACTCTAAGTAATTTTAATAATAAGATGAACATAATTGTGAATCCTATAATGAAAGAATGGAAACATATAACCTTGAAAAGTCAGATGTACTGCACTGTCTATTTGAGTGGGAAATAAAACGAAAGACATTTCTCAAAGATATAATCCATTCTATTTTCTGCTTCAATTTTGTCTTTCTCTTTTATTTCCTTGTCAAATATTTTCAAATTAAAAATGACAACTTGACTTCTTTATTCGAAATCACTCTCCGAGGAACAATAAAAACGATGACGAAAATATCTCAATATCAAATATCTTATTTGCCAGTTTTATTATTTTTGACAATTCTATATTAGAAATCTAATTTTTGATCCAAGCAATGTGCCTATTTCTCGGAATTATTTATATGTTTTGTAACTTTTAAAACTAAAACAGAATATATATATATATATATATATATATATATATATATATATATATATATATATATATATATATATATATATGAGAAAGGAAGGATGAGGGCAATCCGACGTAAGGGGAAATAAAAAAGGAAACACCAAAATAAGTTGTTTTATGTATTCATCAACGTTTCGTCTTTATTTGTAAGGATGATAATTTTAAGAAAAATGTAATGCAAGTACAAGAGGGCATGTGCTGCCAGTAGTGGCTACTACTTCTTCTCATCAACCCATCATGTCAACCTAATATTTTCATGTACTTGCATGACATTTTTCTTAAAATTATCATTCTGAGGAAGTCTTACAAATAAAGACGAAACGTTGATGAATACATAAAACACATCTTTTGTTTTTTCTTTTTTCATTTACCATATATATATATATATATATATACATATATATATATATATATATATATATATATATATATATATATATATATATATATATATACTTTTATAGGAGATCATAGACAAACCATTAAGATACCGTCAGTTTCAAATAAACGATTTTTCAAAAAATTCTTGATTATATTAAGTCAAACTCAAAAATAGTTAAAATAGGAATTCACGTGCTGTAATACATTTCCGCGATATGATTTTGTTTGTCTTTTAAGTGGGTTAATACAGTGTATTTTTAAGAAATGTTATTCCATTTTTTTTTAAATAAAAATTATTTACAGTAAAACAATAACAATATAAACTAAAACAATAGCAATGATAGTAATAATATTAATAAACTTGCTATTAAATAATAATTATGATGATAATAATAATAATAATAATAATAATAATAATAATAATAATAATAATAATAATAATAATAATCAAAACAGCTACAATCGTGAGAAATGTCCTTGAATGCGGAAACCAACTCACATAATCAACGAATGGAGTACAAACACATGGAAGCACAAGACAACAGAACCGGTGAAAATACAACCGCGAGAGAGAGGCGCAAGCATAGGCTGACACCACGAAAATTATGGACAGAGGGTTGAGGAGGGAAAGCGCAAACCAGACCTCCACTTGAAGAGCGCGGACAGCTCTGGGACCGTGGGGAGGCTTGTTGCCACCCGGGCCCTAGAGGAGACCAATGGCCCTTATCATCGTGAAATCGGTGGTAGGTGGCTGTTGCGATACCACAAGGTCATCAGCGGTGATGAACGAAAAGAGGTGGAGCATACTGGAAGTCTGAGGAGACTTGTTGTAACTCAGACTCCAGGGAATACCACAGGTTGTTGGCAGTGGGTGATCACTGACGATGACCAGTGTGATAACTCCTAGTGAGTAAATAATAATAATAATAATAATAATAATAATAATAATAATAATAATAATAATAATAATTATTATTATTATTATTATTATTATTATTATTATTATTATTATTATTATTATTATTATTATTATTATTATTATTATTATTATAATAGTCACACTATTAATGTAATACATTTGTTAATTTTCATAGTGTTTAATGCAGGATACTGAATTTTCTTTAGTAATGTATATTAATGGCAGACGTTGCCAATGTTAAATGCTCGACCGTAGGAAAAGGGGAGGGGTTAAAAATATAGTGAAAATATCTGTGCTTTCATTTTGATCACCATAGAAAAATAGTTCCTCGTAGGTTAATTAAGTGTCTCATAAAAGTACATACAGTATTTGTATCATTTGTGTCCTTTATAAATACCATATAAATCTAGGTGATTGCTAACATAAAACAACACAGCATATATAAAAATAAACATTAATTGCTACATTCAAATAACCAAAATTTGATTACACTTACCAATAATTTATTTTTTTTTCAAAACAAAAACTTGTGTACAATTACGACACCGTTTCGCTTACAGAAGAACAACCGCATTTCTATTTAAATCCCAAAATGTTTTGTCTAAAATTAAAAAATTAATTAATTATAAAAAAAATATTTTTAAAAATCCAGAGTTACTCCCCTTTATCGTATAATAAATATATCAAGTTAATAAGTTAATTCGTTAATCTAATTTGACGAAACTCACAATTAGTAATTAATAACACTTCTTTAATAGATGATAATCGAAATCGATAAGTAGATAGATCTAGAATATTTAAAATATGAGACTAATTACTTTACTTTATATTAAAATTCTTAAATTACGATAGAAAGATAAACAAAATAAAAATACGAAGATAAAACAGTAAATATTCAAATATAAAAAAAATAAAATAAAAAAATGATATATATATATTATCAAAACTAACAGTTTATCGAACACCATACACCTAACCAACATTACACTAATATTCTAAACACCAATCATATATTTAACATAATATTAAAATAAAACTTAACTTAATTTATATTTCCTGTGAAACTGCTTTTTTGCTGCGGTCTATATCTGGCAGCCATTTTGTTTTGTATTATTCTCTACACAGTCGGAGAAGAATAAAATATTATTCGTCTTCTGGTCTAATTATTTTTGAAAAAGGGATGTCTTTTCCCGAAATATCAAATAGTGATTTTTAATCACCCGGACATCACACGAACAGCTAAAACACTCTTGCTGTTATGTAAGAAAAAAAAAAAATAAATAAATAAAAGGAAAAAAAAGGAAAAATAAATAGTAAGTCTTATATCGTATTCGATTTATTTTTATTGTTTTTGTTCCTTTCCTTTCAACTTGCATCTTACCCGGAATTGCATTGCCCACAGCCTTTCAAAAACTTACTACTAATATATATATATATATATATATATATATTTAAAGGTTGAATTAAATAACGATAATTGAATTATCGTTTAATAATAATAATCTATAGTGATAATATAAAACTCAATATATTTAATAGAGAAATCAATTTTAGAGGTGAAAGATGAGGATAAATAAAAATGTTAAAGATATAATATTTATTAGAACATAAAAAGTTCATCCATGGATTAAGGATATGAAGCTCCTCGCTCTGAACTTTTGATGTTCTAATAAATATTGTATTTAAAATTTATTTTCTCATCTTTCCCCTCTAATATATATATATATATATATATATATATATATATATATATATATATATATATATATATATATATATATATATTAACAGAGTGTACCCAAAACAAGGCAGGCCGCCACTGTAGACGTAAGGGGCTACTGAGAAAAAGAAGGGATCAGGTTTGGGAGGATCAACCTAAATTGGGATCTGAGCAGCGAGATGTCTGTTTACATTAGTTTTAAATTTCTGCATGTCAGTATCGTCGAGGAAACAGGGGGCAGCAGGAGTTCCAGAGACTAGCAGTAGAGGAAAGAAGCGATTTCAGTAGAAAGCTCTATGGCATCTGGGGACCTCCACAGTGAATGAATGGGATTTAGTTGATTGTCGAGTTGTAGTAGTGAATTTATGTCGAGAGGGCACCAGTCTCGCCAATTCATCGGAGCATAATCCATTCAAGTATTTGTAAAACAAGCACAAAGATGCTACATTGCGGCGACGCGACAGGGACTGGAGCTTGGTTGACAGTGAGGGACCTATTAGGTTGTCGACTCTTTTTGGACCTTGTCAAGTAGGAAGAGACTAGTAGATGATGCTCAGATGTGGCAACAGTACTTCATGCATGGGCGGATGGTGGCTTTGTAGAGATACAGGATGATGTCAGGTGTGAGGACTTTACTAGCACGGTACAAACACCCCCTTCTTTGTGGCAGCCTTGGCAATGTCTGCAATGTATTTGTTCGAATTCATGTTACCTGTGAAGGTTAGGCCGATGAGTTTGAATGTTGAACTCTCAGGTAGGGTGTAACTTTGCCATGACAATCGGTGGTTGGAGAAGGTTTGTATATATATATATATATATATATATATATATATATATATATATATATATATATATATATATATATAATCCGTGTGTATATAACTTGATTAATGTTCTATTTTCCTTCCTTTTTCGCATGCATTCATCATATTTAATCACTTCTAAAGGACGATCACCGTTTTTAAATCACATAAATGGCGACGTCCTTGTTTTCGCAGTAAATCTAGTGACTAATAGATAGTAATTGCTTGCTGTCATTGTTTTATTACATAGATTTAATTCGGAACGAACCTGTTACAAGTCAGATTCATCCTAATTTTCTCTGTATTACTCCAAAGGGAATACATTTTGTTTTCCTTGATTGTCCGACATTACTACGCACTGTTCTCTTGTGTATTACGAATTCCCCAGTTGGCTATATTGAGTTAACTTTTCT